>VXBR01007199.1:38584-52186 GCA_013400215.1 Cisticola juncidis
AAAAAAATCACTAGAAAAACTGAGCTTTTGAAACATCTCTGGGAATTTACAGACTGTTGTGATGGCTAGCCAAACACCTCCCCTTGGCATGTGGGAATGCTGACAGGAGGAAATGAAAAGGAAATCAAAACTCTGCTCAGACATTTTATTTGTGTGCAAGCTGTGGATCCCATATTCTTCCTGTTTGATTTTGGGGTTTTTTTGTGAGTGGGGTTTGTTTGTCTTGTTCTTTCTTTGTTTTGTTCTTTGTTTGTTTGTTTTTTTTAACAAATCTCCTTGTCCTTTGAGCCTGTAAATGAAATACATCAAGGCAAGGGCTTCTTAAAATGTTGCTGAGCACAGATCACAATTTACTGCACTTATTACAACAACCTCCCCCTTTCTGTTCTATTTACATTCATGGGAGGGTATGATTAGGAAAGTATTGCACCATTTTTTTTTCTCACTGCAATAGAGCTGATGGAAATAAAGAACAGTTTTTAATCAGCTTTACATGAGTGCTCTGCATTTTGCTCTTTTGGTTGAAATGGTGATTAAATTTCTTTTTGGTGATGTGTTGAGGGAAGAGTGAGTGGGAAAAACATTTGATGCTCAGAGCAGAGTTACAATATATTTTTTGTTTCTTTTGAATACATATAGAATAGAATAGATATGTGAATAGAATAAATTTGTGACGTAGTGAGGGAGAGATGGACACTAATAAAATATGTAACAGTTCTGATGCACCCATGAAGAGGGACATTTTTACAGCATTAGTTGTGAGAAATGCCATAGTTGGCAGTCAGTTTGTGCAGGATGAAATGGTGGAAGTACAGCCTTTCTTCTAGCTTACAGTTTGAGGCTGAAATGCCATCAGATCATGAACATCATGTTGTCTGAAGCCAAAAAGGGCCATCAGGGCGTGTAGATTGGCCACAGGCAAAGTTTTGTAATTTCTCCCAGTTCCTTCTGTGTTGAGCCAACCAAGACATGTCCTTCAGTAAAGTAACCTGTTTTCAAGCCTCAAGTCTTGTTCTAGCATCACTCATCATCCCAGGAAATGTCTGTCTGACTGTTATTTGAATCTGTCTAACTCTGCCTTTTGGCCATTGGATCTTGGCATGCCTCTTGAGTAAAAGGCACTTTTTAACTTGTGTGCCTCCCTAGAAGATATATGAGTGTGTAAATAAAGCTGTCACTCACTCTATTGCTTGGAATGATAAATAGATAGAGAGCTGAGACTCTGATTTAAGTGTTTCCTATCTATTGTCAAGGGGATTAAGTGGGATATCAGGGAAAGGTGGTCCCCAGGGAATGGGCACAGCCCCAGGGCTGTCAGAGCTCCAGGAGAGCTTGGACAGCACTGCCAGGGATGCACAGGGTGGCATGGTTGGGGTGTTTGTGCAAGGCCAGAAGCTGGACTTGATCATCCTTGTGGGGTCCTGTGAGAGACTGGAAAGACTGATGTCATTGAGTGAGCTTTTTTGGGGCCTCCCAGGTGTCTTCCAGTTCTATGATTCTCCTCATGATTTACCATTTTGTCTTTGGTAAAATCTCCAGAACAACCAAAATGCAAATTTCCTGGCTGTAGTGATGTCTCAGCTCCCATACAAATGTCTTATCAGAGCAGACAGGACAGAGTGCATTGCACTGACATAAATGAAAAGTGGCTCAACAGCTTTAAGGCTTCATACAAATTCACCTGCTCCATGTAGCACATGCACATGGTAGGGGAGGCAGCATGTTCACAGGGCAGTGTTTTATTTGCACCAAATCCATCCTAACTCAGTCCCTCTCTGCCCATGTAAAGTGTCTCCAGCAGTTTTGTTTGATGTGATAACTTCCAGCAGCTGGGTTCACTGTGCTCTGTCCAAAAGATGGGTTTGTCTGGGCAATGGGTGCACAGATCCATCTCTAGGCTGTGTCTATCAGCTCAGGTTTGGTGATGACTTGGATCTACAAAGTACAGGGTGAGGACTTTCTCCTGGTGTTGTCCTGATGTTTCTTTTCTCCTTCCACAGTTTATGAGGTGGTGACAGTGACAGGAGACGTCCGAGGAGCAGGAACCGACGCCAACGTCTTTGTCACTCTCTTTGGAGAGCACGGGATCACTCCCAAGACTCATCTCACCAGCAAGTAAGTGTCTGGAAGGAAACCTTCATCTCTGAGGCCTGTCCTTCAGGGACAGTTAAAGCATTCTGATGAAATATAATATGGTGCTGATGGACGTGGAGGGAATAAATCTGTACGGTATTTTAAGATCACCAGGGAAATCTAAATTTTTGCCGTTGCGTATTCCGTACCCAATCCACTGCAAACCTGCATTCCCTTCTGTAGGTGGAAATCCATGTTACATAAGGCTCATACTTGCAAGGTGTGGGGATATTTGCTTTTCTTAGAGCTTGATTTTGGAGTTCCCAATTTAGGAGCTGAGAATATTCATTGCTTGCTGGAGTGGGCACGATGGGCTATATTCCCATGCCTAGATCCCACAGAGGTCTCCATGCTAGTCAGGTGCAGACAGAAATGTCCTTGAATGATTCTGAACAGTAACTCGGTGGATTTGAAGTAATGTTGATAGATAAACCACCTACAACCAGCCACAGGAAATAGGAGGCAAGCAGAAATGGAAGAATTTGAGCTGATTCCTGATTTAGACTGCTTCCATCCTATCTGCTGTATGCCTTGCTGCACACCACTGTAGTTGCACATCACTCTGGTGGCCCTGATGTCAATATCACCCTATGGATATGTCTTCTCATTCCTCATCAGCATGTTGAACTTAGTGAGAGCCATATTTTATAATTTAAGAACTTATTAAGATGCTTTTGACTTTCTAAATAGTTATCTTTTTTTTTTTTTAATTTAAAAAGTGAGCATCAGGGCCAGCAGGTGCTCATTTCCCATGAAAGCAAGATGACTTTTAACAAAGTACTAGCTCTGCATGTACTAATTTCCCCTTAGTCAGGCAACTGCACTAAGATAAAGCAAAAATCCCCTCTCCAGAGGGTCTAGGAAAGGCTGTGTGTCTCTGTTTTTCAGTGTTCTTATTGTTTTGGTTTTCTTGAAAATGTGTTTCAGAATTATTAATCCTGTGCTAATGTCACACGGTAACTTCACATTTTCTCCATTTCTACAGCACCGACAAGAGGTACCTGCAGCTATTTTAAATTTTACCCTCAAAAGAGCTTCTCTTCCCAGTGAAGCAACTCAAACATGAGAGTCTGTAAAGAAAATGATATGGGAATGGTAAAGAAAATACATGAAATTTCAGCCCTGTTTGCCATATTTGAAATTCAGAAACCAGAGCCAGGCAAAGGAGTTCTATTACCCAGGAAACTGTAGAAACACCAGGGAGAGCTCCCTGATTGTATATGTCTATACAAAATGCATTGGTTTTCCTGTGTTATTTTCACCCAGGCATCCTAAAAAACTGACAAAGCAAAATGCCATTTTCTTCAATTTAACAGAGAAGGAAAATGAGGCAAGGACCTAAAAGGGGATGTGGTTCCATAGCAGGTCAATGACAAAGCTGTGAGCAGCAGTAGCAGCAGCTCTGCTGGGTAAGGAACTTCTAAGCCTTCAAACCTGCCTTGTAGTATTTGGCAAAGCCATCAAAGCAACATCTGCTTTCCAGGGAGCTGTCTTGTGGTCAGCATTTACATAAATAACCATTTAATTGGGAAAGCACTCATCTGCTCAAGGCTATGGAAAGAATACTACCCTAAAAAATTAATAAATATGCTGTGTGCCCTTCAGAGAAGTCAAAAGATGTCCATAACAGATTTCTCAATCAGTTTTGGCATTAACCATGTTGCTGGTTGTGCAGGTGGTCTTCTCTGGCACTTGTGTTAATGCCTCCTCTTCCCTCCTGCTCTCACCACTTTTATTTTGGAAAAGGAAAAAAGAAAGGACACACAGAGATCATTTTAGATTGCAGCAGCAGCGCTCTGAGCTTGTTCAAACCTGAGTTAGCCTTTTGGGCTCGGTCCCTGCTGGTGCAGTGAGCAGATGGCTGAGGTGTGGAAAGCAAGGATGAAAGGCTCAGGAAGCCAACCTTCTGCAGTTTAGGGCTCTTGAAACTGGTCCTGTAGGAGGTGACCTCTAGAACTGCAACTTACAGCTTTCCACTGGGGGTTTCCCAAACATCAGCAAAATTTCTGTGTCCCTAAGCAAAGTCTGGTGCTTCACAGTGCTCTGTCGAGGAATGGGGAGAAAAAAAAAATCTAGTCTGGATGTAGGAGTGCCTTCAAACTGCTTAACTGATAGTCTTGTCTCAAAATTATCAGGAAAACAGTGAAATAGTTGGTTCCCAGCCCCCCCCCCCCCCCCCAACCCCCCAATTTTTTATGCAGCTTTGTGAATATGGCAAAAGGATGGAATCTCATGCATCTTTCAACTAAATGTTTACACGAGTTCACTTATGACTGCAAATGCATGACATTTTATAGGTGTTTACATTTCCCTGTGTATGACAGACAGCTAAAATATCATGCATTGCCTAAAGATGGTACTACCACTTCAGCTTCTGGTTAGAATGGGTTTTTCCTGTTTCTTTCCTGACTGTGTGCTGGTAGTGGAAGGTGTGACCGTTCAGGTCTTTTCGTCGTGCTCTGTAAGGGGAAGACATGGCCAGCTGATGAGATATCAGAGCATGTTTTCATAATAGAGTGTGTTTTTAACACTGGCCAACAATACAGAAACTGTGAAAGTTACTCTTTGCCATGCCTGCTCAGGAGGAACATTGGTTCTGCAAGCTGCAGCACTCAATATCTGAGCCAAGAGTTGAGTTCCAAAGGGGGGCCGCCAAGAAAGGACATGGAGTGACAGGACAAAGGGGAAACTGCTTAAAAATATCAGAGGACAGGGTTAGGTGAATATGAAAAGGAAATTCTTGGCTGTGAGGATGGTGAGGCCCTGGTACAGGTTGTCCAGAGAAGCTGCCCCATCCCTGGGGCAGGGATTTTCCAGGCCAGGTTGGACAGGGCTTGGAGCAACCTGGAGTAGTAAAAGGTGTCCCTGCTCATGGCAGGGGGTGGAATGAGATGGACTTCAAGGTCCCTAAGGTCCCTTGCAACACAAAAATCTTGTGATTCTGTGATTTATTTTGGAAAGGAAGTTCAGATAAGTAGTGTTGAGTGCCTGGGAGGGGCTGGAATGACTCCTCCTTTGCAGTCACTGCCTGTCAGTTTGGGGGGACCATATCACTGGTGCTGGCAAAGTGCTGCTTGGGCCCAAAAGCTCTTGGCAAAATCCCACTTCAAAACCCAGCTCATGCAACTCCTCAGTTCCCCATCTACCACCCTGCACCGGGTACAGCTCAGCCAGAAGCTAAAAGCATCACCACAAATGAGTTTCTTTCCACTGGCTCCATCACAGACACGTGGGTGAACACTAAGGCTTTTCCTGGTGGCATTTTGACAACTGTCAAGACTTTTCCCACAGGCATGAGTTGATCCTCTGTGGTCCCACACAGAGCAAAGAGTGCTGATCCTCCACAGTATTTAATTTCTCCATGTTCATGTGCTTTCCACCAGGTTGAGGCTGGGGAAATAGTACAGAGCTCAGCTTGGAGTGCCACTGCCAGGTCATTCACAGTTTTTAGTCTGAATCTGTGTTTTTCTTGCTAGTGTAAATTTTCAGTGTTAGGCTTACTTGGTCCAGTTGAGGACAACTGCAAATAATATAACAGAGAGGCTTTTATCTTGAGGGGAAAAAAAAGAAGGACAACGGCAAATAATATAACAGAGAGGTTTTTCCCTTGAGGGCAAAAGAAAAAAAAAAAAAAAAAAAAAAAAAGAAGAAGGAGTTAAGAGAAGATTTAGCAGCTATGACAATGTGGAAGAAAGATTAAATAATTGGTGACAGCTGGGCTCTTACTGAAATTGAGGATGATACAAAGGATTTTTTTCTAAATGTCTGATGCTGAGGACAGTGAATTGGCAGTCACTTCTACCTGGTCTTGGGTGACCATACAGAGTTTTTCCTGTTCCTTATGACAGCAAATACATATGAATTGCAGAGTATGTATAGGATACATAGTCTTTAGAGGATGGTAATGTCTGTAGCTCTAACACATTTGAGCCAAGCCCAGTGGAAGATGATCTGACTTTGTTACTTAACGGCTTAGGAATAAATAAATAAATACAAGAAAGACAGCCTATTTATTCTGAGCAGTTAATACAATAAGTTAGGAAGGGTTAGGTAGTTGGTGCAGAAAGGGCTGCTCTGTTTAGGAAGGGAACAAACCACAAGTGCAGAGGGGGAAGGATTCTCACCTGCTGCCGAAATGCTGCTTCAGGGAGGAGCTGTGATCCTTTTCCTTTAGTGCCACGGGATGTTTCCCATTTCACAGCTGTTTATGTATCTAATTATGCCCTGATTTATGTCTGTGCAAGTCTGCAGCACTTTCAGTGCTCTCTGAAGGCTTAATGGTCTGGGACAGCGTTAAGTAGCAGCACATTTTGGAGTCCATATTCACTTCTGAAAAAGAAACTAAGTGGGAAGGATTTCCTCTCTCTTGCTCAGCCTTATTAGCCAGCCTATGTCTAGTATTTCAGGAATAAAATACCTGAGAGAGTCCTTAAACAGAGGTGTTGAACAACATAAATATAAGAGTGGGTATAATTGGTGTATGTATCAATTATAATCCACCAGCAGCTATGCACACAGCAGCTGGTGGTAAAACCACAAGGAAGGTCAAGCCTTAGAGAGAAAAACAGGATTTTGCTTAAAATAGCCAGACTTTTCAGGGAATTCAGCTGTTAGACCCAAGTCCCTGATGATTAAGTGTCAGCTGCATTTTTCAGACTGTAAAACCTGGCCAGTTTTCCCCTTGGGATGAGAGTAAGGTGTATTCCTGGAACAAACTCAACCATTCTGTCTTGCTCAAAATCCTGTCCCTATCCCAACTCATTAATGTCAGTCTTAAAAATGCCTGAGCTCATTCTCATCAAAAATTTGAAAATATTTCTCCACGGGAAGGGGACGAAAATTATCAACACACTAAAATTTACCTCAATCTGGCAAAGTTAATGTAATTAAAAATGTAATTTAATACTGGAAAATACCAAGCAACCTTTGCACTATTTTTGGTGGCACTGTTTGTTTTGCATACAGTTTCTCTAGAAAAAAACAACCAAACTGCAGATAGCAAAGACATTCCCACCCTCAGCTGTGGGATTGGAAAGACAGTATCTTTAAGGCCCCTAACAAACCAGGACATCCTATGATTCAGTGATTTTATGATAAAGCATGGCCAAGATTATCTAAATTAAACACCGTTATTCTATTTATGCAAATCACACCACCCAAGATGCAAAAACTGATATTAAGATGATGCTGCTCCGTGCAGTACAAAGTGAAGGAGCACTTACCCAATGTCTGTAATTAAGGCTGTCTGAATCTGTACCTGCAATGTTTATGGATAAGGCAGAGTCTGTGTGTCTTGTGGCACTTTGCAAAGTTTAGGGGTAAATTCAGGCTCCCATGGTTTCAGGATGGTTTTTGGCTGGTGGGTGTCATCGTGCTGCTACAGCCCTGAGCAATTAATCTCACCCAACTAAAAACTTTCAAGCAGGGTGGCTTCTTCACCAAATTTTCAGTGTCTGTTGAAGCAGGATTCTTTCTGCTGGTTGATTATGTCCTTGGTACAGACACAGTGCTTTTCTGCTGGTTCCTTTTCCATCTGGAGTGGTTTTGGATGTGAGCAGCCTCACATGGTATTTCCAGCCACCCGCTGACTGACGCTGTCAGCTTCATGACAGCAGCCTTAGCTAAATATTTGCAGACCAAACTCCCTGGAGTATTTGTTGCTCCAAGGAGGAAGTTAATGATGCTGCTATTGGAGCTCTGTGCTAAGAGTAAATATGGATGAACATATGGAGGATTTTTCTTTTTTTTAGTTGTTAGTTTGTACAGGACAGTGTCCTCTCTCCAGGAATGATCGACAGTGGATGCGTAGGAAGGGGCAGAGGCATGAGGCCAACACACTGTCAGCGTTTTTCCAATACTTTTTGCATCTTCTGGCAGGATGCCATCTTAGCCAGAGGCCTGATAACACAGATTTCACAGCCTCTAATGTGTATCAGACAACCTGAGGATGAGGGAAGCTGTCTGTGCTTTCAAGCCAGGAAAACAACAGGGACAGAGCAGTGCTCATCCCTGACACCTTTCCACGCCACCCTTACAGATGATACTGGCTGAAGGGTGAAAGGAAATCCTACATGGAAACAGGAGGTGCAGAGAGAACACTACAGCAATTGCAAATATATGGGGAAGGGAGCAGTTTTCTTTGTGTGTTTTGGGAAGAAATTTCCCTCCTGTCCCTCTCAATTCAGCTCTGACACTCATTGAATTCTGAGGACAGCTCTGGGCCCCTAGGGACAAGAGAGACCCTGAGGGGCTGGAGCGTCTCCAGGGCAGGAACGGAGCTGGGAAGGGGCTGGAGCCCCAGGAGAGGCTGAGGGAGCTGGGAAGGGGCTCAGCCTGGAGAAAAGGAGGCTCAGGGGGGACCTTGTGGCTCTGCACAGCTCCTGACAGGACGGGACAGCCGGGGGGATTTGGGAACAGGGACAGGAGGAGAGGAACGGCCTCAGGCTGGGACAGGGGAGGTTTGGATTGAATATTAGGAAAATTTTCTTCACCAGAAGAACTGTCCAACCCCAGAACAGGCTGCCCAGGGCAGGGGTCCAGTCCTCATGCCTGGAGGGGTTTAAAAGCCATGTGGATGTGACACTTGGGCATGTGTGTTAGTGGTAACCTTGGCTGTGCTGTGGGAATGGTTGGATGTCCCTGGGAGGCTTTTCCAACCCAAATAAATATTTGATTATGTGATTCTGTGATACTCTACACTGCCCACCCACAGTGCATGAAAGTCTCCACACATAGCAGGTGAACCAAGTAGCATTTATTTTTTTCCTAGAGAGTGGCAGGCTTTAGGATGATTTGGGCTGTATGACCTTCTGAAATCATCCTCGATACCCAGCTCCTCCAACTGCTGCTAAACAGCCATGGCAGGAGCAGGCAGACCTGTGGGCAGCATTTCAGGGAGATGCAACCAAGAACTGACTCTTTCTAGTGGTTTAATGGAGCATTTTTTACATTTTGTTTGAACTGACATCCAGAATAACACTTTGTGCTTCTGTGCAGCCCTTAATCCATGGAGCTTTGGCTGGCAGTTCTGTGGGTACAAGGCATTTTCAGGTGAAACACCAAATGGAAAGGCAGTTTAAATTATTGTTAAGCAGGGATTCAAAGTTTAACTGGTTTGGATTACTACATCATCACTGCTGAAGGTCATTGTTTTTATGCCTCTGCTGTGATCAGTATGTAGGTTTTCTGTCTGTTCCTAGGACCTTAATTGTGAAAAGGGTACTGCTAGCTGATCAAAAGGGAAGACTCTCATCTACAAACATTCAAAATTTCCATTTCAAATGTGACTTTTCTTTAAGTGGTGGGATCAACTCTTTTTCATTCACCCTCACTAACAAAAAAAATTTACTCATACAGATGTTTATTTTATGTACTTTTGCAAACAAAACTGCAATACTGAGGCTTTCATGTAGTCAACCCACTATGAAGTGACAAAACTCTCATAGCACTGGCTCTGTTGTCTGTGCCCATGGCCTTTAGAGGAAATGAATAAAGGGATTTAAAAATGCTACACTCGTATTATGTTCCAGTTCTTGTAGTGACTTTCAGGAGCACCACTAACCCAACCAGGGCACAAAGTGTTCTGACTGATTGTACGTTTGCAGAGCCACAAGCAGTGCAGACTGCAGGCAATTACTCAGCTGAAAGAATCTGGAAACAGCTTCAGCTTTAAAAAAAAAAATATATATACAGTATCTAATATAGAATATAGAATATGGAATATAGAATATAGAATATAGAATATAGAATATAGAACATGGAATATAGAATATAGAATATACAATATACAATACACAATAGATTATATATATTATATGTTTTATACAATATAATACATCATATAATACATAATACATAATACACTATATAGTATATAGTATTTTATGTCAATATATGTAATATTATATATTATTTTCATATAGTAGTTTTCAATTAAGCTCCTTGGATGTTTCTTACAAAGCAATTGGGAAAAATACTGCAACAGAACATGGAAAAAAGTAGAGCTGCTAGAGCAAATCAAATATGTCAAATAACAAACTCAACTGAAACATATTTCTGGAGTTGCCCAGGCCTGTTATTTTAGATGAATGACAGGGCTCTAGTGAAATTCAGAAGATCCTTAGACTAAGCTTATGGTCTAAAATCCCAGGGTTTGAACCAAGTCAAGCCTGAACATTGCAAATACAATGCTGCAATTTTCAAGTCATGTTTTTCCTGCTTTATTTGCCATCAGGGCTGTGCAAGCCAGAGTGCCTCATTGTTTGGTGTAACAAGTTCCTTATGGTAATCTGGCTGTGAGTGTCTCATCCTAGTCCTAGTCTGGACCAGACTCTGACACAGCCCACCTGTAATTTCTCCCTTTCACTCTTTCTTCCTTTTTATTTTTTAGCCTAAATTTCAGTGTAGCCATTCACTGCAAGATATTCCCTCACTCTCTCCCCACACAATTGGCAGCAGTGGAAAGAAGGACTGGATTATTTCTTCCTGGTGCTGTTGATGCTGCAGATCCATCTCAAGGGAAGAGACTTGTCAAAACCCTTCCTACCTTCCAACAACAAGACTTCCCAGGGCTCTGGCTCCTGGATTATGTCATGTTTTCCAATGCTTGCCCAAGCTGTTTCAGGATGTATTGGCGATTGATAGAGAGATGAGAAGACTGATTCGGTGATCAGAATTCGATTTTACGCAGATTTTCCAAAACCATTTCAGGAAGGTTAATAATTTTCTACTACAATAATCATGTTAAAGGTCATATAGGCAACTCATACATCTTACAGCATCTTTTGCTTGCAGAAGTTTGATTGAATCTCCTCTCTTACCATAAACAGGTGTAATCCCATCTTCTGTAATCTTCAAAGCTCTGTTGGTTCCTGCCATGGCATTTTGGTTATCAAACCAAGCTATGCTAATTAAGTCTGGTTTACTCTTTGTCCCGTTCACAGGGATGTGCCAAGCATCTTCTCAGATATTTTGGACACCCTGCAGAAGGAGGTTTGCTCTTCACCAACTGGGAGAACCCAGCACTGCCCCAAACCAGCAGCCAGTTTGTGGGGCTGGTTTACCCAGAGCTTTGGGCCGATTATTCTCACTTAATACTTCCATGCCATCTCCGAGGCAGTCTGCAGCACCGCATCGATCTGCCGGCCGATGCAGGGAGACGCTGCTGTCATTACGGTGCTCATTCAAGCCTGACAGACTAATTGCCTCGCACTCCGCTGGCTGGGGGAGGCTGAGCCGGGATTAATTGCCTCTTGTCTTCACGGCAAGGTTAACCATTTTAGCCTTCTCGTACAGCGGTGCTGCTCCCGGCACGGGGTGTGAAACAGCGGAATGGACAAGGAGGAGGAGGAGGAGGAGGAAGGCTGGGCACGGATCTAGCAGAACAGAACATCACCTGTGAGCAAGGCACACGCAGAGTGAGGAGCGGCCAGAGGAGCCGAGGCACTCCTCGCCGGGATCATTAATATTCATTAATTCTCTACATGCAAACCGCTTGTCACCGCGGCTTGGCGCTGCTCGAGTGCTGCGGCTCCTTGTCCATTTTTATGCGGCTCCTCGGTTTGGCTGTGTTTAATCATCCGTAGCCAAGCTTAGCGGCCCGGGGGAAACGGGGGCCCGCCAGGGAGGGAAGGTGGGAGAGGCTGAGTCTTCAGAGCTTTGCCTTGATGTTATTCGTAGTGTTTTCGTGGAAAATAGGAGCTCAGAAAAGGCCAGAGGTGCTTGCCAAGGATCACACTGCAGGCTAGAGGCAGAATTGGGAATTAAATTCTACATCTTCTGACCTGGGCAAATAGGCCGGATATTGCTTCTGCACCTGCACCTGTGAAATACAAACTTCACACTTAACACTTCACCAAAAAAGTCAAACTACATCCCTCCTATGATTGTTTTAAGTGGAATGAGACACAAATTGTAGGAGGAAGCATCAAAGTAGTAAAGTAGTGGTTTAAAAAGTGATGGGAGATGGGCCTGGAAATTTGGATGTGGTTGATGCTTTTATCTCTGGCTGAGCTCTGTGCAGATCTGTGGCCACACAGGGAAGTTGCTGGAGCCCTTTGCTCCATCACCAGGAGCAGGTCTGCTGGATGCCTGGAGGCTAGGATGACAGGAGAGGACATGTCTGGGAGTGGGACTTCGAGACAAAAAGCATATTGCATTTCCCCCAAAGCTTCTGCCTCAGCTTCTGGAAGAACTCTTGGAGTCTGAGAAGGCAAAAAAGTCTGCTGAATGTCAGTACTTATAGAGCATCCAAAACCTGTCACTGGGGAGAGGGCACTGAAAACTAGGTCTTTCCAGCATTAGGAATGACACCTCTTTATCCTTAAACGCTAGCACTTGTGTGCTTGCTGTCAGGGCTGCTGGTTTTTCACCATTCCTTTTGATGCATGTGCCTTGCAGGAGCAGCACGGCCTTTGAGAGGAGCAAAACAGATGTGTTCCGAGTGAAAACCAATAACGTCGGACAAATAAAGAAAATAAGGTACCTGCACGACGCTGCCACCACGGCACCTGCTCTGTGAGGTGTTAATAGCATGACAGGCTGTAGAGGTTTAAGCACTGCCATGTTTTATTCATTATTTCTTAACGTGCTCTCATCAAGGTGAAGTTAAGGGGTGGTAAAAGCTTGTTTACTGCCAAAGATTTGAACTGAAGTGTGAAATCACCTACGGTATTGCTTATAAGTATCCACGCTCCCCACCAAGAATTGTATTTCTGTCATATGCAATCATGGGGAAAGACATTTAGGACTGTTTTTATGTCCCAATGGAGGTAAATGGGGTTTGCCATACACTTTTGCTAACTTAGTATAATGTAAATGATAATTACTATGTTTAACCACTGTCTGACTGACTGATATAAAATTTTAAATTAGCAAGTAGTACAAAGAAAGCTGGGAATAGGTGGTTAAAACAACCAAAAGGAGAATAGAGCAGGAGGGGTACTGGGTGGGAAGGGAGTCCCTTATGTTTTGGATATGGAGTGAAAGGTGAATGAATGCATATGTTGAATGAACATGGAGGTGTAGGCATGTTGTGAACATCTCCTTGCAGATAAAAGATTCACAGATTCACCTGTGATCTCTGCCCATATGGAAGGCTGTTATTTTTAATATACTTTGTAAAAGCCCATAAGTTCCTTGAAACTCTTTGGATAGACAGTCGTAAACAGGAATTATGTGTACAGTTGCTCCAACCTTGTCTAGTATATAATATTCCACAAAATTTTGTTGATAGTGGCCAGTCTTAACTATGACACCAAAACAGGGTGTCTTGATTTGGAAAGGCAGGCATCTGTCAGGGAAAACTGGAGCTTCCTTTGGAATGGAGAATGTAAAACCACCTCCCTCCAAATTATTATAATTTTGCAATTAGGAGCTTTCAGACAAAAAATATGGGGATAGGAATAACAGTTCTTTACTAGGAATATTAAAAAATGCAAGTGCGGTCATACCAAAAAAAAAAAACCAAAA
>VXBR01007199.1:52299-128603 GCA_013400215.1 Cisticola juncidis
CAGGAGATAAAGGAAAAAGAAACCATCCCACAACTGCTTCCTACAGATGAAATAGAATACACTTTTTTTTTTTTTTTTTCCCATTTTGGTTACATAACCCAAGACACAGGGTTGTTCTTCCTCCAGGATTGAGCACGACAACACGGGGCTGAACGCGGGGTGGTTCCTCGACCGCGTGATCGTGACCGACATGAACAGACCTCACCTCCGGTTCTACTTCCCCTGCAACAACTGGCTGAGCAAGGAGGATGGGGATGGACTCTACGTCAGAGACCTCATTGGCAGCCTGAACCCCATGGATGTGCCCAAAAGTAAGGGTTTAAAAAAAAAACAACAAAAAAAACCCCAACTCGGCTTTCTGGTGGCTTGTAGGAAAGGACGGGGTTGTTTTGAGATGATCTCACATCATAAAAAGTAATTGTGTAGTCTAAGCTAATTTAAGTTTTCTTTATAGTCAGTTGAGAGAGATGTAGGAAGATGCAAGATGTCTCCAGAGGGTAATTTCTTCTTCCAGTGTTAGATCTGATGTCTTAGGGTGGGATAAATCACTGCTTGGCTCAGCTCCACTTGTTCATCCAATACTGAGGGATCCGTGATGACAACATTAAATTAGATTGACTATAACTACACATAGATGAGAGGCATCCTACCCTGGGAGATGCAGCTGGTACCCCTGTGTGCTACCCAAAGAGACAGCATGGTTGCAGTCCTGTCCACAAAGTTAAGTTTTTCCAGTCTCTGGTGATGTCCTGCAGGAAATTTCCATAAGGGAGCCAACCCTTTTGCTGTAACTCCACGCTGGTTTTGCTGTATGTGAGTGTGATGCCCACACTGAGCTGGCACCTGTTTTTTCTGCGTGGTTTTAAGCTAATGGTGTTGCAAGGAGGCCAGGACAGCTTGCACACCAGACATGTGCTCCCAAACTGGTACCAGTGTGCTGGCCACACAGTGGTGTATGGTGAGCAGGAAGGCAGTGGGGATGTGAAAGAGCAGCCAGCAAACCAGCCTCAGGTGGGATGTCAGAGCTCCATCTGCAAGGGCTGATGAGGAAACAGAGTGGTGCTTTCCTGACAGGCTCACCAGGGGACTGCTCCTTTCTGGGAGCTTAATTTTGGGTGTGGAAGTGAAGGCCACCAGCTGCAGGTCTGTGGGGAAAGAGAGCTGTGTGGTTCTGTGCTAAAAAGAGGAAAGTTGTGTTTTTGTCAGGATTGAATCTTATGGAGAATAATTTGTAGACCTCTTGCAATCATGTTGCTGACATTACCACTTAGGAGCAATTATTTCGTAAAACCAGCTTATTGCCAGACTTAAGCAGTGCTGTGAGCACTGATAGATTCTTTAGAAGGGCAAAGTATTGTTATTTTTACTGAGGTCATGTTAACAGTGGAAGAATACACTAAACTGACCCAGAATCACTGAGTAATTTTGCACTATTGAGATACAACTTTCTAAAAGTAAGCTGGTATGTTGAATATGTAAGAATTAAAGGATACTGCATGTGAGCTAGCATGCACAAATTATATTAATTGACAAGAAATGCATATTGGAGCATTTTAAAAATGCAGACATCCCCAGGGTGTCTGCCACAAGGGAATGAGATAACATCTGGAGATGTTATTTACCAAAAACCCACCCAGTTACCACTGAGGCTGTGTGTGTGCTGAAGTATCTTGCTGCTTTTTTAATCCAAATTGATTTGTGAAATGGAGAATCTGAGGACACTCAGGGGCAGGAGAGCTCTGGAGAAGGTAGTGTTTGAGTCAAAGCAATGTACAATTAAGGAGAGGTTCCCTTGAGGAGGAAGTCAACCATTCAATCTTAATAGATCTTTAAATGACACACCACCTTATCTGAATTTATTATTGCCCCTGCCTGGGAGAGATGATTCAAGGGAGCGTGTGTGATTTCCTACATCCTGTTCAACACCTGTCTCGCAGCAGGAAGGGACTCGAGGGCTAAACCCTCAGCTGGTGCAGGAGAGTGCAGCTCCAGTGAAATTGCTGGAGCTGCTTTGCATTTCAACAAGCAGAACAGCCAGTCCTGGTGCTCATTCTTCCGAAGATGTGGCTCTGGGATGTGGATGAACTGCTCTCCATGTGCCTGGCCCAGGATAAATATGAGTGAGCTCGTCTCCCAGGCATGAAAAAAGGGATTTGGGCAGGCCTTTGTCAGAAATGCATCAGCTCCCAGCACCTTCATCAGAGATAAACCCCCACTCCTGAGAGGCACAGGCTGGGCTCTGCACCAGGGTGGGAGCTGGGCTGGGGCCAGAGGCACGGGTGAAGGGTTGGACACCTTCCAGGTGGCAGGTCTGGATCTGTAAGAGGAGAGGGTTAGCTCAGCTATCTCAGGTTGCAGTTCCCCTTGAACCATAATTAATGAAAGATAAACATCCCCAGACTGCTGTGGTGAACTGTCAGCTGCAAATGTAAATGTGTCTGAATTAATTTGCCTCCCTCCGGATCCGTAAAGGTCTGAAATGAGATTGTGATATGATTTTTGTTGTACATACAAGTTATTTGCTCCGAATTTGATTGGGTATTATTTAGGGTATTTTTTTCTTTCCAATGGATTAAATGGTGATGTTTATTCTTTGAGTATTAATATTTTCTAGGCCCCTAGATAATGAGAAATTATGTAAGTTTATGCAAGGAAAGATTAGTAATTCCCTCCTAAGTCTATGTTCCCTTTAGCAGTTCAGTGCCATATTCTTCTCCTTTCTGGTTATGTCTCTTCAATCACATCTTCAATCCATTTATTTCTTCAGTTTTTCTTTATAAACCACTCAGACACTCTTGTTGCCAAACTTAGATTCATGCTTTGCTTTCATGCTCCATTTGGTATCACAGTCAGGAATGTTTTTGGAGGCAATCAAACAAGTTTCCTCCAGGTTCCCTCTCCTGCAACACCTTCAGCTTTTGATCTTCTCCAGGAGAACTTTCCCAACTTTGTCATGAGGATTTACCTTCCTCTTTTGAACTGGAGGTCACTGCTGGGACCTTCTCTGTGCTTTGTGTGAGAAGGATGTGGGCTTGAAAAAAATAAACTCCTTTTCTTTGTCACATTTTTGCTTTGTTGAAAAGGCATCTGAAGCCTATTTGAAGGTGGGGCTATTGGTGCTTATACTAAAATTGACTGAACTGTGGTCAGATTCAGCCTTTTCCTTGATGAGGAGCACAGGACAGACAGAGAGTTCCTGTAGACTGTGAGTTTTGGAGAGGTTAATTTTAAGGGAAAAAACCCAAAAGAGGAATAATTAAAAAATGCAGAAAAGAGTGTGTGGCATAAAAAAAAGTCAACAGATAGTGGGAAAAATGGGTGCACACAATCAAAACCCAAAAGTAGAGTACTTTCCACGATCCACATAGCTCTACCATGGCTGTTTTACTTAGCAATTGCAGACACCTGGGTGATTGCATTTACTTATCCCAATAAAATGCCTCCTACCAGGTTCCCTGTGGGATGCCGAGGAGAACAGGTTACACCCCTAAGTATTCCTGTTTGAATAACCCTCTGTTCCCTGCATTCACATCCATGGCATCATATGGCCACAGGGCCTTTGACAGGGATAGTGTCACAGATTCTTATTTACCCAGCAGCTTCTATTGGCAGCCTGGATTACTTTACACTACAGGGATTAATTACAAGGGAGGGCTATTGTTCAGCTTTATGCTGCTTCACTTGAGTTTATGAAGCCCAGGGAGTGTACGTCTGTGGCTGAGCCTTTGTGCAAGGGGCAGGCTCACAACTGGAGCCAGGTGCCGGTTTTCCTTTGAGTGTTGCCGGTTTTGGATCACTCTGAGGGTGTCTGATGTCCTGCCAAAGTGGTGGGGGTGCATTCATAACAGCTTGCAGCTGCACTGGGAGATCCACTGACCCGATGGAGGTGCAAAAATACACAAAATTCAGGAGTCAGTTCATAGGATCACAGAATCCTTTAGTTGGAAAAGCCCTTCAGGATCACAGAGTCCAACAGTTTCCCCAGCACAGCACAGCCCACACTGACCCATGTCCCCAAAATGTTACAAAGCTTTCAAACCCCTTTAGGAATGGGGGGCTCCAACACTGCCCTGGACAGATTGTCCCAGTAACTGAAGTTCTCAGTCCAGTGTTTGATACTTTCAGAGTGGTCAGGAGTCATTTGTGCCACTCAGTGGACAAATCCTCATGTCCCTCACCCCACGGTGACACTCACTTGGCTGGACCTTACTGGCCTTTGCCTCATGATCTTCATCCCTGCAGGTGGGACACCAAGGCTGTGTCTTTCTCCACCTTGTGTGTGATGAATTCAGCTTTTATCACCTGGTTGCAAAGCAGGGAGTCCTGAGAGCTGGGCTTCTTCTGGGTTGCAGGGTTTCTCAAGACATAACACCAAAACATTTCTGCAAGGCGAACTTTTGCCCAGATTCATAAAAGATGCTGAGGTTTGGTTGGGTGTGATGGCATGTTGTTTATCCAACAATAAACATCTTTTCTCTGGGGGTGGCCACAGGCAGTTAAGGCTACTCAGCTGCTTGAGGTGAGTCTGGGCTCTGTGCAGAGCAAACTCCAGTTATGCTCAGGACAAGGGAAACACATATTGGCTGTTCTTGATTTCCCTTGAAACGTCTCACTAATCAAACAATTCTCTGTATATGCTTCATTTTGAGAGAGCAGAATCATTCTTTTGTAATGGGGATGTTCGCTCACTTGGTCTTTAAAATCATGTTTAAAAACACAGTGAGCTGAAAATTAATTCAGTCTCCTGTGCAATTTTATCTTATGCTAACCTGTCAAATTTTGGTCAAGTCTTTGCAGCCTGCCTGTTGCAAATGATGCTGAGAGCCAAGGACTGGTTTTCATCTGTTTTTTTGGCCATCAGCACCCTGGAATTATTTAGTATGGGACACGATAAGTTATAAATGTGCATGGGACAGCAACTCATGTCAAACTCTTCCAAGGCTGCACATTCCCAGTAGGACAGATTTGCACGTGTGACACAATACTCCAATCTCTACTATTTCTGGGTAAAGTTTAATCTTATTTGTTCTATTAATAATGAAAGTGAGGAGCACATTGGTGTGGCATACCTTGACCTTGGGGATGAAGGATTCCAACACAGTTGCATTGTGTTTAATTTTTCCATATTTATATGTGTTGAAAATTGGCCACTTATTGCTATTCTTTATTATTGTTGCTATTATATTAACAAAAAGGATCACAAGAGGAGATAAAATATAGCTGTTCTTTATCTAGGAGTGGGTCTTTTACAGTCAGATATTTCTGTTTTGCTGAAACAAGAAGCAGTTTTGAAAGGGAAAGTTGTTGGCTGTGTCAATTCATACGTGGTGCACCTGAGAGTTTGCATGGATATGTCCTAAAGTGGCTGGGAAATCACAATGAGCAGCTGGGATTTGGATTCCAGTAAAGCCAGATGAGTGGTGAAAATTTCTCTGAGTGCTCATGCAGGCAGATGGAGGTCTTGCCTTCAAAAACATTAGAAAAATGTTAATAATCAAATGTTTATAATCAAAGCATTAACCTGCTGTAGGTATTCTATGAGGTTTTTAGATCCAGTATGAGCTAAAACTCATGTATTTGAGCTGTGAATGGGAGCTTACTCCTTTCCTTTTTGAAGGATTCTTGGCTTAAGGCTTCACAGTTCATTGTCCAGAGTTTTAATGTTGGCTGTGGCTGACTTGAAGGCTTGTGAGCACTGACCTGGCTGTGACTTGAGGAAACATCTGGAGCAGCAGGTATTGGTGCACATGATTCACTTTGAAGCAGAAACTAAATCCTTCCTGCCCTCCTGGGATATGCACATCCTTAAGGTCTGGGCTGGATTGGAACTAAAGCTGTGGCCATTATTTCCCAACAACCTACTGATGGTAGAAGCTCAGGTAAGGAGCAGAATTTGGGATGTGAGGCACCATTTGATGGTGCCCTGGTGGATTTGCAACCTCATTTTATCAAAGGTTGAGCCTGAGGACCAGCATTGGTCCCTCATGGATAAGTCCCCACCTCTGGAGGAATTTAAAAGCCACACGAATGAGGCACTTGGGGACAGGGGTCAGTGGTGGCCTGGGCAGTCCTGGGGGAATGATTGATCTCAATGGTCTTGGAAGACTTTTCAAACCTAAGTGACCCTTGGATTCCTCTGGGTTTTGTTTCAAAATGAGGTCACACAATTTCATGGAAATTTTTGGAAACTTTCATGATGGGAAGAACGAAAAATGATTATTTCTTAGGACACAGAAATTGAGAAAGAGGGAATGAAATATTAATACGTGTTACCTTCTCATCAAAATTCATCTTTATTTACTCTGAAAACTGGAAGTGTGTAATCAGCACGGGGAAATGCAGATAAATATATTTATGAAATACCTAGGAGTTGTTTGCTTTTAAGTAATGGTGAGTACCCTCTGTGTTCAGGATGAGGCCTTGCTGCATGGTGAAGCATTAAATAAACAAGGTTTGTAGAAGGAATAATATCTTTTACCAGCCCATTTATAACACTAGAAAAAAAATATGTTATGCTCTGGCATACTGAGTACCCAGAAATGTCTTTTCTTTTTGATAAAAAACGCTTCTTTTGTTCTAACAAGGACTTTGCTTTCCCTGCAAACTTTGCCCAACTTATTGTCATTGTGCCCAAAATGAGGCAGCTATGGACATTTTACTTGTCACATTTTTTTTCCTGTTGTTTTTTTTTTTTAAGATGGGTGAAAGGAACAAGAAACGGAAATGTAGAAATTAAAAGAAACACTGGTGACTTGCAAAACACAAAAAATGCACAGGGCTCTGAAATGGACAGAAAAAGAGATTTGTAATTCACATAGAGTGAAAAGATTTTGGAGAGGCAAGAGTATGTGGCTGGTGCATAGAACTCTGTGTACCCAATACAAAACAGAGAGTACAGCATGTTTTTGAAGACATGATAATTTTGACTAATTATGTCTATATACAGGAATTAATTCAGCTTTCAGTTTTGAAGCGAAGTAACTTTTTAAAAGAATTCTGATCTATTCAAAGCAAGACTGAAGCACAGAGTTAACAATATGATTTTTTGACAATACCGTAAAATTATTTCACTCTTATTTCTGAGCAAATGTGTTTAACCCAAGAGGATATTCTCAACGATTTTTTCAATTTTGATAATGGCAGATCTGGTGAAGGCAGAAAATGGATATTTGTTTTCTGAACTATTTGTCTTTTTTTTTTTTTTTTTTTTTAAATGGGTTCCCACCCTGGGGCCGAACTAATGAAAAATAATGATAAATCTTGGAGAATTAGATGAACAAGTATTTCTGCACTGCTGTCACAAGGTGGGTTGCCATGTGCTAAGCTCCATGCATCTGCAACTAAACCACTATTGTCTCCTGAGCAAGGTCGTTTAAAGCTCACTTCAAAAAGTCATCATCACTTTGAAGTCACAGTAGGAACATGAGTTTAGCATACTCTACAAGCAAAGCCTCCTGCATGTGGTAGATTGCCTCTCACAGGCCCTGCAGAGGGATGATCAGGGCTGAATCCTAATATATTAACTGTTTTGAGGCACGCTTTGGTTTCCTGCAAGAGCTGCAGGAAATGGGGGTGAATCTTGTGGTTTCTGGCCTGGGTGGGGTCTGGGGACTGGGACTGGGACTGGGTCCATTACAGGGGGGGCATGAGACAGTGACTGGGGGTGATGCAGTTTTTAACAGAGCAGCACAACCAGAGTCACAGAACACCCCGAGGCCAACAAGGAACATCGAGCCCAAACCCTGGCCCTGCACAGGACAACCCCAGGAATCCCACCCTGTGCCTGAGAGCTTTGTCCAGGCACTCCCTGAACCCTCTCCTTTTCCCATGCCTTGGGCCTCCTTGAGTGACAGCAATAATATCTCAAAGAGCACATTTTTGGAGAGCTCTTGTGAGATTAAAGAAGTGCTGAACCAGGCTCAAGCCAGCCTTGCACCTTTAGAGCTGCTTCCAGTGACAGGAACCTTTGACAGGAGCCTTGCAAAGGCTCTTCACAGCATTTCTCCCCTGCCACCACTGTGTTTTGGGAGGGGTGCTCATGGCCAAAAGACATGGAATCAGAGAATGCTGTGGGCTAGAAAGGGCTTTTAAAGGTCAGATAGTACAAGCCCCTGCAAGCACAATCACATTTGCAACAGGATCAAGTCACTCTGTGCTCTGTCCAAGGCAAAACTCCTCCTTCTCCAGCACCCCCATGCTCCGGGTGTGCTTGTAATCTGCATTTCCAGTTTGAACCCTTGGCCAAAGATGCTGTTCCCCAGCTCTGAAGGCACGACTCATTAATAAATGTAGCTGTCAATTACCCTTGAGAGAGATCATTGTTTTTGAGCTCTAAACCAACCCTTTGGATTCAACACTTTTCTGAATGGGAGGAAAAAGAAGTCTTCTTTATCTGTGTGCCATTGCTTTATGCAAGAGCAGGACCCAATTTTGAGACAGAACTGGCTGCTGGTGAGCTCAGCAGAGCCCTTCTGCTTTTACAGGGGTTGCTTTAGGCTCTAATTATATTTTGCTGTGCTTGGCTGTCTCTGGGGTCCCTGCTACTGTGTCACAAAGAAGTTTAATGGGTGGGCTGGGTGAATTTTTCTCTCTGTTTGAAGAGACTTACTTGCTGGATACACAAGACCAGCAGGACATCTCCAACCAGAAGGTCACCAGAAGCTAATCTAGGAAGAGGTTGTTCTGTCCTGGAGGGATTAGCTCTCTGCTAGGACAAACAAGAGCTAAATTCAAATGTTTGCTGTGAATCAAGTGTGTTGGGAGGCCAGGTCCCAGCTTTGTGCCCTAGCCATAGGCTGTGTGACATTTTAAGGATGCTCTGACCCAGAACTCTGTCACTGAGGAGCGTGCTGTCAGCAGTGGTACAAAGGAGCTTCCACTTTGACAAGTCAGTCCCTTCCATCAAGAAGAGGTTTTGTCAGACAGTTCCTGGTGGGCTGGAATGACTGACTCGGCCTGACAGGCAGGAACCAAGGCATATGGGTATTAAACCATCATCCTGAGCTCGTGCAAGGCAGACTCAGGTTGAAATTGTACCTTGTCTGCAGGTCCAGGCGCCTGCCTCTCCCTCTAGCAGCAATCTTTTCCACAACAACCACGAAAGAATTCCTTTTCCAGCAGCAATTCAGGGACTGCAGCAGTGCCTCCCCACCATCCACCCACCCCCTCGGCCCCAGCCCCTTCCCAAATCTGCCAGCTCAGTGCAGAGAGGACGGATCTCAAACACCACCGCTCTGGGGAGCGCTGGGAAAAGAGAAGGAAAATTGCTAAGAGCTGCCTTATGAGAGGGATCTATCCCTGCCTGCGGCTCGGCTCCTTGCTTTTTTAACCCCACGTGCTCTGCCTGTGAGGGCTGTGACATTTCCCAGATATTGGATGCTGCTGCCCTGCTCCCTGGCAGGTCAGGCACAAGCAGGCGAGCGCAGCTGGGAATTCACCGTGACCCGCAGGAGGTGATAACCCCAGGTAATGAAGCACAGTCAGCTCGGTTTTCCTGCCCAAATCTCACTCTGCTGCTGCAGGAAACTCAGTAGATCATGCCTAAACACATCATCTAATGCCCCAAATAATAGCAGATAGAAAAATTCATTAGGTAGTTCCATCCTACAGGGATTCAAGTGACGGTGATATCATATTGCTAAATAAATGACATTAACAGATGAATATCACATGGCTGGACAGTCAGCTGCAGCTCGCAGGTGGCAGGATTTGGCTGGGATATGTCTGTGCATTTTCCATGGCTGGAGGCAGGACAGAGAGCACCCAGGGGTGTTGGGTCTGGATGAGAAGATTCTGGGCAGTGTATGGGGCTAATGCTGCACCCAGGATGGAGATGGCAGTGGGGACAGCCTGGATGGGGAATACTGGGGGGTAGGAGAGCAGCAGCCCCATGCCCTTCATCCCCCAGGGTGTGTCAGGAGTGCATCACATTCACAGACAAAAACCTCTTGGCTCTCAGTGGAGAGAACCTGACTCCAGCCCACAGTGCAAAATTAACCTTTCCTCTTGGCTGTTGAAAGCTGAGGCTGAGTTAATCAGCAGCAGACAGGCTGATTGACTGCCACCCCTCTGCTAAATTAATCCAGCAGGGTCACATCAGTGCCACCCCACTGTTTCCCAGGGATGGAATCCTGGCAATGCCTTCAAATGCAGACACACAACTGCAAGGAAAAGGAAGGTGCTGTAACCACACAGGGCATTTACACTTGTGCGTTGCAATGTGAAAGTGGAAAGACAAGAGAAAATAGCTACTGCTCTTCCTACTGATTTTTTGTTGGCTGTTCTGCTCTTGGCATCTTGCAGTACGTGCCTCTGAAGCTGCTAATTTTGCTCCTAGGAAAGCTCCCCTCCCCGTGCCTGTGCTGCAGTGAGCTTGTGCACTGCTCGATGGAGGCACAGCTTTTACATTAGCATTTTGCATGTTCTCAGTGCTAGGAGAAGCATTCAAGGAAAAAAAAATATCCAGGCAACATCTTGATCTGTGTTTCACAGATGAAGTCAGAGCCATGTATTGGGATTTTTTTTAAAAAAGCCAAGCAGGTATTTTTTTAAAAGATGCTTCTGCCACTGGCTTAAAGAATAGGGAACAACATCCACCCATGATCAAAATGAAGAGCACTTGACTTATGGCAGATCTCCTCCTGGCTGCAGAGAGAGCTTTTTCTTGCATGCTTTTAGCAGCTGAATCCTCACTGTCTTTTTAAGAGGCAGCATCCCTTTTCCTTTTAATTTGCTCATCCACCATGTCACTTTGTAAGATGTGCTGATGTACAAAGCACAGAAGGACCCCTGAACAGCATGAAGAGCTCCTTTCCCTGCTGCAGCTGAATGCCAAATTGCTTAGAGAGGGAGAAAGTACTGGCAAAAATTCGGCGTGGCTCAGGGTTTGCTTCTTGAAGATGGAGGAGGTGATTTTTTCTTGAAAGCAGACCTAAGGGTCAGAATTGGTTTGAGCACCCAGCTTCAGAGTTGTTAGGATGGAAAAAGTTAAAGAAAAGACTTGATGAGCACAGGCTAGGCAGAGTTTGTGAAGCAGGAATGTGATCTTAACCTAAGCCAAGGACCCCTAATGCTCTTGAAGTAGTTTTGCCTACAGAAACACATCAGCATGGAAAGGAGCCATGCCATATGCCCCAGTCTTGCTCATATTATAGGGCCAAACATAAAACCCTGTGTTTTATGGCCCAACAAGTGCCCTGTGACTGCCACCAGCCCAAAGTGACAGCCCAGCCATGGCCTCAGGAGTCAGCTCTGCCACAGGGCTCTTCCTGCTGACACTGCCAGCAGCCTTGTGTGTGTACAGACCCCTTGGGACCTCTCCAAGCAGGAGGTCAAAAGAAGTCATTCTGGACCTCAGATTTGAAATACAGCCGTGCTGAGAAACCTTTGAAGGTTTTTGATCCAGCAAATAATTTCACCAGCGTTTTCCTCCCCGGCCAGAGGTGTTTCTGCAGAAACCATACAAGGTGCTCTTCCTGCCCTGTGTTTGGAAATTTGCTCTTCATGGACTTGCTCTCTGCATGTCATCCTTGCTGCTCTGCACCCTTCTGGTCTGTATCTCAGAGGCATAAAGCCTTACCCTGCAAAGGGAATGCAAGTTCAGCCACTGTAGCTTGTCCTTTTGAGGATCCTGTTATCCTGTCAGGTTCCTCTGGTTTCCAAAAAGTGGAGTGGGAAATTAATCACTGACATCAGATTAAATATTCTAGAGGAGGTGCAAAGGACCAAAGCTTCTTGAAAAATGTGGTCTGTAATTAAAGACTGCAAGGTACAGTGGGTCAATTTTAGAGCAGATTAGTGGTCAAGTACATGTAAATTGCACCATCCCCACAGTTTACTAATGCAAATGAACACTTTTAGTGTTAGTGTATCTGTAGCAGCTTGTTAGAGCTCTGTGAACTGATGCTAAAGAGTTAAAGAGAATCATTAAGGCATTTTCTCCCCTGTATGAGCCCAGCTCTGTTCTCCTCCTTCTTGTTATTTAGTATTTATTGCAGTTTTATCATTATTATTTTATTTGCCATGGCATGTTTTGCGGTGAGGAGCCAGGGATGTCAGCTCAATGTTTAGCCTTTTCCCAGCACAGTCATTAAACTGTGACAGGTGATTTTCCCTTCTCTTTGGGCTCTGCCCTTGGACTCCTCACCCTGGGAGCTGAGAGCATCTTTGTAGTTCAGGGGAGGTCCAACAGCCACTCCTCACATGTTTGCTCTGACGTCCTCTGCCTCTGTGGGAGCATGTGAACCAAGCCTTTTGCTGCCTTTTGGAATAACTTTTAACATGCACTGATTGTGGTGGAGGAGGTGGGGGATCTGTTCTGGGAGTGGCAACCCAGTGTGGGTGATGTTCCATGGCTCCTGAGAGAATCCATTTCTGCAGCTGGCTGGGAAGCCCAGGAAAGATGTGCCCCCCTAACCTGGCACTTGCCAAAGGGGAAAAAAGTTGCAAACCAAGAATCATGGTTAATGGTTGGACTTGATGACCTTAGAGGTCTTTTTCAGCCTTAATGATTTCATGATTCTCTGGTGCAAGATGTTTCATTTTTGCCAAGGATCTTTGTGTGAGGATACTTGTGCATTTGACCCTTTCACAGCAGCATGGCCAGGACTCAGAAATACAGAAGTGCACAGAGCTCCCAGTATCAGCTACCCAGGGTTCAGTAACAGGAACTGTTGAGGGCTTGTATGACATCATGTACTGCCCAGTAGCAGATTTTGCATTCATCTTCATCTGTTTTGTGTCTTGCTGCCTGCCTCCAGCACTCATTTTCCACAGGAGATACAGCACAAAGTGTATCATGGCTGTTTGCTTGGAGGGAACTTCAATGGCAGACTTTAAAAGTTGCTCATATTTGGCTCAAATAAAGTCATACTGAACTTTTCTCACTGGTTCCAGAAGAAACTGAGCTCACTTTTGCTGTCCTTGGAAACAAAGTGAGTCCAACCCTAATCCTTCTGAAGATCTTGCTTCTCAAACTCACAGACAGGATGTGTGAAATGTCCATGATGTGCCTCACCCACAGGGTTTTGGTGCAGCAGACGATGCATCTTCAGTGTCACAGCTCCTGGGTTTACTCCTCTTTCCTCATTAAATAAAAAAGACTGGATGACTGGATTTTTATTTATTTATTTATTAGGAAAGGGTGGCGACCTTCACATATTTTTTAATGCAGTCTGACTGACATTTCAGAGAATCAGAGAATGTTTTGTGTGTCCTTTCAGTTCCACTCCCTGCCAGGAGCAGGGACACTTTCCACTAGACCAGGCTGCCCAAAGCTCCATCCAGCCTGGCCTTGGACACACCCAGGGGTGTCAACAACTCTGAGCAACCTGTGCCACACCCTCACCACCCCCCCAGTAAAGATTTTTTCATATATATAGTCTAAATTTCTCCTTTTTCAGTTTAAATCCACTATTCCTCATTCTATCACTATGATATTATTTCCTCAAACTGCTTGCTCAGTATAAAATAAACTTTCAAAATAGCTCTAGGACACAACTGGGGTCAGGCCTAAGCTTGGGAAGACTCTCTAACTCAGCGTTTGGAAAAAGCAAAGCTGGTCCATAGGTCTGAGTTCATTTAATGCCTTTATATCCACATCAAAATTTTCACTTTCTCTTCTATTTCACTCTTCAGAGTAAAGGCCAGGCACTGAGTGATCTGTCCTCTTGTCCTGGGCAGTGAAAACGCAGTGTCCAAACCCTGCCTATGGATTTTATTCCTCTTGGAATAAAGAGAAGGGGGTTGTTACACCAAGAGCCACAATTCAGATCGGGCTTTCAAGATAGCATCAGCACAGCCTGAAATTGGTCTGCATCGTTACATTTTGCATCAAACCATTGAGATATTGATGTATTGGGATTTCTGCCTCCCTCCTTGCAGTCAACAAATACGTGGTGCGGGTTTTCACGGGCGAAGTCAGCGGCAGCGGAACAGACGCGGATGTCTTCATTAACATCTTCGGAGAGAAAGGAGACACAGGTATTCAAATGCAAATCATTTCCTGAAATATTCCCTCCTGCTCTGCAGGCCTGTGATCTGAACAGCACACACACACACACACACACAGAGAGGCAATCTGGCAAAGGCAGTATGGTTTGGCTGAGTGAAAGGCACGACAAAGGGTGGGGTTAGCTCTGGGGGCTCCCGCATCCACAGCCCCTGGAAGGTGCATCTGCAATGCAGCAGCTGTGGCTGGGTGTGGGCATGACTCGAGTTACCTGGCATTAAAAAAAGACAGGCTCTGGGAAAACGCAGCATAAACCACCAGCAGAAAGCAGTGGAGGAAGTGTCACACCCACTGAAGGGTCCAACACCAGTGTGTGTTTGCAGAGGATGCAGTGAGAGCTCTGTCTCATTTTTCAGGTACCTGGATGGATAATGACATCCCTTCTCTGTGGCAAAGGTGGTGGCAGAGCCTGCTTGACCACTTGTAAAGATAATTTAACCAAGGTTTATATTACCTGGGTCTGAATATTTTTGGGTTTTGTTTTTGGGGTTTTTTTAGAAATATGGTAAATATTTTTACATGTAGATTGTACTACAACAATGGTCTGGCAATTTTAATTTAATTTTTTAAAAAATCTAATAGAATACTATTAAAAGATGTGCCCAGACCAACCTCTCTGGGCCACGGACAGAAGTGGGTGTGGATTCCTGGAGAGTCCTGTAACCAGGGAGCAAATATTCTCTTGCTTCTACACTGCACCTATCCTGTCAAATTCAAGAAATAATGATATGGTCTGCCAAGTGTCCTTGAACAGATTATAAAGCCTGATGGATAGGGCTCATCCTTGATTAATGCTCCAGAGTTTTACAAGGGGATTCATCTGATCTCACTGAAGACATCCCAAAGTGGGAGTCTGAACCTTAGCTGGGTGTCCAGGCACTCTGTCATATCCACACAAAGGAATAACAGCCCCAGAGAGTGATTCATTCCCTCTAAGGTAAGAGGGATGAGTAGCCCACTGACCTCTTTCCCTGCTCTGGTGCCTTGTTTGGATTTCTTCCCACTCACAACACACACACAGGCTGCAACCAGGGGCACAGCTTTAATACTTTTCATAAAGGCAAACCCCTGTGAGATCAGGAAAAAATCCAGCAGACCTGGCTGGGTCCTAATTTGAAAATAAATCCTTCCTCTTGGATACAGCAAAGAATCCTGTGTCCTGAAATGTCAGGGTCTGCAGCTTGTGACCAATGCCTTTCTTGAACATTTTGGAGATTTTCAAAGACAATAAAAATAAAAGGGAAATGTGGTGATATGAAAAAAAAAATTTAAGAGCCATCTGGATATATATTTCTGAAAGCTCTGAGAGCTGTGAGTAACTGTGACATTAGAATGAAAATCCTGGTCTTTTGTGTGCTTGAGAAAAGGTACCTTTTTAATTAGAATATAAAGCCCTCTGCCTTTGCCTTGGATCCTGGGTGCAGAGAGCTGATATCTAGGGAATACGTGATTCAGTCAGTGGTGACATTCCTAAATATTCCTTTGCTTACAAGCATGCTTGTGCCAGTAACTCTTTCCTCCTTGAATTATTTATTTTTTAAATTATTATTTCTGCCTTTATTTCCTCCTTCATTTATTTCCTCCTTTATTATTTATTACTTATTTGTTTGGGGGGGTGGCTTTTTGTTTGTTTGTTTGGGGTTTTTTGTGGGGTTTTTGTTGTGGGTGTTTTTGGAGGTTTTCTTTGTTTGTAATTGTTTGTTTTGTTTGCTTGTTTTACTTCTATTTTTGCTTTTTCTTTTCCCATTCAGGTGTGAGGAAACTGGACAATGACAAAGACAACTTCGAAAAAGGAGCAGAAGACAAGTTCACGCTCGATGCTCCAAATCTGGGAAAATTAAGAAAAATCAATATTGGTCATAACAACAAGGGTGGCTCTGCTGGCTGGTTCCTTGCGAAGGTTAGTCACCCCTGAGACATTCAACAAAAGCATCTCATGGGCTCAAAATATCTCACCCTCCCAGTGGCCTGGTACCAAGAGATGTAAGGATAATTGCCGGTGATACAGGTTACTGAGAAGGACACAAATCATTTCATCCTCTTGACTTAACTCATTACCACGACCATAAAAATACCAGAATCCAAGAGTTATCTGTTGGATCTGTTCACAGTGAAAATCTGCAGGCGCACAGCCTGCCCAAATTTAAGTGATTTATCATTGGCTCAGCAAAAGAGATATGCTGGCCACAAAGACTCTTATCTTACACTTTCCTGCTTGTTTTAATCTCCTGCTATGGGGTAGGGAAGTATTACAGCTTTTAGTGTAATTGCTGAAGGAATATTTTAAAAAGGGGAAATCTGACTCTTTCCTCTGCTCTAATTTTCTTTCCTCTGCTGATGTAGTTCAACACAGCTGGCTTTAACCCACAGAAGGCCTGACTCCATATTTGAAAATCCTCAATAGCAAGATATTTCAATGTAATACAAATGCAAATATTAGCACATGCTTCTCCACCGCCACACAATGCAGGAAAAGTTATGATGTTGGCTGTCTGTGAAAAATGTGGAAATGGAAAACAGAATAGTTGTGCTCAGTGTAATAAACAGTGGGGGGCAAAACCACAGAACTTCATTCTCACATCACAGGTGTAATGACACAGTTTTTGATGAGGTTGGTGAGATTGCTCAAGTCCCAAAACCTGATGTAGTGACTACTTTCAGCCAACACACCAGCCCTATGTTCTGCCACAAGCCTCTAGGTTGTTTACAATTAAGTAAAATGCAATTTTGGCCTTGCAAATTCAGTTGGAAGGTTGGAGAACTGAGCTGAAATAGCTCAGTTGTTGCCTACTGGTTTCAGACCTTTTTCTGTAATTTGGTTCAATACTTGGAGACTCCAGTGTTGTCACTCCAGGATGAACCTCTTCTCTTGTTCCTTGCATTCATAGAGTGTCTTGTACTCAGAGACTTTAGAGGTTTTCCATCTCTAATTGTAAGAATAAACCCTCTGAAAGGAACCCAAAGAGGATCAGCTGGTAGAGAGGCATTGGAGTGTTGATATTCCTCCCAAACCTTGTCTATTTTAGTCTCTAGCACTCCAGCTCTCTCATGCTGACAATCCCAGCCCTGGCAGACGCTGCTGTCTGTGTCTCTGGAGGTACAACAGGACTCAGGAGTGCTACAGGCAACAGCACGGTGTGGGATGAATGACAGGAGGGGAAGCTCTGTTTCCCAAAGAATGGTTTCATAAATTTATCCGGAAGGACAGATTTCAGATTCTCCCTCATTGTTGAGAAACATGTCAAGGGCTTTCTACCCATAACAGTTTTTTTTTTTTTTTTTTTTTTCCCCTGAGACATAACCCACACAGAGGAGTAGAGACTTTGATTTCTTCTCTTCTTACCAAAATCCTTCAGTACTCTTCTCTGCTGTTTTAAAATACTATAGTAACTCTAGGGCAGGATTCAGGAGACCAGCAGAAGATATTGGTAAGAAACACCTCAGCAGGAGGTGAAAAAAAACCTAATCTAAATGATAAAGGGGACTATTGTCCCCCAGCTTGTTCCAGCAAAATATCACAGAATTCCAAGACAATCTGGTTTGACAGGGACCTTAAAGCTCATCCATTCCCACCCCTGCCATGGGCAGGGACACCTCCCACTGTCCCAGGCTGCTCCCAGCCCTGTCCAGCCTGGCCTTGGGCACTGCCAGGGATGCAGGGGCAGCATCTGGGCACCCTGTGCCAGGGCCTGCCCACCCTCCCAGGGAAGAACTTCTTCCTAATATGCAATCTAAACCTCCTCCCAATCTGAACTCACACTCCTCTTGTCCCATCACTCCAGACCCTTTTAAATTGTCTCCATTTCTCTTGTCAGCTCTCTTCAGCTACTGGACAGCCACAATTAGGTCACACTGAAGCCACCTCTTCTCAGGCTCAACACTCACAATTCCCTCAGCAGAGCTGCACCATCCCTCTGATCACCTCACTCCCTCCTCTGCCCTGGCTGCAGCAGCTCCACGTCCTTGTGCTGCTGGAGCAGGGCTGGAGCAGCTCTGCAGGTGGGCTCTCACCTGGGCACAGGGCACAGGGGCAGAATCCCCTCCCCTGCTGCCCCCCTGGGGGCTCAGCCCAGGGCAGGGGGGCTCAGGCTGGGCAGGTCCAGCTCTCACCCCCAGCACCCCCAGTTCCCTCTCCCAGGGCTGCTCTGTCCATTCTCTGTCCAGCCTGGCTTTGGAATGTCCCAACCCAGGTGCTGGACTTTGCACTTGGCTGTGTTAAACCTCATGACATTTGCACAGCTCCACCTCACCCTGGTCCAAGAGCCAAATCCTTCCAAATTAAAATCTGTTTCCTGCCACAGGGTTTCAAAGGCTTTCTTTGCAATGATTCCACCCTAGAATAGCTGACTGGGATCTAGTGATATTACTGTGTCACAGAAGCTCATCTGATGGTCTGGATTTGCCCTGAATTTCCTAGGCATTATTTTATAACAAGGCTCTAAAGCAGAGAGAGAGAGAGAACACAGGCTGTTCCCAAAGCAGAACAAAGAGCTGTCGTTCAGCTGATGGAGAAGAGTAGCCAGCAAACAGGCTCTGGAGAGAAGAAGACAAGCCAGCCAGCTGGTCTTGATAGCAGAGACATCTGGTCTCATACACTGCAAGAGATGCAGAGTGGCTTCACTGGATAAAAAAAAAGAAAAGGGAAAAAAGCTGGGTTTTTACTCACTGATTGTCTGAAACTCTATCAGTACTAATTAGGGAGTGGAGTGGGATCTGCTTGAGTATTTAGTGTGTTAAATACCAAGCAAGAGGGTGCACATTAAGCTTCTGCTCTTGTGCCACCCCGTTGTGTAAAACCTTTGCTTTTCCCATGCTGGTTTTTCACCTTGGTGTCTCTTTTCTCCCAGGTGATCATTGAGGACATTGGCAATAAATGTGTGTACCAGTTCCCAGTGGGACGCTGGTTCGCCTTGGACGAGGATGACGGGAAAATACAGAGGGACATTCTGGTTGGGGGCACTGAAGCCACAGGTAAAACCAAGGGCTGAATCCGTGGTGGGAATGGGAAATCAAGGCTATTAGCCATGTTTTCTTTAAAAGAATGAATGCCTTATGCTCAGGGAGAACTGCAGTGAAGCATCTGCTGGTGATGGGCTGCTTTGTGTGGGGGTTCCTGAACTGCCAACACATTTCCCACCTTTGTGTCTCACCTGTGAAGTTGTGCAGGACCTACATGCTGGTTTATCACCTGGTGCACCTGGGAAAGGGCTGATGGGCAGGGAATGACAGAGACAGCTTGTACCTTCAGCAAATTGCTCATCAGCACTCAAAGTGTTTGTTATTTCCAAAAGCACAAAGCAGTGAATATTGTACTTCAGTTTCTTGTCCGGGGAACTAAACATCCTTTTACAAAACAAGAAACACAGTGCCGAGCCCTAAATCAGTCTTTTTTATTAACCAACATGGTTAAAGCAAAGGCAAACTTTATGTCTCTGTTAAAAGAAACCTGGATGTAAAGTCCATAAAAGAACTTGTCACAAGGCAGAATATTATTTGGATAGTGTCCTGCCTGTGTTTATTTAATAGCATGAAGGCAAACACTGTGATGATGCATTTAACAACTGTTCTTTGCTTCCCTGTATGGTCTTCAGCACCTGCAGTCCTCATATTTCCCCCCTGCATGTGCATGAGGAAAGTGGTCTGGGTGCAGACCCCTCTCTGCAGGATGCTTGTTAGGAAAAATCAAAGGAAGAAAACTGAAAGAAATGTAATTTATTCCCAAAAAGCTTCCTTTATCTTTTTACCATTCGTGAACTCTCTATTTTATTTTCCTGCTCTCTGGAGTTTTGTTGAAGATATATCAACAGTAAAGCATGCTTGAGTACAATTTTTAATGTAAATTTCAAAGGGAGGATTATTTATACGAGAGTGAGTTCTGATGTTTTTTGCTTCATCCCAAGTCCCTATTGAAATTTCTGTCTGATTTAATCAAATACTTGGCTCAGGTCTCAACTATTTTCTACATGCTGCTACAGTGTTTAGGTGTGTATTTGATGACATGAGACAGGTTTAAGATGTACTTTTCTGTGAGGTAAGGCTTGTGGGAAGATGTGTTTTCATTCTTAGACCAACAGTTGGAGATAGAAAAAAATCCCCCAAGGACTCTTTTATGTAAATAGGTTTCTTTTCAGAAATACTTTTCTTTCTTCCAGCTGGGCTGATAGCTCTCCCAAACCTTGTTTTGCTGAGATCTATGAGTTCTCACGGTGACTTTGGAGGTCCTGATGGCTTCAGCAGCCTTTCAGGCTAAAAAACAAACCAACCCAAAGTTTTCAGGGCTTTGTGATATTGCAGATTTTGCTGCTGTTGTTTAAAGCAACACCTTTCCATTCTCTCAGCATTCTCTGACATATTCAGTGTTGGTATTTCCCCAAAATCAAATTACTTTCTTGCCAATTCAATTTTTTTGCCTTTCTTCATCTGATCAGCACCACAGAGTGAATAAAAGAGAAAACATTTTTTCCATTGGGCCATGGAAAAGGGACTTTGTCACCTCATGCCTGTTTCTCCTGGACAGTCGGAAGGTGGATTTATATTTCTCAGAATTATGTGTTGGGGGAAAAAAACCCCAAATCAAACATCACACTGTAAGTCAGAAGCTAAAATAAACCAGTGTGAAATCAACAGAGTCTCCAACGTAAATCCAATCAAAGCCATAACTCTCAGAGTCCTTTCCTCCCTTCTTTTTTTCCCTAACCAAATTTCTGATTCCTCCAGGCATTGTGTACAACGTGGCCGTGGTGACGGGAGACATCAGAGGGGCTGGCACCAACTCCAAGATCCACGTAATCCTCCATGGCTCCAAAGGCTTGAAGAACAGTGGGAAGATTTTCTTGGAAGGAGGAGAATTTGAGCGTGCCAGGACAGATCTCTTCAACGTGGAGATCGCTGCCCTTCTCAGCCCTCTCAGTAGAGTCACCATTGGGCACGATAACTGCGGCGTCAGCTCTGGCTGGTTCTGTGAGAAGGTGAGACCTAATTACCACTAACCCATGGAATCATTCAGGCTGGGAGAGACCCCTGAGGTCATGGAATCCCACCACTGGGCCAACAGTGCCAGGAGTTTTGTCTGCAGGCAGTTGTCAGACCGAATATTGGTTTGGACAGACAGGTGTCTGTGAAGGAAAAACTGGAGTTTCCCTTGGAACGGAGAATGTAAAACCCCCTCCCTCCAAATTATTATAATTTTGAAATTAGGGACTTTCAGGCTAAAATATGGGAATAAGAATAACAGTTCTTTACTAGAAATATTAAAAATGCAAATGAAGTCATAAAAAAAACCCAACAAAAAAACCAAAAAAACCCAAAAAAACCCCACCCAAAAACCAAAAAACAAAAACAAAACAAAAAAATCCCAAACAACCAAAAGAACCAAAAAGAAAGCCCCAAAAAACAAAACAAAACAAANAACCCTGCCCCACCTGGTTTAACAGCCGGGCTGGGATCAGAAGGCTCCACCCTCCTCCCCTGGAGTTACAGGAGATAAAGGGAAAAGAAACCATCCCCCAACTGCTTTCAACAGATGAAATAAAATACACTTTTTTTTTTTTCTTTGATTGCATAATCCAAGACAGACCTGTTCCCCATTCACAATCTGACCCCGACAACCCAGTACAGTTTAAAAATAAATACATCAATCTGCTTTTGTTTGGAAGGCAATATCCCTGGTTTAACAAGTCAATGCTGTACGCCACGCACGGGAGCAGCTGATTGCCTCAAAGGCACGTTAGATGCATAAGTCAATCACTGGCTAATTGGGTTGATTGCCCCTCTGCAGTCACAAAGATGGAGATTATTGTTTGCTCAGCTCCAAAAGCACCTTCAGATGTTTGCCCAAGGGGCTGGACAGAAATGCAGCCTTGGATTGTGCTGAGTGTTTCAAAGTTATCATCTAGGCTCAGACTCCCCTGAAGTTTCCAGATGCTGCTCTGGAGGCTTAGAAATAATGATAAAAAAAACCCCAAACCCCCAAACCCAATAGAAACTGGCTGACCACAGTTGCTACTGGGAGGCAGTGGAGAAATATGCAATGCTGTTACCCAACAGCTTATATTTCTTTGGGAAGAATTCTGTGCAGCAGTGGGGGAAGATGATGGAAAATTCTTCTAAGTTCAGCACATGGTGTGTGATCCCTATATCCGTGGGTAATGTTTGGTTTTGTACCATCCAGTGCTTAGTACACATGCCAGAGATTAATGTGGCCTTGTGTTAACTCCCTGCATCTGTGACTAATGAGTTTTGTGCCAGCTAACACTTCCTTGTTTGCTTCCACCAGTGATTAATATGTACTGGTAGATATCTTAGTTTTGAGAACAGAGATGGAGTGCCAGAGCAAAGAATGATAAAGAGAAGTGCATCACAACCTGGGCACATATTTGAGATACTGTCCAGGAAAGAAGATTCACCAGAAGATCCAGGACCATAAGAAGGAATTTTAAGGAATGACATGTTCCCAAATGACCATCAAAAATCTCCTAGAGACCCCTCCTCATATTCAAATAACTTCATGGAAATAATAAGCGTGTATTCATTTATACAGGAAGTGTAATGAATATGTAATAGAAATGTGACAAATGTGTATCAGTTTCATGTGTGCTCTGCTTGCTTGCTGCTCATGATTTGAGGTGAAATTCCCATTCATCCAGCATTGTTAGGAAAGCAATTTTTCTTTCCAACCCAGCAAATTGGTTGGACAGTTTATTTCTCAGCTTTTGGTGGAAACTCTAGATCATGTCCAAGGTCATCAGGAGGAAATGGAGGGTGGGGAAGAGGGCAGCTGCCTACCCTGAAGCTATGAGGAAATTCAGTTTTCCTGGCAAGCAAAATCAGCTTAGGATGGATATGTTTGAAGGCTTTTTGTGCCCTGTGTTTTCTGCACAGCCCTGCCATGCACTGGCATGGTGCAAGGCCTGTGCTGCATGCCACCCTGCCTGCTCCCATTCCCTTCCCCTCCCGGTGTTTCCCCTCTTCTTGGTTGACCCACTGTGATGTAGTGCTGCAAAAATGGGAATAACAGAACAGGTGAGTAGTAGGTGTACTCCAAACTGGGATTTGTGCAACCAGTCTGCCTCATACTGGTCCAGAAAAGCTGATTTTGAGAGCAGGACCAAGATCTCCAGCTCTGTCTTTGCTCAGTTTGTTTCAGTTTTCAGACCTGAGGTCCTGTGGGCTGCCAGTGGCAGAATATTCAAGCTCACTTTCCCAATCTCTTTTTCCAGGTGGTGGTTTACTGCCCGTTCACAGGGATTGAGCAGACCTTCCCATGTGGGAAGTGGCTGGATGAAGATGAAGGTGATGGCCTCATAGAGAGGGAGCTCTACGAGATGGTGTCCCTGCGCCAGAAAAGGCTGAAAAGTAGGTGCCAGTGTCCAGGAGCCTTCCCTGGCCACCACCCCTCCTACAAGCAGTGCTCCCTGAGTGTCACCTGAGTGACACTGGTAACAGCCAGGGACAAGGTTCGAGGATTCACTGGATCATGGAATGGTTTGGGTTTGGAGGGAACATTTAAAGGGCATCTAATGTCAACCTCCTGCCATGGCAGGGACACCTTCCCCTGTCCCAGGCTGCTCCCAGCCCTGTCCAGCCTGGCCTTGGGCACTGCCAGGGATGCAGGGGCAGCCCCAGCTGCTCTGGGCACCCTGTGCCAGGGCCTGCCCACCCTCCCAGGCAGCAATTGCTGCCCAATCTCCCAGCTGGCCCTGCCCTCTGGCATTCCCTGGCAGCCATGCCCTGGGTGCTGTCCCTGCAGGCCTTGTCCCCAGGGCCTGTGCAGCTCTCCTGGAGCCCCTGGAGGCCCTGGCAGGGGCTGGCAGCTCTCCCTGGAGCCTTCTCTTGTGCAGGGCAGAGCCCCAGGTGTGCCAGGCTGGCTGCAGAGCAGAGGGGCTCCAGCCCTGGCAGCAGCTCCGTGCCCTCCTCTGCCCTGGCTGCAGCAGCTCCACGTCCTTCAGATGCTGAGGCATGAGTTTCAGCTTTGAAAATACAGCTTTAGGGGAGTATAAAATTAAACTCCCACAATATTTTGAAGAATTATACTCATTTCCTTAAGGTCCTCTGGGCTTAGTGCTGCCTCAGACATCATTTTACCTTTGCAGACAAGCCAGGGTACGTTGCTTGTCGCTACAGAAGCACAGCTTTCTTATTCTAGGTGGAAACAAAAAAAACCAACAAAACAACAACAACAACAACAAAAAAAAAACCCCAACAAAACAAAAAAACAAAAAACCCAAAAAAACCCAAAAAACAAACAAAAAAACCCACCCCAAACAACCAAACCCCAAAAAACCCCAAAAAAACACACACACAAAACCAAACAAACAAACAAAAAAAACAAAACAAAACAAAAAAAAAAAAAAAAAAAAAACAAACAGGAGGCAAACCGTGGTGGGGGGGGNAAAAAAAAAAAAAAAAGCAATAAGGAGGCAAACCTTGGTGGGGGTGGGCAGGGGGAATGGGAAATAAAACAAAACTCTTCCTGCTGACTTCACCTATTTTTATTCCTGACCTTGGAGAAATAGCAGGTCTTAGCCCTGTCCAGCTGCTAAACACGCCTCCCGAGGCAGGTGCGTGCTGGATGCGGAGCCTTTTCCCTAGAGGGAGGCAATGGCACACACAGAGAATTTGTGTGTGCAGGGACGAGCTGCTCCGTGAGGGCATCTCCATCCATCCATCGCCACCCGCTCCAGCTGCAGCCTGGTCCTGCCGAACCGAACCCAACACTGCTGCCCGGCCCGCGCCGCTGCCCCTGTGTAAACAGAATGTTCTAATTAGGATAACAGGCACAGTTTAATCCGAGAGTGCTTGGGGTGCGCTGCTGCTCGAACTGCGGTTCATTTGAATAAGCTTTATCTAAACGTTAGCCAGTGTTGTAACCACACTGCGGCTCCGACGCGGTCCATTTAGCTAAAGCATCTGCAACCTTTAACCCCCTATTATCAGCTCTGATTGTTATTGACAGGCTAATTCCCTCACCACTGCAGTGCAGGAGATAGACAGAGAGCATTAGCCTTGAGAAATCTGTGACCTTTAGCTGCCAGATTACAGAAGTGTAAGACTCGGAGTTAGAAAAGACCTATTATGTCATCTGGCCCATCTCCCTGTGCACACAGGACTGTCCCTTTCTGTAGGGATGATCAAAGCTGGGCAGAACCTCACTTGGGGTATCCATGGTGAAACGTCTCCCAGAACAGCATCCAGAAGCTGCTCCCGCAGCAGATTGCAGCTCCATATGTAGCTTGTATTTATTCTGTGGTTTCTTTTTTTTTTTTTTAATTCCCTCCTCTCCTTATCTTGAGTGTTATCCTGGAAACTGTTGCACCAGGTCTTGTCCTCTCTGGTGTTTGTGCCCTGGGGAACATTTGCCCTGGCTCTGAGGTTTTCCAAAGTGCCTGGAGACCTCAATGTGAAACGATGGGAACCAGGGGGATGTGCCCAGCAAGCCCTGGGAGGATGATGATGGGTATTTGAGGAAATGCCTGGCCTTCTCCAGCAGCTGCAGCCCTAGCTGAGCTATCTCCCCCTGTGTGGTTCCTCCCTGACAGCCCTCTATCAGCATTTAATCCTGGTACAAGGTCCTGTTTCCCCCTCTGTGCATGCTTCACTCCTCCTTCCCCTCAGCAAGAGGTCAGGGAGGCCAAACCGGGCAGATGAGAGCAGCCTTTGGTGTCTGAACTACACTTGCAGCTTTGCCTGGGGAGAACAGGCTTCTCCATCACATGCCATCCACAGAGTTTGTTTCATTTCTGCTCGTCTAAAACTTGCTGGTGTTTTTCAGAGAGGAGTGGTCATGAACATTTTGTATAGTATTAAAAAGGGGGCAAAACTTTTTCTGAGAGATCCCTCTTCCCCTCATTTTTTTTCAGTAGCTCTTGTCTCTTTTTTATACAGTCAAACACTGAGTAGACCAGTAAAAAATCTAATTTATATGCATGTCATCATATTTTTATGTTCCATTCTGGGCTCTGAAGGTCAAGCTGTGCTAGAGTGGGCTTGGGTGTACTGAAAGGGTTAGCAATTCTCTCATTAAGATTTGTTAATAATTCAGCTGATGTCTGAGTGAGGAAAGAAGGCTGTTCCCTCTCCTGTAGGTGCTGCAAGGCCTGCAGAAGTGACACACATTATTGTCAATAAAGTAGGCAGATTAAGGGCTCTTTGGAGGAAATAAGTCACCCTTATACACAACAATATTTTGGTATGAAAACCAATGTAAAGTTGCTGCAGGTGGACTGGACTTAGGGTTAAAATGCTGAATGAAAACTTGAGATAAAAATCTTGCAGATTGGTCACAATCTTAGGGTATGGCATGTAGTATTTATATAAAAAAGTGTTAGCTGAAGTCATGTCATATTTAGGCATTTAAATAATTTAAAACCTTTTGGAAAATACCTTTCTTATCTGCTCCTGAACTGCTGTGAGTGTGTTTGTCCCACGTGATGCAGCCTCACTAGGGATGGATACCTGAGTGGGCTTTGAGACAGCCTGTTCTGCAAGGAGCATTTTTTGGGATGATTAGTCCAGCCTCGGGAGGCTCATTATCTCAGGATGAGGTGATAACATGTCTGTGTCCTATTCCTCCTTGTTCCAGACACAGATCAGACAAAATTTTAGGTGCTACCTGGAGCTGCATTACACTGTGCACAAGTAACTGGAGACTCCTTCTCACTGACAAAAGGAAAAATTAATATTTCCTTGACTTCATGGTCTTTAAAGCTTGGGTTGTAGGTATTTGACAAGTGAACTGAAACTACAGGGTTGGGTCACACCCATGCATTACCCTGCTAGTAGAGTATAACAAGAAAATATGGCCCTCCTGAAAAGAGGTTGTTTATGTTTTTCTCATTTTCTTCTAAATGAAAGCACAGAATTATATTTCCAGCTCATTCCTGCACATTGTGCAGCAGCTGATTATGTTCATGCAGAAAAGGATGAAAGGTCTTTGTCTTTCTTCATCCTACCCTCTCTACCTACCAGGGGAAACATAATTATGTTTTTCACCAAGTCACTCTATAAAACTTGCATTTTTTAAAACAAGTATCTTTAACCTTCCTTTCTAGAAAACCCATGGTCTCTGTGGATCTGGACAAGTGACATTAAAAATGCAGGAACAGATGCCACCATCTTCTTCCAGATTTATGGAGACAAAGGGAAGTCAGATGAGATGAAGCTGGACAACAATTCAGACAACTTTGAAACTGGACAGACTGACAAATTCATGGTATGAATCTTGTCCAAGTGGTGGGTTTGGCTTGGTATTGTTTTCCAGGGCTTTAGCTTCAATTCTGGGCAGAAAAGCATAAGTATGAGACTTTTACTGCACTAGATCTTCTAAAGTTGAGATGAAGTCACTCCATTTGGTGGTGATGCAACTGATTTACTTGCCTATGGATACGGCTTTTCTTCCCAAAACAGGGAACAGGCTGGTATTTTCAACTTCTCTTTGATTTAGCTCTTAAAGGATGTTCAGAGGTTCCCTTTGTGTGTGTGCTTTGCTGACTTACAAAAATGGACGTTGCACCTTTTTTACCCATTTACAGATAGAGCTCCCTGACCTCAGCACCTTTTATAAGCTTCGGATATGGCACGAGAAAAGAAATCCCTTTGCTGGCTGGCATCTGAATAAGGTGAGGGGACAGCAAGGGAAGGGAGACCTGGAAAGCCAGGCTGGTGTCAGAGGTCTGCAGTGCCAGTCCTGGGTCACTCAGCTCCCAGCTGAGCTTGATGTGCAGTGCTCTGAGGTATCTGTCGTGTCAGAGGACAAGATAAAATGGTCTCAAGTTGCACCAGGGAAGATTAGATTGAACATTAGGGAAATTCCTCCATGGAAAGATCTGTCCAGCCCTGGCAGAGCTGCCCAGGGCAGTGGTGGAGTCCCCACTCCTGTAGAGATTTAAAAGCCATATGGATGTGGCACCTGGGGACACAGGTCTGTGGTGGCCTGGGCAGTGTTGGGGGAATGGTTGGACCTCGTGCTCTTAGAGGGCTTTTCCAACCTAAATGAGAGTGTAATTTTGTGTGTGGGAAATGGGAGCAATGGGGAGAGGCAGGGCCCAACAGCCCAGACCAGTGGGATGGTAAAATCCCACTTTCCCACCCTTCCCATGTCAGATAACTGATGCACTCATCTCACTGCCACCAGGGCTTTCTTTCTTGCTCTCCAGAAATCCTCCTATTCTGAGACACCACTAATGTATAGAAAGGCAAACCCACTCCTTCCATGGCTTATTTACAGTGCAAAAAACCCTCTAATTCCAGCAGAGATTGCAGTGTAGCATCCCCTGCCCTGTGCTGGCAGCATCTCCACTCACACATCCTTTGCTCCACCAGCATTGATTACTGTGCTCTCACCCCTCACCTGGGTTATCTGGAAAGCAAGTCCACCTCTAAGCTTCATCCCTGCTCCTCCTGAACAGCTTGGATGGCACTCTCTGCACTCAACAAAACACACTCTTTGCTCTACATGAATAAATAAGTGTGTTGATAAATCATACCACTTGGAGCTTTTTCCTGGACTCCTCTAATGTGCTTTGACAGATCCTGCTTGCTCTCCTGCATTGTCATGGAGCTGTGAAACCGTCCACTGCCAACACCCATCTCCAAGGCTAGGAGGGCATCAAGTCCTGCTGTTGGCATCATAGGGTGGCAGAAGGGCTCTGCCTGGGGTCTTTTATGACAAAGAAAGGACTGGTCAGACTTTGGGCTGCTGCAATCATCCCTATTAGTTTGTTCACAGACAATGAGCAAGAACGTTTATATCTTCCACAGCTGTATATTTCCTTGTGGTATCTTCTTTTCCTGCAGAAAAATTATGTTCAGGAAAGACAAGAGGTAACTTAGAACATGTCTAGGATTCCCTCTTGGCCATATTGTCTAAGTAAACCTGGTTAAGATGCATGACATGAATTGATATTCTTGCAATTGGACTGATTTTAGGCCTTTTTCAACTGAAATGATTCTATGATTGATTCTTTGATTCTGTGATTCTATGACTTTACAAAAATCCCATATACATTACAAAAATGCCCATATACACCCAGCCTAATGTTTTCTGCAGGCACCAGGTTTATGGCACGTGAATCCCACCACTTGTGCACCCATTGTAGCATCCAGGGAATTAGATGAAACCTCAGTGATGCTTTATTCCAGTCCTCCCACACTTCATGCTTGGTTTGCTTCATGTCAAGCTCCCATTTTCTATCACAAGAACCTAGAACAGCCACACTGGTCAGACCAAAACTCCCTCGAGCCCAATGTCTTCTCTCTTGTGCCACATAAGGTCATGGGTTTAGAAGTCTAAGAAAAAAGACAAGCATTTATGATACTTTCTCCTAACATTGTTTCAGGTTTTGACTATTTCCAGTTGGACACTTTCTTCCTCAACTGGTGAACCAAACAGAAAGCATTTAACAGGTTTTTTTTCCAGTTATTAGTTTGAAGTTTCCAGCCTCCCCTTGAACATTTAAACTTTCAGCAACCTTAATAGCTTTTGGCAAGGAGTTCACAGGCTGATTTTGTCCATTTTTTTATTTGTTTTGCTTAGAACTTTGTCCCACAGGCATCATTTGATGCCCTGTGTTTCTTGAAGCATAAAAGGGAACAGCTGATCCCTCTCTGCCTTCTCCATTATCACCTGTGATTTTACACACCTTCATCATCCCCTTGCTTTACACACTTCAACAGACAACTGCAGAGCATCACCTTATTTGTGCATTGCTTCTTTGGGAGCTACTGCAGATCTTTTTTCAGGGTTCCTGCACATTTGTTGTTGTTGTTTTGGGTTTTTTTGGGTTTTTTTTCCCTCAATGCTTTAATTCTCACCAGGAAGAACCAGCAGCACAAATCCCATCCCAAATTTGCACCTTGAGGTTGTAGAGTGGCACATGGTGAGCCATTTGCAGAGCCACAGAACCCCTCAGAAGTTCCTCAGTGCCAAGGAGTGATTGGAAGGAGGAATGGATTGAAAGGAGGAATGAAAAGCCATCAGCTGTGACAGGCTTTGCTCCATGCATCACTACAGTGCACAGGCTGGACGGTCTCGTTATTAATGCATTTTATTTCTCTACTGATACCTACTCTTGCCTCCCTGGCAAAAAACCTGTCAGGATCTTGTTGCTTTTTTTTGCCTTCAAGCCTCTGAACTCACATGGTGCTTTGGTTTAATGAAGGTAACTCTGCTGAAAACGCTGACAAAAGAAAAATACTCGTTCAACTGCGGCCGCTGGCTAGATATAAATGAAGAGGACAATGAGATCGTGCGGGAGCTCCCCGCCGAGGGATCTCTGGTGACTGAAGTCATGCCAGGTGAGAGCCACGGGCCCTGTGCAGGGGCTTGCTTAGGACCTGAACAGAAAGAAACCCTCTTTGTGTGAGGGATGCACAGGCAGACTGATGCAATTCAATTAACTTCTCTTTCTGGCACTTTCTCTCTGCAGTATTTTCTGTGTGCATCATTAGCTGCGTGAAGCCTGAGAAATCCCAGCCTTTTATTAATTTTTTTTTTTTGGAGCAGATTTCTCTGTGGTGGGAAATGGGAGAGATCTGCCCACAGCACAATCATTTCCAGGGCATGGGGTTTTTTTTAACTTGTAATTTTTTTCCGTTCTCCTTTAAAATGCAAAATGCAAGGTATGAGGAATATTCATGGAAAGCAAGCTTAGCTGAAATGCAATCTAAAATTTGACAATCGTATTTTGGGCTTTAAAGTTTTATTTAGTTATATGCAAATTTATGCAGCTGTATGTATAAATATATAGAAAGTTGCACAGCACAGTGGTGTGTGCATATGCATCTTTCAGTACAAATGAGCAATCCAAACTATTTATTCTTTTAATTGAGCTGGTGATTTAATTGAGGAAAGCTGCAGAACTTTGCCCTGGCTTCCTGAAGTGGCCACTTCTGCCTTGACTTCGTGTCACAAGAATGAAATCTACTTAGAGGGAGAATTTAGGAGAGCAGAACATCTCAAGGTAGCTGGTGAGATTTTTCATCTTTCTACCAAAGCATCCACACTCTGCAGACCTTGAGTCCCCTGTTTTCTGAAATTTCTGGTTCTGACATTGGTGATCTGCATGCAGTGAAGCAGTTTCTCAGAAGAGGAAGAGTAATTGTAATTGCAGATGTTATTAAAATGTAAATAAACCTGGTTTTGAAACATATTTTTAATCAGCTGTGGAGAGGGCAGCTTGAATCCTCACTCAGGCACTTTCCTGTGTGGAGAATTTGTGCTGAGCAGAGGGGAGATGCAGCACCTCCCTGTTGGCCTTGCAGCTGGATTTTGGGAGGGAGGGTGGGAGTACTCCTTCTTGTCCCTTCCCCAAGCTGGAGAAAGGGGGATCTCTCTCTCAAAGGTTGGTCTGTGGGCTGGCTCCTTGTTGTGATATTTATTCCTGGAAATCCTTCACCCTACGGGATGGCAGGGCAGAGAGGAGGGCATGGTCGGGGGGGGAAGGTGGCAGATCAAAATGCATTCAGAAAAACTGCATGATGACCTTAAAGGTTAAGAGCAGGCAAGACAACCCAATCTCCTGCATACAGTTTGGACTCTTGGAGGGATGATCTTGGGGGTCTTTTCCAACCTTTATGATGCAATGATTTTATGATTCTATGATTATAACCATCCCTAGGGGATGGTGCCAACTGGGCCTGTCTTGTCCCATAAATCCAACATGAAAAGCCCATTCCTCCAGTGTCTGAGCACTTGCCCCTTTCTAACTCTTCTTATCTGCCTGCCATTACGTGGATGCTGAAAATGTTGTTTTCCCCACACACATTGCAAGGTTCCCCACCCCAGGGCCATCTTGGGGAGGCAGAAGCAGAGGTAGCAGGACAGGGGTACACCAGTTTTTCTGGTGTGTTTTTCTTGAAAGGGACAGGATTTTTATGTCCTTGTTTGGAGGACTTACATGGGTTCACAGTTTACCACTTGGAGCTTTTATTTGGGCTCCTCTAATGTGCTTTGACAGATCCTGCTCTCCTGCATTGTCATGGAGCTGTGAAACCATCCACTGCCAACACCCATCTCCAAGGCTAGGAGGGCAGCAAGTCCTGCTGTTGGTATCATATGGTAGAAGAAAGGGTCTGCCTGGGGTTTTTTATGACAAAGAAATTGCTGGTCAGACTTTTCTGCAATCATTCTATTAGTTTGTTCACAGACAATGAGCAAGAACGTTTATATCTTCCACAGCTGTATATTTCCTTGTGGTATCTTCTTTTCCTGCAGAAAAATTATGTTCAGGAAAGACAAGAGGTAACTTAGAATGTGTCTAGGATTCCCTTTTGGCCATATTGTCTAAGTAAAGCTGGTTAAGATGCATGAAATGAACGGATGTTCTTACAGTTGGACTGATTTTAGGCCTATTTCAACCGAAATGATTCTATGATTCTATAACTTCACAAAAATTAGTCTGTCCTTATGTTGTCTCAATGTTTCAGGTCTTTCTATTTCAGCTTTATCTTCTGCCCCATTTTCCTAGCGGTAACATGGAAGCGTGAGTAAATCCATCGGCAGAACGACGCCGCTGGAAGTGCGCGCGCCTGCAAGAAGTAAAATCAAACGGTGATTGATGGACATTAAAAAAAAAGCAAAATCAAGCATTTCTGGGGTCGTTTTGTGCAATTTTTGTCTCCTCAGTGATCAAGTACCGTGTGACAGTGTGCACAGGCACAGTGAGTGGGAGCGGCACGGACGCCAACGTCTTCGTCTGCCTCATCGGCGACCAGGGCGACACGGGCGAGCGCGTCCTCTACAACTGCATCAACACCGTCAACAAATTCGAAAAAGGCAACGTAAGTTGCAAGGTTTTAAAGGCCTGTGATGGTTTTATAAATTAATTGTTATTATTTTTTAAACCTGTGTTTGTAAACTCGGCTGATTTCCTCGCCGGCTCAGGTTAGGTAAGCGGGGAGGAATAAATCTTGTGAATGGAAGGTCATAACAGGTTGAAGCTAGAGGGAGGCTTGGGTTGGGGACAGTGTGTCCTTGTTTGATATATTTTCATGAAAGAGTTTTACTCTCTTGGTTTGCTCCCCAGCTAAGTTCTGTCTGCTGAAATTGCGTCTTCAGATTGGGGAAGGCTTCCAAGAAATCTTCCAAGAATAAAAGAGAGCCTTTTCCCTTCCGTCTAATATAGCAAAAATTTGGCTCCTTGGGGCAAAGGAAGAAAAAGCATCTTATTTAATGTGAAAATCAGAACCCAAAGCCTAACATGTTTCCTTTATAATTTTTCTAGTCTCCCCTCAACATGCTGCAGTCAATTTCATGTCTTATTTTCAAACTGATTTTCAATATATTTTTGTCTGTCCATGTCCAGAATACAGGGGGGTGGAAATGGACTGAAATGAAGACAGAGCTTATTCCCTGGAAATCTGGAGATAATGAAGTCAAATAGCAGTTAAAGCCCTTGCAGCATTGGCAGTATCAGCAAGTAAATAGTTTGCTGATCTGATCTGTAGGGTCAAGCTACTTAATATGTATCCAATTTTGGATCTCTAGGGTCCAACTTAGACTGGTAAATTGTAATCAATATCTCCAGAAGGAGATTTTGAGAATCTGATCACAGAACTCTGCAGATTTCCTATCTCTCGTGTCATTATTTGATTGAAGGTTCAGAGTGGAAAGAAAATGAAGATAAAAGGAGGTCACGTTTTCAAAATAGACCATTGAATTTAGGCTTCTGAAATATGCATTAGCACTTTGAATTTGCCTTTGAGTGTCCAGAATTTCCAATTCTTCACTGAAATCACTGAGCTCTTCTAGACTTTAAAAGAACTTTCATCAAATATTTCTTGTGCTTTTAAGATCTGTCTGTGGAAACGTGGCAATTATATAGTGTGAGAGTCCATTCTGCCTCTAAATTATATATAGGTTTGCATAAATGGACTTTGCAAACATGTTCTTTTTTTTGCCCATGCATTGACATTATAGATATTTTAGTTTTAAAAGGTAGATCCAAGCTGTAAAGGATGGCATTTTGTCATTAGATGAGGCCTGTGTTTGTTAAAATGATGGCAAAATGAGTCGTGTCCTGGTGCTGAAGATTGTTTCAGTGCAGCTCCAAAGAAAGACTCTTGGTTTGCAGAGAATGCAAACATTTTAAACACAGATAATGGCTACTTTATGGGATGCTCCATCCTTATCCAAGGCCAGGCTGGATGAGATTTGGATTTATTTGGTCTAGTGGAAGGTGTCCCTGCCCATGTTAGGTCCCTTTAAGGTCCCTTCCAACCAAGGGTTCTGTGATGATTCTATCATATTTATTCACAAAAATAGGTTGTAGGCTAACTTGCATGAAGGAGGATAGAAAGGGGAAAATGATTTTGATGTGATTAATAGTATGCAGATGACATAAACCAAGCTGGAGCTTATCAGTGGAAAACTGCTCTCCTGGCACAAGGAGCTGAAAGCTGGTGAATGAATGGGAAGATGTTTAAGAATTGATCCTGACAAACTTAGAGCTTATATATTCAAGAGGCTGAATGAGTATATCTACACTGATTAACTCAGATACCCTGTTAAAAAGAAATGTTGCTAAGTCAGTATGGTCTCTAATCTACAGCCACTTAAAGCAATACTACCTTGATTACCAATTTAACTTAAAAAGTTTGCCTGCAGATGCAAACTAACAGCCTGTGTAGAAAGTAAGATTTAAAGATGCCTCTAAATTAGGTGTTTGCCCTGTTGTGGTTCCAGTTAGTTACTTACTCATTAATTTATATCAGCCATTAATAAGTAAGGTGAGCATCAGGACTAATGAATTAAATTCCATTGACTTGGACTGAGTCAGTGAGGTTTTGATGCCTTAAATCCCCAATTCAGCAGTTTAGAATGGACGTATGTAAGCCCATCATTAACACTTTAAGCAGTGGCTACATGCATAGCTGTCTTCATTCTGAAGGTCAGCCTGGAGTCCTGAATGATGACATAACTATTATAATTTTAATAATTTTCAGTATTTGCTTAAATACTTGCCACCATGCTTTCTGAGAGCTAGCAGGATCTATGCCACCACCATAAGTGCCTTTGGGAGATGAAGAACAGCAGAAAGATAGTGGTTATCTTCCTCTTACCTAAGCAAGGCATCTCATTCAGATGGCAACCACAGCAGTCATGTCTCCTTGCTGGCCTATATCATGCAGATATCCTATGTGTTTACATCCAGTATTTACCATTCATGTGCCATGTGTGTGCATCTGGACACAGGCCACAGTGTTGTGGTTTTTTTGCCTGGCCTGGCTCCTGCAGGAGTTACTTGCTTTCCTAATGCATTTCTCTTAATGCATTTCTCTTCCCTCATCATCAGGGATAGTTGGTGCCAGTCAACTCTTGGGTAACAGAGCTCTGCTCCTAAGAGGCCATCCCTTGGGCTAATCTGTAGATTGGTTATTTGAGCCTATTTCCAGGGGGAAAAAAAAAAAAAAAGGAAAAAAAGACATTCCATCCATGTCCCTTGTGGGGTGTTGAGGGTATTTATCTGCTGGGTTTGGTTCACACCACCCTCCAAACACAACTCATGGAGCAGCTGGAAATACTCCTGTGCAGCCATGCCCATACTGCCATTCCAGGAAATTAAATGGGGTTTAATTGTGCTGGGTAGTCAATGCTGTCTGACTTTAACACAGTGTGACCACTTTGAATTGTACCTCAAAAAACCTCTGTGGATTTGGTCTGAAGTGACCTGCTTCTGGCTTCTCAGAAAGCTTAAACCTGAGCAGGGGTTTGAACTTGGATTTCCTGCCTCTCTGTATGAATTTCTTAATAATCAAATTGCTTCTCTTTTTTGCAGTTGTGGAGGGTGTGCAATGACATGGCAGATTTAAAATGCTGGCAGATCACATATTTACAAATCTAACCTTACACATCTAGTGGAAATATTCAGGCTTTTTGTTCTTTGGTAAATTCATACTTTCTCCTTCGTCTGGTGAGGAATTACCTTGCAGCATGCTGATGATGTTGGTTTGATCGCAATAATAAATTTGAGTTGTTTGTTTGCTTTTAAAGAGAAATATTGCCTTACCTTTTTTATTCTCCCCCTCAAAGGCTGATGAATTCTTCATTGAAGCAGTAACGCTGAAGCAGGTGAGGAGGGTGAGGATAGGGCATGATGGCAAAGGAGGAAGCAGTGGCTGGTACCTTGCCAAAGTGATAGTGAGGGAAGAAGGACAGCCAGAAAGTGAGGCTGTGGAATTCCCCTGCTACAGGTACTGGAAACAATGTTTGCAAATTAAGTCTCTGTCTCTGCATTTGCCAGACTTTGAAGAGCCTAGTTGTTGGTCCATGACTGGAATTTTCTGAGCTTAATCCTTTTTATTTATTCATTTGTTGTTTTTTTGCTAAGCCTGAAAGCAAAGAGTGTGTTTTGGGAGGTTTAAGATACAGTTAACTCCCCCTACCAAAAGACCAGCAATCTGGACTGTGAACTCCTCAGCAATTAGCTCAGTAATGCAGAGAATTTCCAAAAGACAAAACACAATCTTTCAGTACCACACCCAGTGTCGCTGCAATTGCCTGCTGCAGAAACACACTCTGCTGGTGTCACTGCATGTAACAGGGCTCTCGTCCCTCACATGCACATCCCATCCTTCTGGGAGCAATGGGATGCTATTTTTTTTGTGTTGGGAGCCTGCAAAATTATTATGCTGCCATCTCGAGAGCTCCTTGCATGAGGGGAAATGCATATTATGCAGTCAGTGGTAGGGCAGAGGGCTGTGGCTTACCCCTGTGGGTGGGTTATTAGGGTAGTCTTTTCCCTAGACAATCAAGTGGCCAAAAAGAAATGTGCTGTAGTGAAGCTGCCTGTGGGGAACAAGATGCATGATCTGTGCTGGCAGTAACTGGGGTTACTGCCTCAAGACTGCAGCACAAACTAGAGAGAGCTGGGTGAAAACATTAAAGATGAACTCCAGTGTAGTCCCAGGTACCTTCTCAGGATGTCCACCCTGTGGGATGAACGTCCAGTGAGCTCCATTTGACAACACCAAGTACTTGTTCTAAAAATTCATCTCCCAGGGGCCAGCGGAATTGTTAAAAACACAATTATTTAAAATTTAAGACAAAGGTAAAGCCTCTAAGTTGCTTAATTGTCTCTTGAAAGAACTCCACTATAATGAGGGGAGCCAAATACAAAACAGGAGCCAGCCCCAGCCCCTTGGCATTGCCAAAGCCACGTCAGAGAGCAAATTCACCGGGGAGACAGCACGGAGCAGCAGACACAATGTCATCTTGGTTGTGAAAAGCAAGCCAGCCCCTCCCTTCTCAAAGAACAAACAGCCACACAGTCATTGCTGCTTTTTGATCCACATTTAACAACCATATGTTTTACTGAGTCAAGCAGCCAGCTAGACAGGCTTTTCCTTGGTCGTGAAGTGTCCATGTGAGGGCTGTTTTGCTCAGACTCCTCTGAGATGCGCACAGCAGCTGGCTCATTTTGGAGATTTCCCTTTTGAATTTTTTCCTTATGTTACTGCCAAACTGGGAGTCTCCCATCAGCTTGGTGTGACCCCCTTCCCCTGTTCTTGAGGATCAGGAATACCAGTGGGACAAAGACAGAGAGGAAAACCCAAGTCCTTACCCCCAAAACATTCCCAGCCTAACTTCAGGCTTCAGCGACGGAATTCCACTCTTCTCACCTTTCTAAATGCGTCCTCCCCCTGGCCCTTTGTGGCCTCACCTGCTGTCCTTGAGCCAGCATTATCCCTTTCCCCTCAGACTGAGCAGGCGGCATGACTGATCGCCACCAAGCACAGGGACAGCCGCTCCCTCTCGCTCCCTTTGGTGCCCGCGCCTCCCGCCAGGCGGGGCCACCATCGCAGAGTACGGGTGTCGTCATGGAGGCTGGAGAGTTCTGAGGGAAAAGGTGCTCAACCACTGCATCCTCCACGGCAGGGACAGACAATTCCCTGGCCTGCAGCGTCTGGATGTTCCTCTCCACTCCTGTGGGCCAAGGAGTCCTCACAGCTTGGGCAGGAGCGCAGGGAGCAGAAAAAGGATTTGCCCAAGGAGAGGCAGTGCCCAAGTGAAGTCAGAGACCTCATCCAAGGGGTGCACTGTGGGTTGGTTGTCCTCTTTTTTGTTCTTAGAGCCGGGATTAAATGCTCGAGAGTCGTTGTTTCGTGTTCGGATTCAGATGTTTATTAATTCTTATCTATGTTGCAGCCTCAGAAGTTGTAAGCTCTAGCCAACAAGGTGAAAAATGGCTCTGTCTCTAACCCTTTCCAAGGTCTTTTAAGCACAAACTGTCCAATTATGAAATAACACCTATATTATTTATACTTTTAACCCAATATCCAACCATCTGTGGCCTGCAATGCGGATTTTTCTACCCAATTACAAAATACTGCCCAAATCCATGAAGAAGGAGGTGAAAAAGGAGAACTTAGCCTACGCCCTTAAACCTCCATCTTGTTTTATATATATTACTATATAGTAAAGCCTTAAACTCTTAAGTTTTCCACTATTTCCATTATTTTCCACCATAGAAGTTCTACACACTTCTATTCAAACTACACACCCACAACCCCAGTGCTGTCACTCAATTTTGCAAGCCTGTTCTACAGCCTTAGGTCAAATGCAGTGTTTTCTTGAGGGTCAGTGCCTGTTCGCACAGAAAGCCCCAAATTCTCAGCTTCCAGGGTTCCAACAGTACACCAGGGAAGATTCTTTCTTGGCCAGTAGACATGCTGTTCTCACTGCCTTTATCTCCAAGACTTGATTAACTTCCACTTTTCTACACAGCACAGTTGAATGGTCTGGAGAAAACACCTTTTGCTGCTGAGTTCATGCTGAAAGCTACTCCACTGACCCTGTGGCACTCAGCTGCTGCTGTGAGACAGCTAGGGGACAAAATGCCCTCCAGCAGAAACACATCTCACCTGTGCAGAGAGCTCTGCAGCTACTTACCTCTGTAGAAACCAAGCTGCAACACACGGGGGGAGCAGATATTCTACCAAAAAGCTGCCTAACCAGTTTCCTCTCTAACTGATACCTTTAACATGCCCTTATTGATCTTCATTACACAGAACTTGCTGAAGTCTCTCTGTTCTTGTTATTTACATATTTATATACACGACTGTGTTTTGCCTTTTACCTTGAAATCTTTTCCACGACTCCATAGGATCATCTATCACTTAGTAATCACAGGAGCTCTGTGAGAAGTACTGTCTTTGTTGTACAAGGGAGCCAGCAGAGATAAAGGGAAGCTAAGTGGATTAATTGTGAGTTTGTGTCAGATTCAGGAAGAGCATTGAGAAATAACGACTCCCAGGCCTGTGCTTTCAACTCTTTAAACAGCTGGCTTAGAGTCAGTGATTTTTAAAGTGGTCATTTGAAATAAATGCAAGTTACTTCCCCAAGCATTGTTTGCAGAATTACTAGTACATCACTTGGATGCAGCACTGTTCTTCCCTTACAATATCCATGCTTTTAGGAGCTGAATACTGAATCATTCAGTGGCATCACTGAACAGTTTATACCTTGTAATACCTGATGTGGTTTAGGTCTGGTGATGATGAATACTGCTGCAAAGCTCAGAATTAAGGGAGTGCAATTTTTACCCCAATGGAGCCAAATTTTTCGAAGATCGGAACTGAGTTCCTCTGGTCTCATTTTCTCCTCAAAGCTCTCTGGAAGTCCAGGAATGGTCTAGCTGACATGGTCTAAAACAGCCTATTTTTTATAATACTTATATCCCAGACAGAAACGAATTTTCAATCAAAGTTGTGAGTTCGTGATAGGATAGAATTTTACATGCTATAAAACTCCACTGCATTACAACTCCACTGAAATCTTCAGTGATATGTCATTAAATTTTTTCCTAAGCATATGGCCCCCATCATCCAAATTTTTCTCTAGCACAAGCATAAGGGAACATTGTTAATTCTCTGAAGAACAACAGACCATGAATGGGATGATGCACTAGGAGTCTCCTGCGAAAGAACATTTATTCAATCAAATGCCAAAAAATGTTCATCATACAAAGGAGCCAGAGAAACCTCCTTTTCTTGCCTAAAAATAAAATGAAATGTCTATCTCTTTTTACACATTTTTGTATATAGGTTATATTTAAAGGCACACACAAATACATATGTTCCTCTGAATCTAATGGACGTGCCAATCATTCTAATTGCACTCAGGCTGGGTTTCAAATGTTATATATGATGCCACATTGTGGTTTTTTCCAGTGTTCACCTGACTCTCTGATCCTCTAGAAATTCTGAAGTGGCTTTCATGTCTTATTTCTGTCCTCTTTGAGTTATATTGGTCATAAAGCATCTCTTTAAAACCAAGGATGTGACACAGGACACGGCTAGACCCTTGCAAAATCCACAATGGCATGTGAATTACTTTCACTGAAATCATGTAGAGGCTCTGACAAAATAAAAGGTTTTGACATGCCTTTTGTACTAGGGATATGATGGCACTGCACTGAAATATTCTATTTTCTGCAGGCGGATGTGTCAGTCCATTTGTGTTTGGGGTAAGATAATAAACCCCTGGTTTCAACCTGCTGCTCAGGAATATGCTGTTGGAATTACACAGAAGTGAAATTAGGGTATTGATGCATATCTAATGAAAGGAAGGGATGCAGCAGCATCGCTCATCCAAATATTTCCTGTCTCTAATCTTCTAGAGAAAATAGTGCTTCTGCCACTCCTGGCTGTTCTCTTGGCTGAAACAGCCAAGGAGCTTTAAAGTCACTTCTGCTGATAAACCTCCCTCTTCCTCCTCCAGCCCAAGATACACTCCTTCTCTTGCCATCACTATCTACCAACACCTAGAGGGAATTTCTTTATCTCAGGGTGTGTCCTGCTTTTCTGATTCCCTTTTCTCCTCTGTCCTCACTGCTGAAGCAGTTGGCATTTGCTGTGCTGCACACGGAGATCTGTTTTTTGTGGGATGTATTTTTACCCTGCCACCTCAGTGCAGCAGAGATTCACTCAGATTTATCCCAGAGACCCCTAGAATGTCAGCAATGGTGAAGGTGACAGAAAACAGCAGCATGTCCACTGGCAACAGAAACAGCAGCTTGCAGGGCACAAAAAACAGAAGGAGAGTAGGAGTATGTCTACCTTGTGAGCTTCTGCCTCCCTGAAGGCCATGCTGAGTTTGGTGGTCCTGGGGTGGTGGAATTCAGGCTTGAATTTTGTGGGTCCTCCCAGATAACTTCCATGTACACAGAAGCATCTTGACTTTTGGGATGACGTGATCCCCTAGCCATGGGATACCTGTCCAAGGATGTGAATCCTGAGCCAGCATCAAGAACTACATAAGATAAAGGTATTAAGGACCAGTTTTAACAGGTAAAATAACCCCATCCCGCCCCAGCCTCAAAATAATTAATAATGGCTTCATTTATTAAGAAAACATAATGTCTTGGTATGCTCTTATTGCAATCTACCCTCGCTCAATTGTTGTCAACATTTTTGTAGTCTTCCCCACAGATTTTTCTGCTCCTCTATCCCACTACACCCCTCAGCCTCCTCTGAGGCACAACCCCACACCAGATGCCCTCACGTGGTGCCCGTGTGTTCATCACATGTTCATGTGTTCTTCACCTTCATGCTGACCACCAGAGCTTTTAGCCCTGTCCAAGCCCACCTGCACTAGGCCACCTGCTTTACTGAGAGAAAGGGAACAATTTGGGGAGAGTGAATACCTGACAACCTCCTAGAGCTTAGAGAGAAGCTGGGGCTGGAGATGTGTGTCTGTGTGGCAGGACTTCTGTGCACTCCTTTTGCATGAGAACACTGCTGCTCGTGCTTCCAGGACTGGCTAGCTCTAGCTCATTTTTGGATTTCCTTCCTGGTGCTGGTTTTGGTATTTTGTTTTTGGTTTTCTTATGTATGGTCCCTTTGTTTTCCTCTGGGTGGGAGGAGAGGAGAGAAGATTGAAAATGTAGCATTCCTTCAGATGCATGAAGTGGAGATGCACTGCCCCGGGTCTTCGAAAACGTCTGGTCCATCTGGTGATGACTTTGAGCTGTGGTGGCTTTTTACCAGCAAAGTGACTTAGGTTTGATCCAGCTCCCAGCAGCTCTCTTTGTTCATGTCCCCAGATCCTGGTTCTAAGGGTCGTTTTCCTCCTTTCCATTCATGCTGATTCACTGTCACAGTCAAAGGTGGAAACTTTGATGGGAAGTGAGCTCCCCTCTTTTTTGGCACACAGGTTAGCCAAGAACAATGTGTGTGTGTCACAGTGAAACTGTGGGGAGCTCACAGGGCACATGAGCTGCATGTGTTTGTGCAGAATCAGATCTGCAGTGGTCCAGCACGGCCACCTTTAAAAAGAAACAGTTTCTGGGGATTTGTTTGTGCTGCTTCTGGTTCTGGAGCCATTTAAATACTCTGCATGACCCGCCAGAGAGTTCTCATTTGTCCTTTTCTTGCCCCTGCTGGTTTGAAGCAGTACTTTTAGCTGCAAAAGGTGCTGCTGCTGCTGATAGATGTGTACCTGGGAACAATGGGCATCCTGAGAACTGCTCCTGCTCTCACAGCACCACTGTGGGAAACCTGACCCTAAACAGATGCTCACAGGAATATACTGAGTGCTGCAGCAGTCTGGGTTTGAGGAGGAAAGTGAGAAAACCTCTGCCAGGGCCCTGGCTGTTGTTATGCAGTGGTTGCTGTAGGGCACACGATGGGGTTGAGGCTGTAAATCCTTCACCCCTGAGGCTGAAGGAGCAGCTGTGAAGGTTGCCAGGTTAGCAAATAGTTCCTCTCTGTTTTGGGAGAGGACTTTTGGACAGGGACTGAAGAGGGAACTTCTGGAAAGGGATAAGGTGGTAAGATAAGGTGTAAATGATCCTAAGCTGAAGGAGGGCAGAGAGATTAGGTATTAAGAACAAATTCTTTGCTGTCAGGGTGGTAGGACCTGGCACAAGTGCCCAGAGAAGCTGTGGATGCCCCAGCCCTGGAAGTGTTCAAGGCCAGGTTGGATGAGGCTTGGGGCAACCTAGGATAGAGGAAGGTGTCCCTGACCATAGAAGGGGGTGGGACTGGGGAGTCTTTAGGGTCCCTTCCAACCCAAATATTTTATGATTCTCCTTCCAGATTTTTCTCCCTTGAGATCATGCTAGCTCTTTTTCTTAACTAATCTAGCTGGATCTTCAGTGTTGAGGAACATTGCAAATCCTTCCTTTTTGCTGATGCCAGCTGCCTGCCTATACCCAGCCCTGAAAATGGGAATAACATAATTCATCCCTTCCCTTGAGTATTAGAGGCTGCAATTCTCTCTGGTCAATGGAGGTCAATGCTTTCAAAGACACTAAGGCTGCCCATTCTCAGGAATAACTTTATTGTGGAGTTTGTGCTTTTCAGACAGATGGACACCACAGCAGATGCTTTATCTACTACGAGCAGAGCTCTCCTCTTCTTGGAAAATCTGAGATTTAAAATGCGGCTGCCGTATGGTCTGGTCAAGTCCCTGCTAAGATAACAGAGATACAGAGCCCTCAGAAAATATCTTTTTGACTGCGGTGTGGATTTGGGGCTATGTGTGAAGCCACAGTAGATTTTTGAAAGGTCTAACAGGTGCTAATTATTCAAAGATAACTTACTTCTGTTTGTAAACCAGATGGCTTGACAAAAATGAGGACGATGGTCAGATTGTCCGAGAATTAGTGCCTGCTGGGGAGTCACCATTGCTGAAAAGTGAGTTTTGAAAAATAGGTCTGGGTTTGAGTTGTTACATGGATGTCTTTATTTGCTTTATTCTTCTTAATAATTCTTGTCAGTTCCCTGTAAATCTACTGGGCTCTTTTTTTGCCATTCTTATGCAAGAAGTTGCAGTAGGTCATTCTGAGAGAAATGCCTCTAACTCTTAAATTCTAGTTCATGAATGGGATTAATTTGCATAAAAGAACATAATTGCAACATTATATATGTAGAAAGAAACATCAATTTTTAAAGTTGTGATTTGTTTGAGAACTGCTTTTTTGTATATCATTCTCTGAAGGATCTTGAATTGCTGCTGTTTTAGTAAATTCCATCAAATAATTGCATCCTCTGAAGAAAAACACCAAAAAAATTATATTGTCCTTCTCTGGAGAACCAGGGCTCCAATGCTACAATTTTCTTTAGAAAACGGTGCTTGCATAGTTCAGGTTGTATCATTAAAAAAAATTAGAAAAAGAAGGTCAAAGTTATTGAATTAAATTGTAAGTATAAAAATGGTGAAATAATCTAATTTGCCTAAGTGCATTTTTATGTCTTGGGTAATTATCTAACAGTGAGAGGGAGGCATACAGAATATTTTTATGCTTACTGGTGTACCTACTGGAACTTTTATTTTCTGGGGAATAACTCCAAGGCGTGACAGCTTCTCCAGCGTGGCCCTGAGATGCTGGATGCATGAATGGAGGGCAAAGTCCTTTCTGTGTCTGTATCTGGAGCCTTCCCCCCCTGTAAGTAGTTTGAAGCCAATTACCTGTCTGGGCAGTGGAAATGCCACTCACATGTCTGTGTTTTGTGCATCGATCTCACTCCAGATGTCAGCTATCACATCAGTGTGAAGACAGGAGATGTCCCCGGTGCCAGCTCAGATTCCAAAGTTTTCATCAAACTCTACGGTGAAAAAGCAGACTCCAGCAAAGAGCCTCTCTTAGTCTCTGATAATGATCTAGGCAATTATTTCGAACGTGGTCGAGTGGACGAGTTTACTCTAGATATGATGGATATTGGAAAGGTAAGAATTAATTGCAGGTGTCTCTGTGCTTTGTGCAAGTGTCTGAATTCAGGATCAAAATAACACTCCATATTGAGGGTGATGAAAGAACTTTGGGCATTTACATTGGATATTAAGATATATCAAGTTACACTGGATATTAAGAGACACATTTTACCTAGATTTTACACCAGCAATCTCTTGTTCATGCTGGCACGTGAGGAGTGTTTTAATAATATAGTTAAATACATATATAAATTATTTACATGAACACGGTGGAAGAGCACCTTTCCAGGCTTAAGGTGACTGTTTTACATTAAGCAAATTCTGTTCTGTTGTTTTTTTTCCCTGCCCTCTGGGTTTCTGTTTGCTTTTTTCCAAAGATCAACCGAATCCTGATTGGGCACGACAACGTTGGTCTGCGGTCTGGCTGGTTCCTGGCCAGTGTCCAGATCACAGTGCCAGTCCAGGGAAGGCAGTACATGTTCCCCTGCAACCGATGGCTTGACAAGGATGAGGCTGATGGCAGGGTGGAGGTGGAGGTCTACCCAAGTGAGATTCTGCCTACTGAGAAGTGTAAGAGAACACAGCTAGGGCTAAATATGTATTGCTCCCGTTCTTCGGGGCAAGGTCACCTCTGTCTTAGACACTAAAACCAAAAAGTCACCACTCCTGTGAGCAAAGTAAAATATTCTCCTCATGTTTTCTGAAAGAGTTGGAAAAACATTACAGAGATTTCCATCTACATTTCCTGAGACTGTATGAAAAATTTACATCCTGGGCAGCACAGCACAAGGCAATGTACTTCTTCACTGCGATATCAGTGGGTTCTTCTTTTTGCTACGTTTATCTGCCCCAGTCCTTTCTTCTCTTTATGCACCAGCACATGTCCCATCCTGTCTTTATTACCCTGTTTCCTGGAAAGGAGAAGCTGTTTGATAAATAAGTGCCAAATCCCTACTGGCCACTTGGCTTTTATCAGTAGACCCATTTTCTTTTAAGGCCACAGTTAAAATTTGCTGTCGGATCCTGAGAAAGAATGCTCTGTTTTGACCCTGCTCTCTTAACTTCCCCCCTTGTACTGTACTAAGGAGATCACTCAACCACTCTATAGTTAGTACTGAAACAAAATTCCCTATTAAGGCTCTGTTTTGCACCCCTCTGACACTGGCTAATACTTGTAAAAGGAAAACTATTAGGTTAGTCCTCAGTGAAGTGTTCCGTTATCTCACATTTAGTTTGGATAAGAGCAAATGGTCGGCTGCACGGACATTTGTTAAGACAAGGTAATTTAATTTCCAACCTGAGCCCCCGGGAATGTTGTTATCTGAGTTTCTCTGCTGATTTAATTGCTTTATTTTTGGACTAGTGATAAACTATGAGGTGTCTGTAGTTACTGGAGACGTGCGAGCCGCAGGCACCAACGCCAAAGTCTTCATGCAGATTTATGGCGAGACGGGAAAAACGGAATTGATCATCCTAGAAAACAGGTCCAACAACTTTGAAAGGGGAGCCACAGATATCTTCAAGGTATGATGGAGGCAGTCACTGCCACTTCTAAGAGGGGAAAGAAATGGTCAGCAAAAGTTGAGACATCACAAGAGTAATTGGCCCAACCATACAAAAAAATGCTTCAAAAAACCAAAAACCCACCCCCCACACAAAAAAACAAACAAACAAAAGACTTTTCAAGAAAATTGCAGGTCTGGAAGTACCTACCATCCTCCATCCATAAGTTTGGAAAGGTTTTTTATTTCTTTATGGGGTATTATGTTTTGTGGAGGGACTTAAATCTTCTGAGGGGCTACTACCAAAGGTGTCATTGAAATTTATGATCTAATAGCAGTATTTGTTTATATTTACTTTCAAAAGGATCTCAAATCCCTTTAAACTTTGGGCCTGACCTCATCTTATTGCCAGTTCTCACTGTGTAGCTGGGGGAAAAGGAAAACACATTTGTATGAGAATATAAGGAATCCCATGTTTGCCTGTGGTCACACACACCATTAGCTACAGGTCCAAATGTGAGCCCTGCAGAGGTTTGCAGCTGTAATTCTTGTGAATATGTGAACACCCCACGGATTTTACAGTGCCTGTAACACCATTCCAGTGGACCCTGCACAGCCCTGGAGTTCGATGTGCACAGCTCATTCCTCCAGGTATCAGCAGGGTCAGAATTCAGGTTTATACTGCAGAGCCCACACCTTTTTCTGAGCAGCCCATCAGCAAAGGGAGCGTTTGAAGAGGAGAGAAACCTTCAGCAGAACTCAAGGGATTCAGCCAGGACTTGGATAATCCAAGATGTCCTGGGCTGATGAGGCTGATAAGGCTGAGCAGCATATGTGGATCACAGCATGGTCAGGCATCCTCTCCTTTTGGGACCTATGTTCTTTTCTGCCTTGTTAGCTTGGGGTTTCTGCCCATGGTTTGGGGGACAGGAATGGTCTTAGCATCTGCCCTGATGTGGGATCAGAGCAAAGGCAGGATGCTCTGCCAGGACACGTCAGAGGCACATCCTTCTGCACTGAGGGAGAGACACACCTCTGGGCAGTGAAGCAGAGAGCCCAGGTGGAAGCAGGATTTAAGGCACAACTGTCATATGTGCTCACAGCACAAGACTTGGCACAGCAGTGCCTAAGTCTTCCTATGAATCTGCAGTCCCACAGAGGTTGGATCCATCCAAATTAAGCTTGGAGCTAATTGCTGAAGCTCCCCTGAATCATCAAAACTGGAGTATCCTTCCTACTGTCAGTGGACAAAGAGAGATGCCTTCACCCACAGCTTCACCAGCTTTGTCTTGTGTGTTTTTGAGACCAGTTCACCTCCTTCTGTCTCATTTTCTTGCTTTACAGAATGGAGTTAGTATTGTTTATCTATTTTTAATGAGGTTTTGGGGATTTGAAATTACTAGTACCTTGTAAATGTTTACTTAAAAAAAAACAAACTCTCCATAATTTTAAGACTAGGTTTCTCTGATTCTAAAGGAAATAATGTTTCCAAAATTTACAAGTAAGAGCTATTAGCCAATATCAGATTTATAATAAAGCCATATGTGCAGTGTTCTGTTTATATAGCTTTGCTTATATCCTCTCTCTGATATTTATTGCCAGATTTGAAAATTACAGCCATTTCTGTGAATTTTGTACAAGCACACAAGGCAGAATCTCTGGAGCATTAACAAATAGATCGTCTATCTTTTTCACTGTATGAATGTTTACAAAAAAAACACAGGCCAAAATAAGGTTCTGTGAGCTACATGATAATAGGAAATGCCATCAGTCATGGACAAGGCATGCAGGATGATTACAGTAAATCTAAGGGTAAAGCCATGTAAGGAAAGATGCATTCTTTATGTCAGGACAGCGGGATCAATTTCAGTTTTCTGATAAGCATCTTGTGTGCAATTGATTTTGCTTTAATCTACAAAACGCTTCTAGACTAAAACCTTACATGCCAAGTGCCTGAATTCAGCCTGAAGCAAATGTTTGCAAGTTTTATAACATAAACTCTGGATAGCAGCATAAGCAATCATCAGAAACCAGTCATGGGTTGTTGAAGGATTGTGTGGAGTAAAACCTTCTATCCAACTTCATTAGGTAGTAATCTGGACAGATAATCTAAACTAAGAAGGTTTTGTATTTGCTGTGCTGGCTAGAGGGATGTAAGTCTTTTTCCTGATCAGCCTTCTGCCCCTGAAGCACTGTAACCACTAATGACTGTATCCTCTCTGCTCACTGGCAAAGTGAGAAAATACTTCTCTAATTTTCCAGATGAGAAGGAAGGAGAAGGGCACTCCAAACCCACAGCCTGTGTCAGAGATCTGGTTATATGAGTTAACTGCCTTTTCACTACACCATTATTGCCTCTAGCTGGGTTCATATCCTGTGCTGAGTATGAAAGGCATCTTATTATTAATTTTCAAAATGCCTCATGCACTGAGAATCTGTAAAAACCTGGTGTGGTATTATCGTATATTCATCTTTAGTGACAACACAGAGACAATACAGGTAAGGAGAGCAGTGAGGAAGTAGGGAGCCCAATAAATATGGATTTAGCTCCTCTCCTCACCACTGCTGCTCTGAATGTATTCAGCTTAATCCATTCAGATGAGATTTGGTAATGGAAAGTATGAAATAGTAAAGCAGGAAGGAGAAAAATAACTGTAAACTTGCATTAAGAAATTGTTCTTATCCTCGCTCAGATATTTTGTGTGATTGAGCCTGCGCTTCTCATTTTTAAGAAAGTGCTTTATGACATTAAGATTTTCTTCTATCCCCCTGGGTGCTGACTTTCCCCTGGTGGCAGAGGGAGGCTGCAGATGTTGGGAAGATTTATAAAATTCGGATAGGCCACGACGGGACAGGCATTGGGGATGGCTGGTTCCTGGAAAGCGTCACATTGAAGCGCCTGACCTCCAAAAGAGAGGGGTCTGACAAAAAGAAGAATAAGAAAAAGAAGTCTGATGAGGAGGAAGAGGAGGAGACCAAGGAGGAAGAAGGAATGGATGTCTACACCTTTGTGGCACATCGCTGGCTGGCTAAGGATGAAGGGGACAAGGAGCTGGTGGTGGAGCTGGTGCCTGATGGAGAATCTGACCTGGAGGGTAAATATCAATGTGTGTGGGTATATCCAGCCTCTGAATAAAGGGTGATGACCACACTGTGCTGCTTGGCAGGACCCTTCATCCTCCACAGCCACCCCTTTGTCCCAGGCATGCACTGCATCTGTGGTGGATCAAGCTAGGGAGGAAGAGGATGGTGGGTAAACAGGCAGAACGTGAGGGAAACAGCCTGAAATTGGAATATCCTAAAGGATTTCTATGGGATTCTTCAAAGGTCATCTGATGTCATAGATAGAAGAATTTTTTTTAAAAAAAAGCCTCATAAAATCAGGTCTGCTCTGTTAAATTAATTGCTAGCCTGTCATTTCTTCTAAGTGCAGCTAAGTAATTTGTAAGTTCCCATATGAAAACTATCTTAGTATGAAAGGTTCATTAACATAACGACCTATTCTTAGGTTGAAAAATAAGTACATCTGTACAAACAATAAGATCTATTACTTGAGAACCCATTAAAAATATATAAACAACCTAAATCTTTGCATGTGCACACAAATCACCTTCTGACTGGTAAAGGAAGTAGTAGGAAAACTACCAGCCAATAAGTGTTGCACACAATCTGTAAAAACTGTATAAAATAAGTAATGTAAAAAAAAAAAAGCTTTTCCTGAATAAAGAAAACAGAGTCCCAGCTATCTTATTACAAGTCTGGGGCATTTGGATCAAGAGTCTCAGAGGTTACCACTGTGGCTGAGAGGGTAGCAAGTTGGCCAAGGAGAGGGGCTGGAGCAAGACAGAGCTGCTCATGTTGAGATAAATGCCTACAAACTCCAGGCAAACGCTTTCAGTGCTGGCATTTGGAGGGTTACACAATTCTGCAGAAATCTGATGAAACATGGCCATTTCTGGGCTCCTTCTGACCTGCCTTTGCAATTTTACTTGCAGAAAATACATATGAAGTCCACGTTCTCACTGGGACTGTGTGGGGGGCTGGGACAGATGCTAATGTCTTCCTGAGCATCTACGGCATGGAAAGAGGAGACACGGGTGAGCGCCAGCTGAAAAGGTCAAATAACCTCAACAAGTTTGAGAAAGGACAGGTAATGCATGAGCTCCACTCACTCAAGCGAGAAGGAGGCTGGCAGGGCTCTCTTGGCTTACATGCTGGCCACTAAATGCAGCTTCTTCCCATTTCTTCCAAAAGTGTTTTATTTCTGAGATGTGTTACATGCAGCAAAATGCCTCAAAACAATTTCCAGGGGAGACTCATTTGAATAATAAGCTGAACAGCAATTCTGTGTTGGAGACATTTTCTGTGTCTGCTTCCTGTAAGCATTCTGGTAGTAGTGCTTCCTTTCAGGGATACTTAAAATTTACAAACTTTAAATTAATATTGGAGAGTGTTTTTGGGGCAGCTCAAGCATGTCGATATTTAGATGAAAATACTGTTCTAAATGTTCTACCCAACCAGCCAGGGAATAAAAGCAATATTACACAGTGAGCTGTAATTACATTATAATCCAATCCAATTGAAAATCATCTCTTGTATGTTGAGCATTTGTAATAAAAAGTTTATGAACAATTAACAAGCTACTGGAGTTTTTCAAGGAATAATTCTGAAGAACAAAACATTATAGAAACAAAAAGCAGCTGTGGAAAACTTGCAACCACAAAAAAAAAAAAAGAGCCCTAAGGTTGTTAAATAAGCTGTTAGCTGTGATTTATGAGCTTGGCACTGGTGAAACTGCAACCTGCACATGGTTCTTCATTCAGTGGGAAGAGCTCCAAGCTGCAAATGTAATGCTCCTTACTCTTGGGAGTACAAACCCAAAGTCTACCAACAGATTAATCACATTAAGATGTTTAAACTGTTATGATAACAAGGACCAGCCTGTCACACTAACACGGTTAATAAATGATCCTCTTGGTTGTGGTAAATTACAAAAGGAAGAAATCCTGAAATATTTGAAATAAAGCATATGGGCTGTATTTTGGGGCTGTCCTGTGCAGAGCCAGGAGCTGGACTCAGTGGTCCTTGTGGATCCCTTCCAAATCTGGATATTCCAAGCTTCTACACAGAGGTGTGCAGGAGAATATCCATGGAGCCAACAAGTTTTTTGTTTGGTTCCAGATTCAATCTGTGGGAAAATACTGAGCCTGAAAGGACTGATATTTAGCAGAGAGGAGTTAAACTTACAGGAAGCTGAAAATGGGATGAGGTAAAGAGAGGAGTGAAGGGGTGAGCAGCTCCAAGGCTATTACTGCCTTGTAGGAGCCAAACACGAGTGTTAATGGGAGACCTCAGAGCTCTGCAGTTATTTTTGTACACCCACACAAAAAGAACCTACAAATAGCTGGGTTTTAATGGCACAAAAGATTCCCCTTGGCCATTTACTGCCTTTCTTTCCTGGAAACACAGCCATCTGCCTCTTGCCTCCTGTGCAGGTAGATGTGTTCACCATCAAAGCCATCGACCTGGGCGAGCTGAAGAAGCTGCGGATCCGCCACGACAACTCTGGTGCCAGACCCAGCTGGTTCCTGGAGAGGGTAGAGATCATTGACCTCAAAGAGAGCACCACGTGAGGAGCCTGTCACCTCCTTCCATGTGGCCAGGAAAGGGGACACCTTCTCAGGGGTCTGCAGAGCCGTGGGGAGGCAGAGGAGATGCAGAAGGGCATCGCTGAAGCTCCTCACCAGCTGGCAGGGAATGGGAATCCTTTGGGAGCCTTGTGGTCCCTGTGCCATGAAACAGAACATGGGGCCATTCTGGGGTACCTGTGGGAGGGTTTTGCTGTCCCAGCACCTCTATAATCTGGGAACCAGCAGTGTTAGGAAGGGAGCCTCAGCTTTTTTCTGTTTGTCCTGGGATGGGCTCATCTCTCCCTCCTGGAGCAGAGGCTGCACTCAAGCATTTCCCTTCTAGGCCCCACTCTGGAGGTCTCTGAGCTCACATTTTGTTTGCCTTTTGGATTTAATAGAGAGGTCTGGGCCAAAAGCAAATTCTGATTTAAGCAAATTCTCATGACTTCCACAGACAGCTGGATGAGCAGAGAAGGGGCTGTTCAAAAGCTGAAATATAGGCTTGCCTTTGAGCTGGATCTTGCTGGAAATCACGTGCTTAGAAACTGCACAATGCTCTCATGGGTGGGACCACTCTTAAGGACAAGATGGGCACAGTCTTCATAAACAAAAAATACCTGGGAGACTGGAGGTTCCTTCAAGATACTGAACTCTTTCTGGGAATGAAATTAAAATGAATCAATCATGTGGGGCTGGCAGCCCAGAAACATCACTAGATAGTATGTGCTGCCTAACCTATTTATGGGCTGGGTTCCCACAACAGCAGATCTCAAGGATGAAAACAGATGTACTGCTCAGCTTTGAGTAATCTTGTTTGTTGTTTTTTTTTCCTTCACGTAGCCTCTGATCTGTGCTTGTTTATGTTGTTAAAGCCTGTGGAGTCCTGTGTAAGCACGGGGTGCTGCTGTCATTTTGCAGGTATTACTTTCCGTGCCAGAGGTGGCTGGCAGTCGAGGAAGATGATGGTCAGATTGCCAGGGAGCTGGTCCCAGTGGATGAAGCATTTGTAAAAAAAGATTCGGAAAATGAGGGCCAGTCTCCTGCAACTTTGGGCCTGGAACAGAAAGGTGGGATATAAATGTTGGCCTCGTATTTCTTTCAGTGTGGGGCTGCAAAGGAACCAGGTTGTTTGTGCTGTTGAAGGCATTAGCAGCTAGCAGCAGCAGGCTGTGAGTAATTTTGCCCCAAAATGAAATTTTCAGGTGTAAATGAAGCAAGGAGTGTATGTCAGACTCTGAGGAGTGAATCTTCCTCATTTTTGCAGGATTAGACCCAAAGTGACAAAGTTAGGAAGATGGGTAGTATGTTCAGTCATCATTTCTGAACTGAAATGCATGTTGGTTGCTAATATCTAAGGAATAAATCTCATTCATTTCACATCATGGAATGCAATTGTTAAATGTTTCAACATGAAACTGAGCAGGGAGAAAACACAGCCAGTGGAAGAGAAGGGACCTAAATTCATCTCACTTTCCATCTTGCTGCTTGTGTCTGTTGCCCTCCAAAATAACTTTGCCTTACTTGTAAATAAATTTGCATGGTAACCACAGAGCAGTGACACACTCCTGGGTCTGATCCTGCAAGGTCCTGAGTGCCCAACACTTTCACTGGTTTCATCATTAGTGAAGGTTTTAAACTCTCCCCTATTTCCCCCTCAGATTCTCTTGAATACATGAAAAATTTCTGCAAGCTGAGTAGTCAAAAAAACTCCAACAGAGTGTTAAACAAAGTGCTTACCCCTTTGGTTCAGAAGGACATGCTGGTTGACCAACATCTGGGAAAGATATGTCCAGCTAGGGAGGAAATATTCCAGTTTGGAAATCTTTAGGTTATATCAGCAGAGTGAAGACCACATTAAACTTTCCCATTAGATTTTTTTATGACTTTACTGCACTTCCTAGATGATGCTGCAGTAGAAACATCCCTACTGATGCAGTTCTGAAAGGTGTGTTTGTAAATTTGAACTGTTTATGTCAGTGTACACACATTATGGTACAGGTTATATCTACATGTAATATTTGATGACAATGAAATAGGGGGGGAAGGGGAGTATGTGGATTTTTTAAATGAAATGTTACAGTCAGAGGCAGCTTTGAGGAGAGTTAGAGGTTCCCAGGAAGCAAATGGGAAAGCATGAGCACATTTCCTATCTGTAGATATCCAGGCAATGTGCTGAGTGACTGGAGCAGTAGAAGATTCTGGAACCAGATAACCCAGCTCACCCCAAAGGCTACCAGAGCATAGGACAGGAATTAGAGATAACAGCACAGCTGTGATCAGTCAAAACAAAGCTCAAATCAAGCACACACTTATGCAAGGTAAAATAGAGTTAACTCCTGATCAGACTTTACATTCTTAAATTAAGATGTTTTATCTGGCAGCTAAATCAACGACATACACAGTGAAAGTGAAAACAGGGGACAAGAAGAATGCTGGGACAGATGCCAACGTTTTCATCATACTCTATGGAAGTAAAGATGATACAGGTATGGCCTCAACTGAGGGAAAAGGATAGCAGCTCCCTGTTTGATAGCTGAAAAGAGAGGTCATGGATTATTTTCATTTCCTCAACAGCCATTTCTCAGTCTTTTTAGTGCGACTTCATGTTCTTCCCCCAGTCAGTGCACACATCGTGCTAACTTGGAGCACGGCACCAGCTGCTGTAAATCACTGCCAAACTTTGCCATGCTGATTTGCACCAGCTGCTGATCTAAAGGTTTTAATTTCAATTATAGAAACAGCACAGTTGACTGGGACTACATTATCGAGTAGTGAATGCACTGGATGATTTGCTTTCCTCAGCAATGAATCAGCATGCTCCTGAAACCCAACCCTCCCCAGCCTCTTTTGAGTGGCCCAGAAGTATTTAATCAGCTGATGAGCAAATCCTCTTGGAAGCAGCTGAGCTGTGTGTGCAGTGGCTGGGATGCCTGTGAGAGTGACAGGCAGCTGATGGGCAGCACTGATTCCTTAACTGCGAGCACAGCATCGTCCCTGTTGCACTGCCAGAGGACCATTCAAGGCAGGAATTCTGCATATTGTGGGTGTTGATACAGACTTGGGATCAGAGGGAGGGACAAAGCTCAGATCTTGAGAAGAAAAGCCAGTTTTTGCATTTTAGCCTCTCCCCTCACTCCACTGTTGACATTCCCAGAGGATTTGTTTCACATGCTGAACAATGTCCTTTTGCATCGCCACGACAGGGATAGTCAGCCTAAAGGCCTCAAAGATTAACAAGAACAAATTTGAGCGTGGGAAGGTAGATGAGTTTACAGTGGAGTCTGTGGACATTGGAGACCTGAAAAAAATCAAGATAGGCCATGACAATAAAGGTAAGGTAATCTCTTTGTAATGCAGTGTTTATAGTGCACTGCTGTATAAAATAACCTGCCTCCAAGACCCCAAACGTAATTTACCTTTTGGTGACAGATCCTTGCTGTCACTTTGGCTGTTGCTGGTACTGTCTTTGCTGCTGATTCCATTCCCAAGTGACATTAGGAGCCCAGTGGAGTCATCTTACAATTTGCTTTGCATCATCTCCCCCTGCAAGAATCTTTATAGTTCTACAGGCACAACTTTAAAGAGATTTCACAGATATACCAGACCCCATATTTGTTTTTATTGCATGGGACCCAAAGATTTGTCTCACTTCTTTACTAAGTTTTTGGTGGTGTTTTGATCATCAAATCTTGGCTGCTTTTTAGATATAATTCTGTCTATCTACTACAAACAAGGGAGGCAGTGGAGCCATGCATGGATCTCTTCCCCCGTGGATCATTAAGGGACAGGCTTGTTGATAACTGCTCTGTATTATTACAGAAGCCAATTCATAAAAGTGATGAAGTAATTAGCATTTTCACATACACATCTTCAGCCTGGCACTTACAGAAATGTGAAGCATTTTACCTCAATCCTGGGAAATTGCATCCAATGATCTTTATACCACACATTTTACATTCCCAGGGGCAAAAGACAGAAAGATTTATTTCCTGGAGGTCTGGCGTGCAGTGATTCATTTGCTGCTGTCTGCAAAGGCTTTGTGGGTTATTCACTGTCATCTCTCCACTACAGGTAACTCAACTGGCTGGTTCCTGGAATGGGTGGAGATTGATGCCCCATCCCTGGGACAGTGCCTCAAGTTCCCTTGTGGCCGCTGGCTGGATAAATCCGAGGATGATGGAGCCGTGGAGAGAATTATCTTCCCTGCAGAACTGCAGACAGTAGAGTACATCCCATGTGAGCAGAATGCCATTTTCCCGGGATACACCCCTCATTACAGAAGACAAAAATCTCACAGTCTCATGCAGTTTAATAGGTTTCGCCTCTCCCTTGAACTGGTTTGCAAAATTTATAAGTAAATCACATGCCAGCTCTTCAAATTGCTACAAGAAGGTTCCTCTGGGTGTTCTAGATTAACATTTACTGCGTTTGCCAAATCAGAGGATAATTAGAAGTCATGTGGATGTGGACGATTGTCTTTTTCTTCCTATTTCCCCATCCCCTCCAAGTCCTATGCTCATTCCAAGCTGTCTTCCTTGTCTCCAGTTTCCCTCTGATCTGGCTCCATTCTAATATTGCCATTTCTGCTGCCAAGGCACACACGCTGGTCTTGCTTCCAAGTCTTAGTTCTTCCAGTGCCTTTGGCATTGCACACCCACCTCCTGCTGAAAGACCCTCTTCCAGTGTTTTTGTAATGTGGTGCTTTTCTAGAAGTGTTGTACCACTCTTTTAGTGTTCTCCAAATTTTCCTTACTCTTCACTCCCATCCAAAATAATGTTTTGGGTAAACATTACCCCAGCTCAGCTCCTTCTGAGTACAAGCTCACATCTGCTATGGCAACACAAACTCTTTAGTTCTGGAAAGTTCTTTTCCTATTTGCAGAATACTGAGGATCAGATAGCATTGTTTTCTTGAAATAAATGAAATATTTTGCTTACTTCGTAGCCCTCTCCCTTTCATGCTCTCCTCTCTTAACTACCTTTGTGCAGAGTACAGCTCTGGGACTATATTTGACTTGTCCCCCTCTGATCTGCTTCATTTCAAGTGGCTGATAAATTTTGCTCACCATGAGGGTACTGTCAGAACTGCCTTTTCCTTACCTTGTGTTGGATGCCACAGGGATGAGGGATGAGGTCTGACACCTGGGAGCTGATTTCCCAACAGATTCTTCCTTGGTCATTCACAAGAAGAGCTAAAAAACCTTCACACTGAGGCTGTCTCCCCTCTCATCTTATCCCTACTGAAGGTATCAAAAACCTTACTGCCTGCAGTTCTTTATTTAGATATCAAAATTTAGAGCTGCCCAAACTCCCTTTCTCTGCCCTGGTTTCCTTCTTCACAAGTAGTTGTGGGAATAATCACACGGAAAGCCATCAGCTGTTTTGCCTCTTTCTTTTTTACTATGAAGAGGTTCATGTGGAAGATCCCTCACATGTCCAGATCCCTATTCCCTGCACTCTGTCAGCTGAAGTAATTTCACCTCTGAGGATCTACCACTGTCTTTGTGCTTCACCCATTCTTTGACCAAGGTGTTTTTATTTCTCATGCCCAACCTTCATTATCCAAACTCTCTGGAGCAGAAGAAAGGATTCTCTTTGCTCCCTTCCACACTTTTTTCAGTCCAATTGAAGTAAAAGTAGATTCACAGAATTGAAAGGGAACTTAAAGCTCATCCAGTCCCACCCCTGCCATGGGCAGGGACATCTTCCACTGTCCCAGGTTGTTCCAAACCCCATCCAGCCTGGCCTTGGGCACTGCCAGGGATGCAGGGGCAGCCCCAGCTGCTCTGGGCACCCTGTGCCAGGGCCTGCCCACCCTCCCAGGCAGCAATTGCTGCCCAATCTCCCAGCTGGCCCTGCCCTCTGGCATTCCCTGGCAGCCATGCCCTGGGTGCTGTCCCTGCAGGCCTTGTCCCCAGTGCCTGTGCAGCTCTCCTGGAGCCCCTGGAGGCCCTGGCAGGGGCTGGCAGCTCTCCCTGGAGCCTTCTCTTGTGCAGGGCAGAGCCCCAGGTGTGCCAGGCTGGCTGCAGAGCTCCAGCCCCTGGAGCATCTCCAGGGCCTCCTCTGGACTCCCTCCAGCAGTTCCATGTCCTCTTTAGTTTGGGGATCCCAGAGCTGGATGCAGCATTCCATGCCTTTGTGTTTGAAAAAAATAAATTGATTAATAGATGCAGTGATACCTTTTATAGGAGTGAATATAATCCAGAGACTCCATACATGCTTCTCTTCTGTTTTGCCATGTTATCCCAGTTGATATGTATTTTGATGCAGATGTTGGCTATATAATTTATTAATAATTCTGAATATTTTAATGATGTGGGAGCTTCTGGCATGCTGTGCCTCTGAGCACATAGCTCATGTTATCCTCATTTTTGTCAGCAGTCCACATCCAGCCTTTGGAACCCGTCAGGCCTCTCTGGCAAAGAGTTTTCACCAGGTCTGCTGTCAGCTTAGGCTTTTCCACCATTTGAGGCATCCCCACTGTGCTGTTTACTACATTCTGGTTTCCTAACAATTAACCTGTGGGTTTCAGTTTGCCAGAGGTAACTAAACTGACCTGATTTGCTTTATGATGACTCATGCCAGAATTGTTCCACGATGAAAACATGCCATCCACAGCCCAATTAAAATCATCCCTGTGGGGATACAGCTTTGAAAGTGCCATGTGAATGGAATGGGCATCTGACAGCTGAAAGTTGTGCTGCTGGTGACCTTGTTAGGGCGCTGCTTTGCTGATTCAGTTCTAAGCTGATGTTAATATTCCAGCAACAAGAGCAAGTGCTACGGCCTTCAGCAGAGAGGATAATTTTAAATTCATAACACATAGTGTGTGATTTTTGGCATCCAGGATTTTTTTTCCCCTCCCATCTTACACTCTGGAGAAACTATTGCAGTTTACTTGAAGTACAGCAGAGTGGATTTCACTGACTTGGGCAGGAAGAATATTGAGTACCTCCAGGCTGACTCTGTAGAAAGAAAACTATTTCATCTGTGGTCTCCTGAGAGCTGTATTTAGAGAGCCTGAGCTTTTAATGAATGATTAGTTTCCTACATGCATAATCAGACTTACTCCAGCAGTAGCAGAGGTTGTGCTGGGGGCCTTTTCCCTACCCTAAAGGAGATGCTGAGCCTGAAACACAGTGCCAACTGCTGTAATATAAAGATCAAAAAATTAATGAAGCCCTGGCAGAGAGGAGGATGAGAATGACAAGCAGCAGAGAAGATTGTGGTGAGGAATGGGAAAGGATGGAAGTTTTTTAGGGGTGTATGGGAGAGGGATGGCCAGGAGCAGGTGGTGGCAGTGGCAGAATCCTGGTGTTGAAGGCTGTGCTTATGGTAGTGGGACTGAGGGATGGTGTCTTTCCTGAGGCAGGAGAGGTCCCTGCTGCTATCCAGTGATGCCCAATCCTTACCTGCTTGTGTTTTGATTTCAGAAGGGATTTAAAGGAGTTTGGGACAGGATACAGTTTGCTCGATGGCACACCATGACAGTGGAGTGTCAGAGGTTGGATTTGGGGAGTGAGTCAGCTAATCCCCAGGAAAATGCCTCCATTCCTTGATTAAGTGTTTCTTCAGACTGCACTGACTTTATTGCTTACATCTGGAAATGTACACTCTTGTCTGATGATCCAAACCTATGTTTCTTGCTCTGAGAGCTAAACACCATCTCACCTTGAAAACTGAGGACATATTTAGCAAATCCATTGCAGAGCCAGGGTCAGAGCCCCTGTTCCCAAATTCCTGGGTCAGCCTTATTCCTGGGCAAGTCTGAGTCATACTCCAGCAGGACTCAGGGCTGAGAAGCTGTGAAGGTAGAATAGAACAAAAGGAGGCATCAGATTTTGGGGTCATGGGACATTCTGGAGAAACCACGGGAAAAGAATGGGGGAGTATTTATGGCCTTGAACATGACTGTTCTGCATTCACCAGAGGTCTGGGTTGTAATTTAACCTGTTTGCCTCAGTGTTTCAGGGGAGGTGGTACCAAGTGAAAAATGAAAAAGAGGAATTATTAATTTCTTTGCAATGGATTTTTGTCATGTGTTTAGTAATGGAAATATTAGGATTTTTAGCAATAAGACTGCCTTGAATATTTTTCACTGCCTCCAGTTGTCTTAACTTCATCCATCTTCCTAAATGCTCAAAAATTTGTGAATTTATGTTTTGCTTTGACTCTTGAGCTGTTGAAATACATCTTGTTTCAGTAACTTTGGATGGCAGGTATACTGAATGCCATGTGATTAACCTAAAATCTCATTACTTGAACACACATCAAGGTCAATTTGCCTTATAGAGGAATTCCTTTGGATTCTCATAGGACTGACCAACTTGATAACTTAACTGACCACAAGTGTGTGATTGCTACCCTCTCCTCTTTCACTGTTGAGATTTATAACTCATTTTTTGTTGCATTAATATTTTTTTTAGGAGCATTACTATGCTGGCTCCTAACTCCTTTTGGCTTGTTTCTGTTTTCTGTCATTTCCTAAACCAGTTGTTCCTTACGAGATCACAGTGTACACCAGTGATATTTTTGGAGCTGGCACTGATGCAGATGTCTTCATTGTTCTTTATGGAAGTGATGGGATTTGCACTCAGCAAAAATCCCTGTGCCTCAACAAGAGAGAGCAGAGGATGTATTTTGAAAGGAATTCAGTGAATCAGTTCATCGTGGAGGTAAGATGGATGCATGGGGAGCACTGGGAAGCATGCAATGGTCAGGAATAGACTCCCCCAGTCCTCTGTGTTCTTGCACTGTGAAACCATTAAATTTATTTAACCACCTTGTCACCAAAGTTCTTCTATGGCTGAGATGAGCCTTGGAAAGATGTGGGAGGTCACAAGATGTAGCTGGCCCTGTACAGAAAGAGGAAGGTCAGGTCAGCCCCTGCCCCTCCCTCCTCCTCACCTCCCTTGGCATCCAGGATGTGTTTCCAGGCTCAGGAGGGGCCAGAGGTCCTTTCCAAAATGACAGTGAGAGTGGAGATCTGGACCTGGATGTGTCACCAGAGCTCTGCTCCTCTCTGCTCTCACCCACCTCAGTCACTGCTGCTCTGGGCTGGGACAGCCTCACCTCGAGTGCTGAGGGCACTTTTGGGTGCCCCAATATAAAAAAAGGCATTAAACTATTAGGGAGCATCCAAGGAAAGGCACAGGGATGCTGAAGGGCATTGAGGGGAAGCTGTGTGAGGAGCAGCTGAGGGCACTGGGTCTGTTCAGCTGGAGGAGACTGAGGGGAGAGCTCACTGTGGTCTTCAACATCCTCATGAGGGGAAGAGGAGGGGCAGGCACTGATCTCTGCCCTCAGAAAACAGCAGGAAAGGGAAGGCTGGATATCAGGAAAGGCTCTTCCCCCAGAGGTGCTGGCACTGCCCAGGCTCCCCAGGGAATGGGCACATTCCCAAGGCTGCCAGAGCTCCAGGAAGGTTTGGACATCACTGCCAGGGATGCACAGGGGGGATTCTTGGGGTGTGTGTGCAGGGCTCTGATCCCTGTGGGTCCCTTCCACAGGGTGTCTTGTGATTCTGTGATTCTCTTGCAGTTTGCAACACTCAGAAGCATAATGCTTTTTCTTTTGTAACCTCAGGCAGAGAAACCATTTCTTTCCTGTAGACAATGTGATTTTTGAATACCCGAGCTAACTTTTTGAAAGACCTTACCAAGTATTTCTTAAAGTGTTTGCACAACTGTATGCAAATGGTAACCAGTGCACATCAAAGAGTGAGCTCATTTACATCTACAGTATTACAAAATTCCTATTCACAGTATATTCTTATTGCTGAGACTTTGTAAGAGACAAAAAATACAGGCAGACCTGCTCTGGCTTATCCTGCTGATGCTGCTTCATGCCCTTCCTTTCCCTTCCTGGCTGCAATAGCTACAGAGGATCTTACAATTTCTCTCTGTTTTGAGTCTGGTTTGTTTTTGTAATTGAAGGGAAAATTTAAACCAATTCTTTTTACAAGTTAAAATACTTGCAGCCCACATAGTTGTTACATGTCATGAATCATAAAACAAATCCCCAGTGTGATTCCTTTAAAACAGAGAGTAAGACTTATTTCAGTGGAGTTTCCATACAATTTTTCATAGTGGAGGTTGCATTAATCCACAGGTATAAATCTTAAACTGAGTGTTCTGGTTAGGTCTTTATTACATGAGATTTATTTCAATTTTGATGGAATCTGAAACATCAGTACTTTTCTTAGATTAAGTGAGAGAAAATGCAGTGTGTTCTACCAATTTATAACATCATATTAACCTGTCCCCAAACTTCATTCTCACTTCACCAGTTCCTCCTTCTGCAGGAGATGGGAACAAAGCAAAACATATTTTTCTTTCACCTGCTTGTGCAGAGCCATAATTTGGAGCTCAACAGACCTTAAAAACGATTTGGGGGGTTTCAGAAAACACAAACTGGGAATTGTCTGTTTGGTTTGTAGTTTTACCCGCCTCCATAATTTTGAATTTTGCAAAAGAGGCACAAAAGATTGGAGACTGCTCTTAGCTGTGCTTCCAAGTGATGATTTGCTGGAGATGCCTACAGCAGGGTAAAACCCACTTCTTCTTCAACATGGATCTTGACTGCTCAAGCATCATTTTATTGCTATGTATTGATTAAAAGTCTCACTGAAAGACGAGTTTTTGGACAGGACAAAAGAGGAAAAATAATTTTTCCCTAATGTATACTTGTGTGCATGTTTGTGGGTTTTAGAAATGAGTTTTAATTATTTTGCAGTGAATCTTATTCTGTCTAAAGCTGGAGCAGGGCTGATGGAGCCAAACCCAGTTTGTTCAGAGTGTGGATTCCTTGGGTGGTGCAGTCTTATTGATTTATGGAGCCTTCTAAAATTACTGCTGTCCTTGCTCCTGTATGGGGCACTTCAGTCAGCTGGGAGAGAAGGGAGTAGCCTCTCGGGATACAAGTTGATATGCTCCATTTTCTCACATTTTCCAAGAAAATAAGACTCCAAAGCCCCAAGGACAGAAGGACAGCTCACTGTTATGCATGCAAAGGTTTGAAGCCAGCCTCGGGTGTTTGAGGGCCAGCTACACAAAAGTTTGCACAGTAGCTAGTACCTAGGACAAAATTTCAATTTTTCCTGTTCAAGCCTTTGAAAGGGAAGAGAGTTAAGAGCAGAACTCTGTAAAAAATTACTCAATTAATAAGGTGAGGCATAAAAACCCAGTAGCAACTTCATAAGATAGCCATCCTGTTGCTTTCTCAGAATGGCATTGGGATTCTGTGGCAGAAGAGGAGGAATAATATAAAATGCCAGCCTGTTTGTATGGTACTTTGACCTCAAAGTTATTCTTCCAATATTAAGAGAGTGCACACAAGTGTTTAGAACAGAAGGTGATTTTAAAAGAGCAATTTAAAATGCAGCTGCATGGCAGTTTCATAGAATCACAGGATCAATTAGGTTGGAAAAGACCTCTGAGATCATCAAATCCAGCCTATGACTGATCCCCACCTTGTCACCAGACCAGAGCACTGAGGGCCACATCCAGTCATTCCTTGAATACTTTCAGGGACAGTGGCTATACCACCTCCCTGGGCAGCCCATTTCAATCTCTAATCATCCTTTCTGTGAAGAATTTCTCCCTAATGTCCAAACTAAACCTCCTCACAGCTTAGGACTGTGTCCTCCTCCTGTCCCTGTCCCTGTTCCCAGAGCCCCCCGGCTGTCCCCTCCTGTCAGGAGCTGTGCAGAGCCACAAGGTCCCCCCTGAGCCTCCTTTTCTCCAGGCTCAGCCCCTTCCCAGCTCCCTCAGCCTCTCCTGGGGCTCCAGCCCCTTCCCAACTCCATTCCCTGCCCTGGACATGCTCCAGCCACCCCGTCATTCTTGAATTGAGGGATCCAGAATTGGACACAGCACCCAAGGTTCTGCCCCACCAGTGCCAAGTACAAGGAAAAATTCCAAACAATTGCCTTCATTTCTACTCATGCAGAGTGCCCAAGATGCAGGATGGCTGCTGTGCCACCAGACCTGTCTCTCATGGTGGGTAATTAGTCCAGAGTAAGGTTCTCTCCATTTTGGAGCAGAAGTCCAGGGAAAACTTTTAGCCAAAATGCAAATTAGAACATAACCCTAGAGGAGGGCACGGAGCTGCTGCCAGGGCTGGAGCCCCTCTGCTCTGCAGCCAGCCTGGCACACCTGGGGCTCTGCACTGCACAAGAGAAGGCTCCAGGGAGAGCTGCCAGCCCCTGCCAGGGCCTCCAGGAGGCTTCTGAAAAAGAGGGTGAGGGATCTTTTATATAGGCAGAGAGTGACAGAAAAAGGGGCTGTGTTATCAAACTGCCAGAGGGCAGGATTAGATGGGATACTGGGGAAGAATTCTTCCCTGTGAGGGTGATGAGGCCCTGGCACAGGTTCTTCAGAGAAGCTGTGGTCGCTCCATCCCTGGAAGTGTTCAAGGACAGGGCTTGGAGCCCCCTGGGATAGTGGAAGGTGTCCTTGACCATGACAGGAGGGTGGAACTGGGTGATCTTTATGGTCCCTTTGAACAAAAACCATTCTAGGGTTTTAGTTTATGATTCTACGATTGATATCAGCACTGATATTTTCTCCCCTGGGACTTCAAACAATCTGGAAAAATATGAAATAAGGTAAAGAAGTGGTGTCTCAAAAGTCACCAGTTGCTCACGCCATAATATTTCACTTTTAAAAAATTTTTGGTTTCCTGTTTGTTCGGTATTGGTGTCGTTTGGTGGCGTTTGTCTCTCTGTCTGTCCTTTTTCCCTGCTGTTTGGTTTTTGTTGCTGTTTGGTGGGGTTTGCTCGCTGGTTTGCCTGTTCCTGCAGCTGGAGGACGTGGGTGACATCATCGAGAAGATCCGCATCGGGCACCAGGGCGGGGGGCTGAACTCGGGGTGGCACCTGGACCGCGTCACCGTGCGGAGGCTGCTGCCCAACGGGAAGGTAGGTGTGGATCCCCCACATCCCCAGGAGCTCCCACCCCCCAAATTCCACCTTCTGTGCACAAACTGAGGCTACCACTGGGACACAACTCCCTGAAGAGCAGCGTGCACGCAGCAAGCTCTGCTGGAGCCCGGGGGTGTGGAGACAGCAAACGTGTGTCATCCCATTTTGTCCCTCAAGTGTTGATGATGAGGTTCTGCAATAATTGCTTTTTTTTCTCAAAGCCCCATGTTTTTTTTCACGTGTAGCTCTGTTCTGAGGTACCACAGGGAAAGAAGTGGGGAGTGGTTGCACCATTTTAAAATAAAAATTATTGTTGCCAAACACGGGCAAGAAACACTTTAGTCAGTCCCTTAATCCTGGAAGAATAAATGCAAGGAGCCAGTGCAATCAAGGCAAGTAAAATGCCTGTCAGTGCAACTCCCTGAATCATGTTTAAAAAGTCAAGTTACATGATGGGATTTTTTGCTGTTGAAGATTAACACAGATTTTTTGCTGTTCAGGATCAACACAGTAAGATTGGTAATCTTGATCATTTCCATGTAAGAAAGTGTTCCTCAGCCCTGCTTGCAGATGGTGGCTTTATCAAAAAAGACTAATCTGGCTGTGGGGAAGGTCAAAAGAAAATCACCTCGTTGGGGCCAGTCCAGAACTGGAGGAGTAGCTGCACTGGGGAAGACCTGGACTCTTTCCCCTTATTCCAAAGGGATGTCAGCTATTATCTCCCCTCAGGTCTGCCCCCTCCTCAGGTGATTTCTGACATCAAGATCTAAAACAACTTCTTCAGTCATGGTGAACCTACTTCTCATCTTGCTTCCTCCTTCAAAATCTACAGGCTTGTATTCTCTTTGCTACACAATCGACTCACAGGTCTTCCTTGAACCCTCCCCACCACAGAATCATGGAATTGTTTAGGTTGAAAAAGAACTCCAAGATCTTAAAGTCCAACCATTCCTGCCAAGGCCACCACTGACCCATGTCCCCAAGTGCCACATCCACACAGCTTTTAAATCCTCCAGGGATGGGGACTACTCTACTGCCCTGGGCAGCCTATGCCAGGTCTGGACAACCCTGTCTGGGAAGAAATTTTTTCCCAATATCCAGTCTAAATCTTCCCTGGTGCACCTTGAGGCCATTTCCTTTCCTCCTTTCCCTTGTTCTCTGGGAGCAGAGCCCGACCTCCCCCTGGCTCCAGCCTCCTGCCAGGGAATTGTGCAGAGTGAGAAGATTCTCCCTCCTCTCCCATTTCCATCCTCCTGAACAAGCTTCTTCACAAGCAATACCCCCCTACTGCTCCTTGTTATCACCTTTTTGCCAGTCTGACACTGTCAGACTCTGAGTGTCCTGCCTAACCGTGGCTTCATTAGGTTAATGAACAGGTACACGCTGTTTCCAGAGATGCTGTTATTGGCCACAGGCTGGAGAAGATGAAGGGTGGGATGCTCAAATGTGTGGAAACCAAGGGAAAAGAGATTCCTGAGCTGCCTCTTTCTACACTGGCCTTAAACTGAGCACTTTGGGAAGTGCCTGAGAGCTCCATCCTGGGTGCTCTTCGGTCTGTCAGGAGAGGGTCTTGGGGCTGCACCCCCTCCTCAGTCACTGCAGCAGCTCTGAAGGGCAGGGAGGGAGAAACCTGAAGGTGGAGGAAGGGAGGAAAGCCCTGAACAACTTGGGAATGGAGAGATTTACAATTCTGCTGATCTTTTGATTATGGCATGGGAAAAAAGAAGAAAGCGGAGCGCTGCACGCTGCTGCTGATCAGCTGCAGGATATTATGACCTGCCACAGGATAGCAATATGCTGCCAGCTCTTCTAAAAGCTGTGCTACCTGATTAGACTGCTAAGATGTGTCTAGATGTATCTGTAGAGCTGCAAAAGAAAAATGAGGTCAGTAACTTTTCAGATTAAATTGAAAGCACTTGGGTAGGAAACTAGGATTGTTGCGTGCTGAAAAAAAAACGTCTTGGCATGCCAATTATATTTGATAATTATATTCCATTTGTTACAACCTGGAGAAGGGAAAAGCACAGACTTTTAGCACACAATATCATACCCTGCTTTTAGCTTAGGTCCAGACTCAGACTGTAACAAAACAAATTCTGTTCAGGGCAGCAAGAGGATTTTGCTGTTGGTAATATAAACCAGTGCACTTTACATCACTTAAATATTAATACAATCACTAACCCCAGCAAAAACCGTGGCAGTGGCATGGTGATTAGCAATAATGACACAATTAACTCTTGCAGCAAGTGCACGTTATGCCCCACTGTGCTGTCACTCCAGTCCCCAGACGTTTTGTTACCAAACAAACACTGTTTGCATCAATGGCAGGTACTGCCAGCAGTACGAATGTGCAGGAGCTGCTGAAAGCTTCAGAGTGACTGGAGTGGGATCTCTATCAAGAGGAGAGAGTTTCAGCACTGAAGCACCGTTCTGGAAAGCCCTCTCTTCCCAGCCTGCAGGTGTGGAGATAAGCACTGCTCACCAGCTCGGCACACAGTGAGATAATGCAGGTTAAGTGCAGGACAGCCAGTGCAGGAACGAGCAGGCAGGAGTTATTAGTGCTGTATTCTGCCTGTGTAGCACAAATAGCACTTGAAAGTAGAAGATGTGAAATCACCTGCAGCTGGGCTGGTTTCCTTTGACACCATTTTGTATGCCATGCTCCAAACCTGCCCACGGAGTTAAACATCTCTGGGGTTAAACAGAGCAGGGAGCAGCAGAAGGGATGGGAGATGGTGTTCCACGAACAGTAGAAGGTTTGGGCTGTGTCCACTCTGTGTGTGGTGCATATTGGAGTTCCCAATACCTCCAGCCTTGCAGAGAAATGGCTTAAAGAATTTAGCAAAACTGCATGGTCAAGTATGTGTTGAAAATGTCAATAGGTTTTAATAGAAGTAAGAAAAATAATACAAAAACAAATACAAAGCCGAACAAAGTCCATCTACCTGCTACAACATCCCAAAATGCTTCTTGAGCAGCTCTGTGCTGTCCCTTTAACACTTGGTTATTTAGGTGGGCTATTTGGCACCATACCCAATGCAATTGGCACCAGGCTTTGAGGTGCACTTGTAAAACCAATCAGTGCCTCTGTGCTGAAACTGAGCAGTCACAATGAGCAGGCTGTAGAAAATTCTAGTTTAACTTCCTTACATGTTCCAGGGTAAGCTGAAACCCTTTCTTTTTTATAGAAACACCTGTTTGGGTGTGGAAATGCATTGCTGCAGATGCAGACTCAAAACACTCAGCCACACAAAGCCCCTTGGAGGGATTCTGCTCCCATGGGTTAGCTGTGATCAGAGTTCAATCTGCTCTTGGGGGCTCAAGCTGCTCCTCCCCAGTGATGCCAGGGAGGGCAGGCTCTGCAGTTCCAGGCAGGACAGTGCTGTAATACACAGTACATTGTGATAAAACAACGTTCAAAATTGCTACAGTGACATCTATTCCCTTCCTTTACCATACATTAATATTTTAGTATTTGAACAGCAAAAGAAGTGAAGAAAGGGCCCTGTATTTGCTTGATAAGTAATCACAGCAGAGTAATTTAAGTGGAAATTATTCATAAAGGGTGTCTACAAAAGAGCTGGAGAGGCTCTCTGGACAAGGGATGGAGGAACAGGATAAGGGGGAATGGCTTCACATTGACAGAGGGCAGGGTGCTAGAAAGAAATTCTTGACTGTGAGTGTGGTGGAGCCCTGGCACAGGTTTCCCAGCAAATCTGTGGCTGTCCCCGGATCCCTGGAAGTGCCCAAGACCAGGCTGGATGAGGCTTGGAGCAGCCTGGGACAGTGGAAGGTGTCCCTGCCCACGGAAGGGAGCTTGGATCCAGATGATTTTTAAGGTACCCTCCAACCCAAATCCTCTGAAATTCTGTTAATATCCATTGGTATGTTTAATATGAAAGTGATGGCACACAGAGTGCTGGAAAGAGCAGGAAGTCCCCTGTGCACGGTAAGAGATAAAAGAAGAGTTTGTCAGTAAAGAAAAGACCTTTTCCTTTTTTCTGCATTTATTTACTGTCAGATTAAAACCAACTTCCTTTTTTTTTTTTCCCTTCTGTTCAGACTTGTGGCCTCTGTATCTTGCATGGTGGCTGCTGCTCCTCTCTTCATGGAGTCATAGCCTGGGGTGCCCAGCACACAGAATCTGCCTGCATCTCACCATCTTGGAGGCCTTATGAGAGTCTGTTCTTAATGAATAGTCTGGGATTAATTTTGTTTACCAAGTGGAAAACACATGTTCTATTGTCTTTGTCTGTTTGATGATATAAATCATATTTGTTTCCACCAAAGTGAAGTCAAAACAAAAGATCAAAAATTAAATCAGTATTTTTCTCCTCGTCTTGCACGTATGGGAATTGCCTGGAACCCAGCTTGAGTCACAGAATTATAGGAGAAATCATGAAGCATTGAGATCACAAAAAAAAAAAAAAAAAAAAAAAAAACCCACCAAAACCCAAAAAAGGGTTTAAAGCCTACTGGCTTCAAAGAAAATGCTGCCTGAATAAGGGTTGAAGAGGAATTGCAGAGTGTCAGTAACACACATCTTCAGCAGGAATGGTGCAGTCCTGATTAGGAATTTACAAGCTTTAATACTTGGGAAGGACAGAGATCTACTGGGTCATGCAGCCACTCTCACACACCCACTGGGAATCCTGTTTTCTGCTGCATGTTCAGTGCTTCTTCTGAGAGCCCTCAGATGTCCTTTTTCTGGAGGAAATACATTTCTGTGCACTGCTTTAGGTCTGCCTCTACTCACACATGCACACGTACATGAGCTGAAAATCCTTGCCTGCACGTCTGGGTGTTTTCAAAGGGGAAATGCCTGTGTGTGTTCATGTTGTTTTGAAGAGATTTCCTCTGTGATGTTTACTCCAGGGCTCAGAAACTGTCACATTTCCATGTGAAAGATGGCTTGCAAAGTCTGAGGACGATGGTGAGACTGTCAGAGAGCTGGTGCCATCTGATATTTTCACTGAAAAGCTCATGAAGGATGGGACACTCAAGCAGATAGAGGAAGAGGTTGAAGACCCTTTAGAAGGTAAGATCATCCTAGGAGTAGGTAGGGATGATTTGTCTGATTTTTTGGAAGAAAACATTTGGTTGTGTGGTTCAGTGCCGTGCTGGTACAAGTGTTCACTCCTCTTTCCCTTCCTGATCTCTGGCCTCTGTCACACCTGGAGCACTTCTGTGCAATAACATCATTATTTTCCTGTGGGGCTTTTGAGAACCTGTCACAGACACCATTCCACATTTATAATTTCCATGTCTCCTCTGATACCTAACAAAATTCTTATGTCTTGTCTTTAAGGCTGTTTAACCTCTTCACTCATTTGCCCAGCTTCTTCTGTGCTGTGCACTCTGCCTCTTCCTTTCCTATGCTATGAGTCTAATTAATGCTCCTCTTTCCTCCCAAAGTTGTTTTTCCTGCTTCCCTTCAGGTACACATGCATAACCTTTAGAAACCTGGGTCATTGCAGCCACCTTCACCTCATTAAAGTGCTTTTCAGGAGGAGAAAAAATTCTTATTGGGTTCTGAGTTCATCTTATAAAGTGGTGATGTTCAGCGTTTGGCCTTACTGGGAGCTGAAGCAAGTGAAAAAGAACTGTAATTTCACCCCTAAATCATTGCTCTTCTCTATGTGCAGCTGTTTGTACCTCTTTTTCCTCTAGAAAAGAATCTTCCTTTCTCACCCAGAGCTCATTATGTCCTCGAGAGAGGTCATGAACTTCCTCATCCTGAGCAGAGCAAAAGGATTTCAGATGCCATTCTCATTCTTGGTTTTTGCCTCTGACAACAAGATGATTCAACTCAGAAAATAAGTTCTCTCACTGCTTCTTTTCTTTCAGAGTCTGTCTTGCATTTACTGCAGAACACTGTCAGGGTGGAATTAACATGGATTGTTTTCCATTGCCAAAGAAGAAGTGCCTTGCTGGAGGGAGGACTGGTGTCCTCCTTCCTCCTGTTAGGAACTACATGGTAGCTTAGGGGAGATTGCTTTTCCTGCAGGGGCAAAGATAATTTTAAAATCAATTGCTAGGTGGTAAAACACTAGCAAGGGTGGTCCAGAGAAGTGGTGAATGCCCCATTCCTGGAAGCTCAGGTTGGATGAGGCTTTGATAAACCTGGTCTAGTGGAAGGTGTCACTGCCCATGGCAGGTGGGTTGGACAAGGTGGCCTTTAAAGGTCTCTTCCAATCCAAACAAATTGATGATTCAACGATTCTGTGACATCTAGGTGCCTGCATGACATTTTCCTTAACTTGTTAATTTCTGTTGCTTTACCTTGGATCAGTTACCATTTGTTAATTAACCCAGCTGACTCACTTTTCCTTCTGAAGGCAAAGCCTTAAAATAAGTTTTACAATCTAGGGAATAAAATCTTTGCACTGTTGAAAGTTGCTTCTGATATGGGGCTAGGGCTATGTTTGGGAACTTCTGCTTTAGATATAAAATATCTGGGACAAAAATTAAATCTTCTGCATGTCTGTGAGTCCTCATATATCTTGGGCAGTGACACAGTGTAAATGACAGTGATGGAAAATCAGCTCCTGATATTCTGAGGATCATCTTTTTTTTAATAATACATTATGTTTCAGGCCTGGAGGCCTCTAGAACTAAGATAGAAAAGGCCAAGAAGGGATGCATTGACTAATTAGGAGATATATATTGCTTCCTTCCTTACTGAAGTAGCATTTGCCTCTCAAACGTGGAGCTGTAACTCCGTAGGACATCTGTGAAGAGGCAAACCAGAATATCCAGCACTGCACACAATCCTGATGGATGTTCTCAGGTGGTGACTGTGATCCATTTCTCAGAGAAATCAATGGAAATCTTTCATGGATGACAAAGCAGAATAGAGTCTGTCTTACTGTGAAAGAAGAAAAAGACAATATGGCAATTTTCTTCAATGCCTTTAATATACACAGACTCCTAACCAAGACTTTGTGCCTCTTGCTCATTTGCATTGCCCTGGGATTTGCAGGGAGGCATTTTCCATGGCTCATATGCCACCAGGGTAATGAGAGACTTGTACAGACCCTCACTGTTTTCCTGGAGAGGATGCTTTCAGTAACTGTGTGTTTTCCCCATGTAATTGGGAGAACAGTGGCAAAATAAAAATAGGAGTATTTAACAGGTTTACCAAAGCACATTACTGAAGGCTTGATGAGGTTTTATTGTCTCGTCATTGAGCAAGCTAAAGAGAAAGGGTACTTAAACAGCACTGCTCCAGCCCTTCTTTAATTAAATACCCTCTCAGCAAAAGGACCCAGCAACTTGTTCTCTGTCTTTTTGGGGAATTTATAGAGATACAGGCCATTAACTCCTGTAGTAATGGCACATCTGAATTCCCAGTCTTTGTTTATGGAAGATGGAGTATTAAGGGTTCACAGCACTGAATTTCTTGTTCTCAGACCCTTGAGCCTCTGTAGGAAAAGGTGCTGAGTTCCCTCACCCCTATCAACTCCCCACCCAGTAATGACCAAAATGATTCTCTGCATTTTTAACCATGCACTGTGTGATCAAAGCAAAACACAGGCTGTGATTAGACAGGGAAAAGGAAAGCCAGCAAATGTCAGCCCAGGGATTCTCCAGTCTTTGGATCAGAAACCTGAGAGAAAAATAATTTGGGATTTAACACCTCTACAAGTGACGAGCAGGAAATCTGGGGAACATTTTATTAGACAAATTCAGTACCTAACATAGAACTCAGCATTTTGTCTGACCAAAAGTCATCTCTGTTTCTTCCTGCAGTTCACACATACAAGATCAGCGTGTTCACTGGGGATATCTACGGAGCTGGGACAGATGCTAATGTCTTCCTAAATATCTATGGAGACCTGGGGGACATGGGAGAGAGAAAACTCAGTAAATCCGAAACAAACTTCAACAAGTTTGAAAGAGGACAGGTACAAATGAGAAGGCTTAATGACACTTTCCATCTCTCAGTCTTTAACCTATCAAGTCAATGACTGCCTTTATAGGCTGAGTTTTCCTATGAGGGATGAATTGATTGATTCCATTTACCACATTCATTACCTCTTAAAATGCTTTGTATGGATTGTCAGCTGGGTATTACGGCTGACAGGCACTGCAGCAAACAGGCAGATGTTCCTGTGAAGTCACTGATGGACAAATTATGAGCCTGGTCATGGAAACTGGCTTGAGCTGTGAGCTGCAGATTCCCACAGTCCCTGTGCAGCTGATTTCCATGTACACAGCACCCGTTGGAATTCACCACAAAACTTGTTAAATTGATGGGACTTAAACTTCAGCTGTATCTGGGAAAATAACACCAAAAGTGATGCTCTGTGGTCATCCCACGGGTCACTTGGATATAATGGTGGCAAGGATTGTCTTGTCTGGATTGTTCATACAAATCTAGCTGGATTAGAAAGGGAAGCATACTTAAAAATCACCCAGGATTTCCATATTCTAACTGGTTGTAAAAGTGGTGTTCCTTGCAGCTCCCCTCCTCACAGAAGCAGGCTTAAAACACTTCCCTGAAGAACAGTTTTAGCTTACAGGCATGCCTCTACAGACTTCTGCAAACCTTTCAGCCAAATGTCATCCAGCAATAGAGAATTTGAACATTTATGTTCCGTAGTCTCCCTTTTTTTTTTGCTTTTTTCCAGTGGATGATGTGTTGAGAGTTTGTTAACAGAACCCACTGCTCTTGAACGCCCTGCAGGAGGACACGTTCACAATCCAGGCTGTGGACCTTGGCATTTTATACAAGATCAAGATTCGTCATGACAACAGCATGTTCAGTCCTGACTGGTTTCTGGAAAAAGTGGAGATCCTGGATGAAACCACAGAGGAGTCGTTTGTTTTCCTGTGCGAGCGCTGGCTCTCTAAAAAGAAAGAGGACAAGAAGATAGAGCGCACACTTTATGAACAGGTACAGTTATGGCTCAAAGCAGGTGCTGCTGCTACTCATAAAAATAAAATCATTGGATATCTGGTTGAAGTCCAAGGCAGCTCATTAGGGACTCAGAGGGATTTTGGCTTATCCAGAATGAATTTCTGATTTTCAGACGAGAGCTGAAAGTGAGGCCACTCTCAGCACGTAATCATTAGCTCTGTAATTTGCTATTTCAGCAGAAAAATCAAGGAGTGTAAGTGGAACCCTTCAGATGTGAGTTCACTGCCTTGCTGATAAACAGCATTTCCCTGCTGCTGTCCTTGCTATGCCCACAAAGCAGCTTAGTAATGGTCCCACTATACAAAGTGCTCCAACCAGAATATTGGATCTTTTGACTTCATCCTCACTTGGACTGGGTGTTTATTTCTTTCTATCCCTATTCCACCACTGCCTGACATAAAAATCCAGGTCTCTTTGGTACCACTCAGAGCACCAAATGTTTTTCAGTCAGCTGTCCTTTCTGCTTGCCCACTCTGTTGCTTATCGGCCTAGGGCAGCTAATTGGAATTCGAGGTACATGCTCTAATTAAAATTAGCAAACAAGATTAATAGACTTCTCTTACTCCTATACAGCGAGACATAATAAAGCAGCTGATTATAAGTTCATTTTATTTAAGGAGTCCACTTTGCAAAACACAGAGAGGCTTTAATTGACAGTTACCACTGAAATGATCATCAGTGGAATTGGCCCAGGCTCATCCTGAGGGCAGCAGAGCGGATGCAAGAGGAGTTACACCATGGATGAGTGTTGCCATATGCTGCCTCATAAAACTGCATCTCACAGTGCTGTGAGTGCTTGTGGACAGGCTTACCCTGTTGCTTACATCAATTCATAACGAGGAAAAACTAATCACTCCTTTTTTTTTTTTTTTAATTATTTGACTGTGGGGCAAAAGGCTCACATTTATTGGACGATGACACCAAATGCATCGTCAGTAACTCTTCAAACACAACTGGTGTTTCACATCACTCAGATTTGCAGTATCTGCCTCTGATCATGTTTGATCTGTACCTAATGAGCAGCCCTGAGAGAGGGAACTGGGGGTGCTGGGGNGATTGAAAGAGAAAATAGGTTTAGATTGCATATTAGGAAGAAGTTCTTCCTTGGGAGGGTGGGCAGGCCCTGGCACAGGGTGCTCAGAGCAGCTGGGGCTGTCCCTGCATCCCTGGCAGTGTCCAGAGCCAGATTGGACCAGGCTTGGAGCAACCTGGAATAGTTGAAGGTGTCCCTGCCCATGGGAGGTTGAAACAAGATAACCTTTAAGGTCCCTTCTATGATTCCATGAGCTCTGGCTCTGTTCCAGTGATCTGAATTTCAGACAATTTCAGCCAGGTAGCACAGAAAAGGTCACAACTCCCAGGACTCTTAGGTCCAATATATTTCCTTTTAATGTAACACACATCCAAAATGCCCTGTCAGGGTTACCAACTAAGCAGATGAAAGACCATCAGTACAATACAAGTCACATTTATTAGAGCTATACTGACCAAAAAGGTACCTGGGAAGCTACAGGGAATTTTTCTCATGTTGTTCTTGGAGGCACATGGGAACAGCTACAACAGGAGCACTCATCCTCAGTGCAGTAATGTCCCCCCACCCTGGTGGATATTTCCATACTAGGAAAGGTTTAAAAGTCACCCCTTGCTGTCCTAATAAGGTAAAGGACCCAGAAACTTCCCTGTTCTTTTCCCAGTAATTATCCAGGTGCCAAGCAGAGATACTGGTTGGACTCCAGGACCTGCACCTCAAAACCTGTTCCAATTCCATTGGGCAAGGTGCCAAAAAGTCCACCCGGGCCATCAAGCACTTAAAAATCTGCACAGAGGGGCTCAATTGCTTTTATGGACTGCCCTTAGCAGTGTGAGAGTGTTCTCTGCACCATGTTTGACTTGTATTTCTCTTGTTTGATAATGCTGGTTATTTTTTGTCATTATTAAACCCTTTTCTTTTACAAATCATGCCTAGAGAAGCTGCCTGGCTATTATCAAGCCACTCTGGGAAGTTGCAGGTCAGACCTCAGGGCTGATACATCTCCAGGGAGCTTATTGCACTCAGGTGTAAGAGTGTAACACCTCCTTACCCTCCCAAACAGAGCTACAGTGGCGAGCGGAACAGCCTGGACGACTCCTCCCTCAGCATCTCCAGCCAGGACAGCAGTGCCAACCCCAAGGAGCCCAAAAAATCCAGCCTGGTCAAGGCAGCAGAGGAAGGGTCACGTGAGTGCTCGTGCCTGAGTGTTTGGTTCATGGTGCATCCATGAAAGGTCTTGTCTTTCAGTGCTCAAGAGGCTTTGTTTGTGCTGCTGTAGAGCAAGGAGAGGCAGAACAGCAAATTATTTCTCCCATCCTTGTGCTGTGACTGTTTTGGGACAGGCTGGATCGGGGCTTGATGTTTCTGTGTTTGCTGCTTCTCCTGCAGCTCTCTGACCTCAGCAGAGGAATAAGTCATGGAGTTCAGCAAATTCAGTGTTTCCATGCTGTTCCTTTTGACTCAATGGAGATGATATTTCAAGATGAAATGTTATTTAATTTGTGATTTATTTTTAGTTCTTCTCAGGTTTCTTTTTCCTTACCACACACAGTGTGCACCACAGCAGCTGTGGTTATTTGGTTATTTATGTGAGGGTCTAGGGGAGGGAGCCCCTGCTCATGGCAGGGGAGTTGGAG
>VXBR01007199.1:128664-163829 GCA_013400215.1 Cisticola juncidis
TTTTTTACTACCTCCCCATTCCACGACAATAACTTATCAGCTAAATGGAACCTACAGGTTTTTTTATATCCTACATGGAGCCTTCTAGCTTTAGATTAAGATTTTAGATCTGTGATTACAATACTGTGTTTTAATGACTGAGCAGCAGCTGCCTCACAGTTGCTGTCTGTCTATGTGCTCTTAATCCACAGCAAATGCAAAATTATTAAATTTATCCTAAATTTCCATGGTAAACAAAGGGAAAATGATATAATTTTCCTTAAAAGTTTAAGATAGCTCTCCAGAAGGACTCACACAGTCCAGCAGTGGTCACACAGATGGTTTGCAGTTCCTCTGATGCCCAGTAGCTTGTTGTGGTGTGATACCTGGGTTGCACATCCCACACCTCTCATTTGGGAAGCAGATGTAATTCTGCACATCTCTAAACCTGGCCTGCAACCCATGTGTCTTGGGACAGCCCAGCTTTTGTAATCCCACATTGTGCTCAAATAAAAAATAAGTGATTTCCATGTTCCTTCTGATATTACTTTTGTGCTGTGACAATGGATAACATCTGCCATGTTGGCATTCCGTGCAGTTTCACAAATAATGGGTAAAATACCATAATTTTCCCATGAGAACCCTTCTCCAGCAGAGCCAGGACAGTTCCCATCCTCCCCATTGTGCCAGGGTGGTCTTTCTTGTCTGAGTCCTGGAGCTTGTCACCACTATCTCTGCTGAATGACATGGCCTTGTGAAGGAAGCTGCTTCCTGAAGGAATGTCAGATAAGATGGACTGGGTGAGCCAGGCAGCACCTTCTGAGCTGGATAAGAAGCTCCACTCAGGAAGTGGAACTGGGAGTTGGCTGGGAAAGGGAGGGACTTTTGTCCTGGCTGTGCTGAGACCAAACTGGGAAATGCCTGTGAAGGACAGGAGGAGGAGGATGTGAGGATGGAGCTCAGGGAAAGGTCTCTTGGCTAGGGTGATGCTTAGATCTGAACTGGGAGCCTTCTCCCATGCTGGAAGGCAGCCCAGGAGATGGCCTGGATGGATCCCTAAGGAAACCCACTCTCCTGAGAGGGGAACACGTGGCCTCAAGCAGCCTGAACCCTGTGCTGGCACTCAAGGACAAAGGGAGATGGGCTGGAGGACCTGTGGTGTGTCCTGCTGTGGCCACTTGCTGCAGGTTTGGCTTTCTCTGGTGCTTGAAAAAAGGGAAATATGAGTCCCAGATAAATAAGGAGATGACTGGGAGGGAAGATAAACTAGTTTAAGGATCCATTTTCCAGATTTTAAAGAACTGCAAAGGATGTTTCCTGCTCTCTCATAGCAAGCTACTATGTACCTCTGTATCCCTTGTTTAAAGTGGGAGATTATAGTTACTGAAAGTTCTAATTTCTTTTTTATATGTGTTTCAAGGACCTTGGCTTGAGGATCAGCTAGAAATGCTGGTAGTTCTCTGAACTTAGTCTGTCACAGCAGAACAGGACAAAACCCATATGAACAAAAATGTCCCTATTCAAAATATACTTTATTTAAAAGTCTGGAGATGCCATAGTCATAACTCCTCAATATATTCTTATTATATCTGCCTTGACTGCAACTAAACCCTTTTCCTGCTAAATGCATCATTGTGCTGATGCACCCCCTGGAATGTAAATTATTCTCCTATAAATGGGAAAATAATTCTTGCCTAATCATTAGCTCATTTTGTATTGGTACACAAAATCCTCAAACTGGGGCTGAACGAATCTTTTTGGGTTCTGCTCTGCCCAGAGGTAAGACAGATTTGATCAGCATGAATTTATGCCTTCCCTGATGTTGCACAAGTATTCTGAGCCTGATGTGAATTTCTAGTACAGCCCCCACCTCAAAAATGTTGTTAGTCATCATAAAGCAAAATTAGGTGTCAATCTTGGGTAATTTGAAAACCAGGCAAGTTTGGGGTTTTTGTCAACTTATAAACTTTTTTTCTTTTTTTTTGGAAATCAGAAAAGTGATGATGAAGCCAGGCTGTTTCGAGTCTGTGACGAAGCAAGTTTCAGAGCTCTGAGTCTTGTCAGAACTGTTTGAACAGCCCTGCACAAATGTTCTGAGAAATCAAACGAGTATTCAGCGACCGATTCTGCACCGCCTGCTCGGCTTACCCAAATGAGCTTTTGGAAAGCCCTTGAAAAGCAGTCTGGCACTTCCTCCCTTTTAACAGCTGAACTGAAAGTTCTGAAAACCACAGAAAAACCACCTCCTCTTTTACCAAGCCTTGCCCTGAAGGTTTTACCCCCAACCAAAATTATTATGCAATGCATAGAATTATGGAGACTTACCTTTAAGACAAGGATTGTTCTCTTCTGTCTGAATTTGTGCAGGGATGCTGAAGCCCTGAGCTGCCCCATAGATCACAGCAATCCTTGAATGAGGCACAAAGGAGAGCATTTGTGGTTGTTCTGGGACTTTCAGTCTGTGATGGCTTACCTTGGAGTCAGCACAGATTTATTTGTCTTTATTGAACGGGGAGTGTAAGATCACTTTGGCCTAATAGCCTGTTTAAGATTTAGGTGCTCAGACTCATCTTCAGGAAGGTCTCTTGGTGTCAATAAGGATTCAAGCCTTTTGCTGTTCTGTCATGCATTAGGGAGAAATCTGTTCTTATAACCTCCTTGCAGGCAGCAGGGTTGTCTGGGGAAATTAACCCTTGCAGGATTCAGTCCCAAGCGTGCTGTGGGAAATCAGTCTCCAAAGCACACTCATAGCCCAACAAAGCATGATGTTATCACTCCTCCAAATGAATTCAATGGGGTGTGAACCCATTTGGCACGCACAGCTGCTCCCTCTGATGGGATGAGCTCCTGGCTTTCTCAAGTCTTGTACTAGTGCTTGTGTGTGTGGGTTTCCTGAGGAGCAAACCTTTTTCTCTCTGTGGCAGTGATCCCGTACCACATCACCGTCACCACGGGCACGGAGTACGACTCCAGCACCGACAGCCGCGTCTTCATCATCATCATGGGCCCCCAGAAAGTGCAGACAGAGAGGCTGTGGCTGGACCTCCCAGAAGGAAAGGATGAATTTGCAGATGGCTCTGTGGAGAAGTTTTCAGTTTGGGGCCTGGATGTTGGGGAGATCAAAAAAGTGGAGGTATGTTTGTCGCTGTTTGCCACTCTCGAAATGACCTCGGAGAGAGTTGGAAGTTGTGAGAGAAAGCGGGGCAGAGCCAGTCTGACCTTTGTTTATTACATGCTCCTAAATACTATTTGAAAGGTGATCATGGATTGGAGAATGGGATCCCCACCTCTCAACCACATGGTCAAAAGGACTGTCACACAACCTCTATTCTCCTTGGAGAAGAATGTGAAAACAATGGTAATATTTACAAACATGATCTCCTTGTTTACATGAGAGAGCGTGAGAAGGTGAAAATCTTCTATTTTAATATGAATGCTCAGAAACTAGGAAATCTCATGGTGACATCATGTTGTGAGCACAGTGTGAGTGCTGGAGGTGTGTGAACCATGTGGCCAAAGAAACCATGTGGTTCTGTTATTCTTAGCAGTGGCTCTTGGGTCTGAAAGGAATGTGAACAGGACCATGCATGTGAGATTTCATGTGTGTCTGAACCTGTAAATAAGCATACTTTGCTTTGCATAAAACCAAGATCTTCGTGGAGATGAAAATAATTGTGACTTGTGAAGAAGTTACAACATGTCCCAGTTTTGTCCCATCTCTGGCACTACTTTTTCTTACTCAATCCCTTCCATTGCCAGATGCAGTGAAGCTTCCCAGTTCTTCATGGGTCTTTTTCCTAGTTGATTTTTTTCACTGCTTCCAGTTGGGTTTCATAAATTGTGAGAAACACATCTCGTATAATTTCCTAACTAAACATGAAAATTGTTTTCACAGCTTGGAGGACACAGGCTTAGAGAAGAAAATTAATCATAATTTGTGAGTAATATGCACAAATAGATTTCGGTGCAGGAACCATTTTTTCTGTTATGGCTTAGGGAGACACAATTTACATATACTCTCCATCACTGGGCTTAAACTTCACATGAATATTCCAGAGTGTTTGTGTACATCATTCTTGTTTCAGATGTCAGTTCCATCTCCTTAAAGCTTGCTCCAGCCCCTCCAGCACTGAAACCCACAGCACCTGAGGATACAGAGACCTATTTAATTTTGGTTTTACCCCTATCCCTCTGTGGAAGTAAACCTACCTGTCAATGTGTGTGCCTGTATAATTGGAAAGAGACAAGAAAGAAAGATAAATCCTAACTAATAAGAAAATCTTTGCATCTGTGTGTCCTGCAGCTGAGAGACTGTCACTTGCACTATGTTTCATTCAAGCATTGAATTCTGACATCTTGAGAAATCTCCACAACAGATTTGAGTTTATTATCAAGCTATTTTCTTAATGCACTCCCAGTGCTGGCTATTATGAGTGTCAGTGGCATTTTCTGTCTAGCCCATCTCGAGGTCAAACTTTTATAGTGGAGCAAGTGCATCAATCCTTCTCTTCTGGATTGTGCACTCATGGAAACAGCCACGGAGTGGGACAGAGGGAGAAAAATCACAGTGTCACACCTCAGGGTCAGAGAGACAGGAAGAGCAGACTGAAGAAAGAATTGGAAAGGGATGCTGGAGAGGATACCCTGAATAGGGTGGGGATGGGTAGAAAATAGAAGAAAGTAGGAAAAAACACTTGGGAAAAGGCAGAGGCAAGGCAAAAATTAATTTGAAAAGTAATACAAATGGGAAAGAAGATAAGAGGTGGCAAATAAATTGTAGAGAGCTGGAAAAAGAAATAACATATATCTGTCAGGCTGGTGATGTTCCTCTGCACTCTTTCACCCCAGCACTCAGTGCGCTCACCAGCCTGGTGCCTCACCCCAGCTCACTTTTCCCTTCTGGTCTGTGACTCCCCAGCTCACAGCTGAAGCAGCCACCTGCTCCTGGCCTCCTGCCTTCCTTCATGCAGTGCCCTCATCCTGGAAGGTCCCTTCTTTTGGACCCGTGTCCCAGCCATGGCATCGATGTGCTAGCCTGCCATGGTTGCCATGGCATCAGTCTGCATTTTCCTTCTGGAAAATTGCAGTGTTCAGGGACATTGCAGAAAATTGCTAGTTATCTGCTTGGGGAGAAGTGAGGAACAGTTTGTTCTTGGATTTGGCATTTGTCTGTTTGTGTGGAAGGTGAAAAGTTCTGAGTGTGAGTTACCATGTGAAAATAGCAGAGTATGAGGATTAATTTTCCAGGAGCCCTCTGCATAACACAGGCAGCAGACTGCACCATTTAGCAGGACTTTGAGATTTGCAGCTATTTGTGATGCTGCTTCAAGTTTGGTATTATGCTCCTGCTACAAATATACTCTATTGAAAGCAGAAACAGTGGAACACGAAGTCATTTGAAAGGGGCCAATTTATTCCTGTCTGGTAAGCCTACAGATATAATATTTACTGCTGGTGGACTTTATTAGACGCTCTGACATGAAAATAAATAACACAATTTATTCAGTGTAGACAGTTTATACCGTGTTTTCAAAAAAAATTTTAATCTTTATTCTCCTAATGAAATTATCTCTGGTCCTAGACTGTTGTTGCAGCAGAGAGACACAGGAATATCTAGGATGTCCTGCATTGGTTTGTTTTCACAAACTTCTGGTTCAGAGCCTTTCTCCATTATGAACACAGAGGAAAAAAAAAGGATACACAAGTGTTGCAAATGCAAGTCCAGTTCCTAAGTGACTGGGGACCTGACCCTTAGGTTCCTCTAGCATTCTCTGACCCTTCTTTCCACAAATATTTTCAGATTTTCCCTCTGCCACTGTGTTGAGTTTCTATGTGATCCTGAGCTGCTCAGTATAAATTGTGAATCTCAGTCTGTGATGTGCAGTCCCTCAAGGACAGTAGGAACAAGTTACAAAGGTTTGCAAACAGCCCAAGTAAGGATCTATCTGCCTTTGAAATGCTGTCATTATAATTTAGTTCATCTCAACCCAAACCACTTGTTATGGTATTAATATGCACATCCAGGCTACACTGCTGGTGTGGCCATGCCTTGGCATTATTCACTGTATTGGCATGGTCTGTCTGAAGATTTGCCTGGAATTAAAAGTCAAATCCTGGTGCTCTTCTCCTGAAGTCCAGCCACAGGGAAGAATTGGCTGACACTGATGGAATTTGTCCCAAAATTTACATTGTTCTCGAGGTCCTTGAAAATCTGTTTGTGCACAGGTTCTCCAGGGCAGCTGGGTGCACAGGTTGTTTCCTTCTGGCTGTCACTGATATCAAAGAAGTTAAAGTTTGCTGTGAAAATGTGGCACCTAGCAATGCTTTGGAATGAAACTTTGCCCTGGGAAGCTGTGGATATCCCATCCATGGAAGTGCCCAAGGACAGGTTGGATGGGGCTTGGAGCAACCTGGGATGGTGGAAGATGTCCCTGCCCATGGCAGGGGTAAATGGGATGGGCTTTAAAACCCTTTCCAGACCAAACTGTTCTGTGGTTCTATGATGTGAGCAGCTGGGGGTGTGCAATGAACCCAAAATACCAGCAAGTTTTATCAGGCTCATGGGGATTTTCCCTCCAGCTGCTTTGTCACTGCAGAACCCTGAACTTCCCCCACTGCCTCATCTGTGCCATCCTGCAACAGAGCTGCACAAAGACTCTGGGCCTGGAGAGGCTCAGCCAAGCTGGCAGAGAGGGAATGGGAAGGCAAGTGTTACATTCCCATTCACCTCACACCCCAAGAATCAGAGGATTAATGCATCCATTGTAGACTTGAATTTCCCTAGTGGTTAAGCTCTAATTTTCTGCAGCTGCACAGACCTTAGTACAGCAATAATACCCCTAATAGCAATGATGGCTGAGACTGTCAGACAGAAAAGATCACTTGTTTTTTTGGGGAAAAAATAGATACCACAGATACATCACGCTAGATGAATCTGTTATTAAAAATTGCTTTTTGAGCCTCCCTAAATATCCTAATAATTTAAAAACAAAAACCAGTGTGGTTTTTGGACTAAGAATCTCATTTTCCTAGAAATGACAGAAGCAACACTTCCTCTTTAAATAATGAAGTGCAGATAGGTCTTTTATGGACAGGTAGCTCATTGGAATGACTGACCAAGGTTCATACATCGACCTGGATACACAATTTTCCTTCCAAGTCTGCCCTAGGCTGAATTTCCAACCTTCTTTAAGAGGGACACATGTAGGTTCTTGAAGAAATGAACACTGTCAACATAGCTTTGCTGCTGATATAGCTGCAGGAACCCTGGTTCTTGGCAGATTCAGTTCCAGGTGAGCTCTGGCTTTTATAAACTCATCCCTGCACACTCGTGCACTGTCTCTGTACTTCTGCAGGACCTCTGCCCCTGCTATATTCTTCCTTTTTCCACTTAAATCTCTTCAGGAGCTCCTTGTTCATCCATGCAGGCTTGTGGCCACCCTTGTGTGACTTCCTGGTCTCCAGGACAGATCATTCTGGAGGCTGGAGGAGGTGGTCCTTGAAAACCAACCAGCTACAGATGTAAGCTCCATCTGCTGTCTCCTGCACAAAGACAGAGCTTTTGCAGCCTAAGGGGATGGGAAGCAGAGAAGCAGCCTCATACATTTAGTTCACTTACACGTGGATTTGAGAGGGAAGTGCTTGTAATAATACACGTGGGTGTTTGCTGAGCTGCGTCTTCCCTCTTGGCTGTAAAGCTTTGGATAATCACTTCCAAGTGTGGTGACAGAAGTGGAAAAGCTTGTCAAGGTGGAGGAACGTGTCTGCTGCCAACTGCAAATGAGCATATAGAGGGCAGCAGCTCAGGAGCAGAGTGACAACACACTGGACACGTTTTTATGCACATCACTCAGCCCACCTTGGGGTTTTTTTGAGACTGGGCTTCCCTCATGCACAGCAGTTGATGACCTCAGCCTCCCTGCCTGTGGCTGTGGCACCAACTCAGAGTTCCCTCCATTCCCTTGAGGAATGGCTTGTTGTGATGGTGTGCACGGGCTCTGCTCCTGAAGTCCAGCCATAGGGAAGACTTGGCTGACACTGATGGAATTTGTCCCAAAATTTACATTGTTCTCGAGGTCCTTGAAAATCTGTTTGTGCACAGGTTCTCCAGGGCAGCTGGGTGCACAGGTTGTTTCCTTCTGGCTGTCACTGATATCAAAGAAGTTAAAGTTTGCTGTGAAAAGGTAGCACCTTTTCACAATACTTTTCACTGCTGTGAAAAGGTGAATCACCCTCATCCAGAGAGATCCCCTTTCCCCAGGAGGTGTTTTCCCTCTGTCCCTCACAGGTGGGGCACGACGGCGCGACCCCCGAGAGCTGCTGGATGATGGAGGAGCTCACCATCGTCGTGCCCACCAAAGGAGTGATGTACAACTTTGTCTGCAAGTGCTGGCTGGCCAGAGACAAAGGTGACGGGCTCACCTCACGGGTCCTCAACATCCTGGATGCAGAATGTGTCAACATTGGCATCAAGGTAGGCACCAGGCTCACCTCGTGCCCTCAGCTGCTGCAGGGACCTCTGCTGACACAGGTTGTGTGTCAGAGCTCTCATACTCTGACTTTTGCCAGAGCTTTCTCTTTGCTTTCCTTTCCTGTGTTATTTTATTAGCAAAATCTCTTGGCATGGTTTAGGGCCGTGCCTGTTTAGAGCAGTGTTTAGTGAGGCTGGGTGGGTGCAGCCGTGGTGAAGAAGGGAGGGCAGAGCAGGTTTTGCTCTCAGGGTTGCTGTTCCCTGAGATTTTCCTCGGGGTTGCTGTTCCCTGAGGTGTGTAGGGTTTTTGAGGTTTTCTTGCCCAAAAGATCTCACACCAGAGCCAGAGCAGACAAGCTGAGTCTGCCAGTCCGTGTTTCCAAGGTTGTTTATTCTTCTTTATCTCTCAGTTCTGTCTCAGCTCTGCAGGGCGTCCCCAGCAGAGCAGGACATCAGAGGGTCCCAGACTCTTTCTACCATTTCTCTGGTCCAAACACTGTCCACAATGAATGACAGTGGACATGTTTTTATTTACAAAACCTTACCAGTACTCACTGCCTATGTTAACATGTCATTTCTACTCTACACCAACCCTTGTGGCACAACTCAGCAGAAAATGGGGGAAAAGAACAAGAACAAGGAGGACAGGACCACTCCCCAATTCCTTCATCTTGTCTCTTCAGCCCCATATACTAAAAATCCTAAATTCTACATTTACACTCTGTGGTAAACTAGCTACTACTTATTTTGAATTCTCTCAGCTTGTGATTCTTCATACACTGTGGGCATTCACTGCCATGGCAGGGATCAGAGTCCTCCTGGGCTCTGTGTGAGGCTCTGACCCCCCTGTACAGTTCCCAGACCCCCTGTCCTGTCCCCAAATCCTCCAGGGTGGCCACAGGGATGTCCTGGACTCCAACAGTAGGGCACAGTTCAGCAGCCTGTCTTCATCTTGTCACCCACTGAGTCACCTGGCACCCATAAAGCAGGGGCAGCTTCAAGGTGAACAATTACTCCTAACTCACCAGGTTACAGCAGTGGAAATATTTCAATGTTTTAATCTCTCCATGATGTGGCTACATACCAAATTCTCCAATAGGGAGTAAGGAAATTAACAACTACTGGGAGTTGTTGAAACATGAAAACATAAGCCTGATCTTTGATGAGAATAACTGATTAAAATTGAATCAGTGATGAATAAAACGCTATGGTATTTTTATTCAAATATATGAAGTTTGAAGTAATATCTGCTATGCCATATTTCAAACAAGTACAAATTGGAAAGCCGAGCTGTGCTGATTTTGGATGTAAGATTTGTAGCAGAAATAATAGTCTGGATGAATGTGACAATAACACTGTTTAAATACCAGTGTGGCAATTTAAAATCTCTATAGATGTGTTTCTATTTACAGTCAGGTTACACTTTCATAGTACATTATTTTTTCTTTATGCAGCTCTTGATTCCCGAGCTAAAGATATTTTCCTGAAATCTTTCTTGTTCCCCAGGCACCCAAAAAAATTGATAACATTTTTAGCATTTGTGAAGGATTCACCAAATCAGTGCAGATTTCAGTGGGGGAATTGGCCTAAGAGGGTATAAAACCTTTCCTCAGACTTAATACCAAGGTTAAAACCAATCTCATAAGAGTGTCCCATCTGTCGTTTCACCTCCTGGATGAGGTTTCCACGCTCCTATTGGAGAGCTGATGGCTTGCCCATAGATTGAAGTGGGTGTTAATGAAGACTTATGCTCAGTCTGCCTTTAAAAGCACATTCCTGAATATTTCTTTTCATAACCACGCCAAAAATAGACACATCTAACGACATTTTTTTTCCATTGGTGTCAGGACAGAAACTTGATGGGAGGTTTGAAGGAAATCTGGGGAGATGCTTGGGATGTGAAACCAGAATTGAGCATTTCATTTTCTGATCAGTCTCCTCGTTGAGGGAATTTGGGACTGTTCCCTCATAAATAGCTGTAGTTAGAAACTGAGTTTTACAGGCATTTTAGAGTTCAAAGACAACTCATATGTTTAGCATCATTGGGAAGATTAATACTTTTCTATTTTTTTTCCCTGCCTGGCTTTTGTACAGCTGTGTGTACCCATTTCAACTTAATTTTCTTCTTGGCTTGATATTCCCTCTTTTTGCTTTAAATTGAGTATTTGCTTTCCCATAGTTGGAGAAATTACTCAATGTCCACCACAGTCATTAGGAGCCTTCAGTGCATTGGTAAAAGAGTATTTTTTCCTTCCTATAAAAAATAGGATAGATTGCTAAGAATTAAAATATATATGGATGAATATGTTATTAACAGGTTACCCAGGTTTAAACAAATGTGAAAAATATTTTTTTATATTATATTATTCCTTTGCACTGTTTATTTATGTGGCAGCCAAAATTTAGGCAAATAAAACTAGCCTAGCAGTTCACAATTAAAAATACATTTCTGGGACCTGTTTCTTGATATTCTTCCATGTCTTAAAGAGGCCTTGGTGCCACAGCTATGATCTTGAAAGCATCTAAGTGGTCTAGAAGTCTTAAAACCCCTGACAGACACAGGGACTTGCACATTTTTGATGTATTTATTCTGAGTCTTATTGCTCCCATGTCAGGAGAAAAGAACAAAATTAGGTTAGTAAGGTGAGAAATATAAAAAACATCTTTTCACAAACTGGCATGCCTTGAGTGCACACAAGATCTGGGAGGATTCTGCAGCTGATGCAGCAGTGAGCATCCCCTGGGACAGCAGGATAGCTGAATTTTTTGTACCACAGGGAATGTTCTGATGCATAAACCCCCAAACTGCTGGTGATATTGGAATAAACACGGACCAAACAAACACTGAACTTTTGGGGAAAACATTTTGCAGCCAAGAAAAAGATGTAATTGTTCTTCTGGGAGACTTTTTTTGTAATTAGCAAGAGTTTGGTGTAGGACAGAGTTGAGTCATTGGAGGTCACCAGGCAGAGACACTGATGGCAGAGGGTTGGAGACCCAGTTATTGATGTGATGGTTGTTATATCTGTGGAAGAAGCAGCTTAAGAAATCTTCTGGTATTGCCATAGGACAAGGGATAATGGGTGTAAACTGAGGGAAGCTTGACTTGGACTAGATAGAAGGGAGAAATTTTGTACACTGAGGGTGATGAGGCCCTGGCACAGGGTGCCCAGAGCAGCTGGGGCTGCCCCTGCATCCCTGACAGTGCCCAAGGCCAGGCTGGACAGGGCTGGGAACAGCCTGGGACAGGGGAAAGGTGTCCCTGCCCATGGCAGGAGGTGGAATGGAGTGAGCTTCAAATGTCCCTTTCAACCCCATCCATTCAGTGATTCTTTAATTCAGATATTGTCACAATAAATGTGTCTCTTTCAAGGCCGAGCAAATCTGTAGAAAAGGTCATAGATGCAAAGTCCTGTAGCAATTTTCTAACTCTGCCTCTGAAAACAATGGTGTGGAGAAGAGCCAAGAAGCTGTGTTGGACCTTTTTCTGTCCAGAAAGTAGATCTCCAGAGCAGTGTGTTGCCCTCTTCAGAGTGGGACAAGGACAGATGTCTAAATTAGTCCTTCTGTTTGCAATCCTCCCCAGGTCCTCTACGAGGTCACGGTTGTGACCGGAGACATCGAAAGCGGCGGCACCGACGCCAGCATTTTCATGACTGTCTTTGGATCCAATGGGAACACAGAGGAGATGCTGCTGGAAAAAAATGGAGACAGGTACAGCAACTTGTGTCATTTTTGTTGGTTGGAAGTGGAGTGATGGCAGATTTCAGAGTCAAGTCAAGAAGAACTCAGGGCTTTGATCATGCTCCCGCCGAAACACAAACATTTACTCCCATTGACATTATAGATTCAGACTTGGGCTCCTTGTGAGTGTTTCTGCCAGACTTTTAGCAAAGCAAAGGAAAGGAGAGCCAGAGAAACCACCCTTTGTCATTTGTGCAAGTTTTGTTTAACCTGTTCCTCAGTGGCTTTTGAGATTAGCACCTTGAACATGATGTCCTGCATCGTCTTCAAGAGGAGCTGTGCACATTGCCCAGGAGAGCACTGGGAAATGTTTGGATGGTGGCACAGAATGCTGCACTGAATGCCCTGCTTTTACTAAAAATGTGGAATCTCATGTTTTCTTCAGCAGAAACAGCTAACAAACACCATAACCCTAGCCTGATGCCAGCATTTCCATAAGCCAAAAAACCCACACAAGCCACCACTCATCCACTTCCCAATGCTTTTTTGTTCCTTCCTAGCACCTTCCCTGGTACTGAAAGCTTTGGAATGCTCAAGAATGAGCCATCTTTTAGTGACATCATGCTTAAATTTAATAAATTGACTAGCTTTGATCTTATTCAGCAAGGCATCTACAGAGCATCAGAAGGGTGGGAGCTTTTTGCCTCACAGTTTGAGCTCAGCTTGCTGAGGGAATGCTGGATAAGCGAGGATAAGGTGCACCTTGCATAGAGGTGTTTGCTCAGGGAATGTTTTACTTGATGGTGTTGTAGCAGAGTGGGTGTCTGGACACACATAGCTGAGACTGAGAGCTTCATGTGTCTAGTTAGTAACAAGCACAAGCCTTGTTTGTTGTGAAAAAAAAATGCAGCAGAGGTGCTGCCGACTAAAATATCTGTGAGAAACACAGCTGAGTCATGCAGAAAGCCACAGCTCTTAGGGCTGGCTGCTCCCTATCATAAAGGAACATCCAACCTGTGGGGCAATGCCCCTGGGTCACCAGGGAGTGTGGCCACAGTGGCATCCCTCTCACGAGACCCTGAGCAAACCCAAATTGGCCTGTCTTCAACTCATTTAATCCCAACACTCAGTCCTAGTAGGAAGGAAATGGACCAGTGATGTTTGGGTTCAGAAATGAAGCAAATTTCACATCTGGGTGTGTCAAGCAACAATCTCTAAAGGGGATCAAGACATCTCCAGCCCCTCAGGAGCAGGACTGGAGTTTTGCTGCATCTGGGACAAGCCATACCCCTAAACTTTGTGGCCCTAAAAACACATCCCATTTGTCTACATGGGTGGGATGGACAATGTCTGACACAAGAGGATGAAAATGCAGGAGAACAGAAAAGTCTCTGTGTTATTAGTTGCTTGGGTTATCATCTGACAGAAGAGGACCTGTGAAAGGTGTTGAAAAATCACTGGGGCTGTGTAAAGAAGAGGAAGTGTAAGGCACAGCTCTCATTATGTCAATATCCCCAGGATGCCATGCTGTTCTGCTGGCACTTCTCTGCTGGCTGGAGGTGCTCTGTATCTCACCTCCAGCTGTACTGAGCTCTTGTCATCTCGTTAGCACCCTCTGCACAGGACATTCATGTCCCCAAATTAGACATCCTGTCTCTTTCCACGCCACTGCCACCGGTCTTCATCCAGCTGTTAACAGCACAGGCTTTCCTGGCTCTTTTCCACGTGGAAATCTCTCCAGCCTTTGCACCAGCAGAGCAGGGATGGGTGAGAGCTGCTGCAACCAAATGGTAAAAAAGCACTTCATCTTTATTGGGGCCATCCAGTGCCAATTCACTCCCAGCAGCTTAGTGCATTATGAAGAACCGTCTGTCTAACCTGCCACAGATTTAAGGCAATTTTCGCTACATTACACTTATTGCCAAGACCCCTAGGCAATGGAAATATTTATAAGGGCAAGCATGTGTAGGAAAGCTTAATGAAATCCTTTAGATAAATGGTTCAGTGTCCTGAAAAGGGAATAGCAGCAGTCAGCTTGTCTGGCTACTTCTTCCCTTCTCAATTTTTTTCAGGTTTATGTTCATCTTCATATAAATTAGGCATAGCAAAGAGCTTCTGGGTCACCCAGTTTGTTACTTTGGCAATCACTTCCCTCTAGGACTTTCCTCTTGGAAGTAGCAGATGAGTATCAGTGTCACAAACTTCAAACAAGGCATCTGCTGAAGATAAAGGATGTTTTATTTTGCTAGCAGACATTTTAGCTTAGAGTTGCTCAGCCTGGAAAGCCTCAGAGTGAGAGATTTCTAGGAAGCTTTGTAGGTAATAGTGACTGTAATAAAAACTGATCATAGGATCACAGGATAATCCAGACTGGAAGGGTCACACCTTTTTGTTAAATAGATGTGGAAATCAATCCAGTCCAGGGACAAAAGTACATTCTCTTTCTCAGAGCGAGACAGGCTGCCTCAGTATCCGGTACCACAGAAAGACAAATAAGAAGAAAAAGGAGTTTTTCAAAGACCAAACATAACCCTTAATAACTAGAAATGGACTGGGACCAAAATGCCCTGTCTAAATGCCTCTGGGAGTGCAGAGGAAGCAATGCCTGGATGAAAACTGAGAGGCTCGAGCCAATCCCTATTACCAACATCTGCAGCTATGCATGCTCAGATAATGGTGTGAGTATAATCACATTCATCCTGCAGGGGGTAATCTGAACAGAGGTTGGTAAAGAAAATTATTTTTTTCTCCACATTCTGGCACTGCTGAGGAGGCTGTGTGCACTGCCAGGAATGAGATATCATTATTATGGATTGTTTCTGTCATGGCACTGCCCACATCTCGCAGGGCTCTTCCCAAACCTCTCAGCACATCCAGGTAATTCCCCCACAAGGAGAACTTTGCATGAAGGAGAAACCTCAACAGTGGTCACCATGTGCTTGGTAGACCCCCTGGATTTGTATTCTCCTTAGCAAGGATTAGATTTCCAGCTGCAAGACCACAGCAGGTCTCCAGGTATTAGAGGGAGCAGACTGGAAGACACACTGGTTTAGAACAGAGCCTGAGGCAGCACTTTCACTGAAAGCAAGGCTTTCCTCCCAACGCCAGTGATGCCAGGAGGGAGGGAAGGTGCAGTCCCAGCCAATGTAATCTTCTTTGGGAAGCACATGTCAGCTGTTTTTTCCCTTCTCCTGCTTTCTGCTGATTGCTATGGATGAGCAGCTCCTGCACATCCCTGTGCCTGTACAAAGCAGCCACGCTCTGGGGAAGGTCTGTCACACAAGCTTACACAAACCCACCCTGCTCCTTACCAGAGGCAGAGACAGCCTGCAAATCCAAATCCCCCAGTTTCATAGGGTTGGTTTTCTCTCCATTCTGACACAATTTGCCTGTGCTTACCAAACTTTTGTGCATTCAGCTGAGCTGCAGCAGCTGCCTCTCTCCACGGCAAACACAAAATCCTGTGCTGCACCTCAGGGGGAAGGAGAGGAGGCAAAATTACTTTGCCTTTTAGCTGGAACGGGCCCAGGACAGGCAAGTGGGCAGCTACCAGGAGGGAGGCAAAGTGCAGGAGCCTGACTGTGAGTCTCTATTGTTCTGGTTACAAACAGTGTGTGCTACAGGCTGCCTGGAGCAGCCCCAGGTGGGCTGTGTTTTCCAGGGAAGGAGGAATCCCTGTCAGATCCACACTGGGGTATCTTGCCAGCAGCGCAGTAGCTGGCAATGGCAGAGCAGGAAATCTCCAGCCCAACAAAGAACACTCATAAACTTTTGATTTGAGGCTGTTGGCGTGGCCAGGAAGGAGCAGCAGGAAAAAAAACCCTCTTTGGTCTTCCAATCCTGCAGGTTTGAGCGGGGCCAGGAGGACAGTTTCATCCTGGAGATTGCCGACGTCGCGCCGCTGAGGAAGATGAGGGTCCGGACAGATGGCAAGGGGACACGTCCACACTGGTTCATGGAAAGGGTAAAGCTCTTGGCAACTCACAGCCTGTGTGTCCTGGAGCCTCCCAGCCCCTGGAAGAGAGGAGGAAGGCACCAATGGAATGGGTTTTTCATTAATTTTCTATGGTTTTTTTCTGTTTGGTTTCTCATGGTTTTTCCCGGCAGGAATTGAGTCAAGAAAGAAGAGAGCAGAGGGAAAAGCTGTGTTTTAAAGAGCTTTTGTTTTGTTTTGTTTTGTTTTGTTTTGTTTTGTTTTTTGTGGTGGAATCACCATGTCTGGAAGTGTTCAAAAGGCTTGTGGGTGTGGCACATTTGTGGGCTATGGTTTAACCACGGTCACTGCGGTACTGGGTTAATGAGTGGACACGATCATGTTGGACACCTCTTCCAACATAAATGATGCTATGGTTTCACCACAGATTCTGCTGTTGGATCTCACTCTCCCCTGCACAAGCCTTGGTTTGTCACCAGGGCACCTGCAGTATTTTCTGGTCCCTGGGTTGTACCCTCAGCCCCTGCAGATCTCTGCCATGTGGGAATCTGAGTCCCTGGGAGGGTGGATATTTGTGTGCCAGACAGAGACACCCTGGGCTGGGTGGGACATTCCCAAATAATCCATCCATTCAGATGGAGCATCCCATCTCTCCACTTTCCTTCTCCTCCAGCACACATATTTATTTCTTTTCCTGTCCATACAAGTAAGGTGTCAGTTTTATTTTGCATTTTGATGTTACTTTTCCCTGATGTTCTACTGTGCACAAAAGTACAGTGCTTGCCTTGGTCTTTGCTGCCAAACCACCAGCTCCTTGTAAGGATCACCTCTGTCTGGGCACTTAAATTAGTTTGCTTCTTGTGGGTCCCTATAATTGTATTTGTAAGGTAGAAGGGGAATAATGTGCTGATTGCAGACCATCAGAAGTCATTAATGGAGAAACACATCTCTGCCATTTTCCTTTACCATGCTTTTCCTGGAGTTGACATCCTGCTGGATTTCTGTATCTTGACCTTTTTATGAGAACAGTTTAAGACCTAGTAGCATAACTATGGTCAGAGGGAACACTGCATGATTTTTAATTGGATTCTTTATCCTTTTTGACTAATTTACAGCAGTCTTTTCCACATAGATAATGTTTTTCTAAACATTGATCCTACATACCCACCAGTTTTTCAGTGAAATGATGGCCTCCTCTTCACTGTCAGAAGAATTTCTGTGCTGTAGTACCATTTTTACTTCAACATTTCCTCTTCTAATTTTTTTTCTCAGCAGCTGGGAAAGGAGGGGAACTGAAAGAGGGGGAAATCAGGCTGGATATTAGGAATAAATTCTTTACTGTGAGAGTGACGAAATGCTGGCACAGGTTGTCCAGAGAGATTGTAGCTGCCTTATCCCTAAAATTGTCCAAGGCCAGGCTGGACAGGGCTTGGAGCAACCTGGGATAGTGGAAGCTGTCCCTGCCCATGGCAGGGGGTTGGAGTGGGTGAGTTTTAAATTCCCTTCCAACCCTTAACATTCCATGATTTTATGATGTTTCTGCAGCTCCTCCAAGGATTAAAACTCCAGCACATATCTTTAGAGCTGATGGCACAGATGAACAATTTTTCTCTCTGTGCCCAAGGAATAACTCAATATTTTTGCCTGATTTGGTTCAGATGTCTTGGTCAAATTCCTTTTGTAATTTCTCACATGCTTCCCCCTGGGTTTTATAAATCATACTCATATAAAATGAAATCAGATAAAGCTTGTTCATCCAGAGACATTCCAGGTCTTGCAGTCATGAATCAGCAGCAGCACAAAGGCTGCATCTTTGGTTGTGCCTTCCCACCTTCCTGTTGCCTTGTCTGTCCAGGCATTCCAAACCCTCAGCCTGCAGGACTGTCCTACCAAAAGCAGAGATTTCCCAGGAAAGAGAACTCATTTAGACCTATCCAGCAGGCTTACAGCCACCCTCTAGAAGTCACAGGTGGGCCATGCAACAAGGACAGGTCTTGAGAGCAGACTAAAAAGAGAACTGGTAAAAGTGATTAAGAGCAGCTTTTGTACATGGGCAGATAGTGACAGAATGAGGGGCAGTAATTTTACACTAAAAGAGGAGAGATTTAGATTAGATATTAGATATTAGATATTGGAAAGAAACTCCTGTCTGTGAGGGTGGGCAGGCCCTGGCACAGGGTGCCCAGAGCAGCTGGGGCTGCCCCTGCATCCCTGGCAGTGCCCAAGGCCAGGCTGGACAGGGCTGGGAGCAGCCTGGGACACTGGAAGGTGTCCCTGCCCATGGCAGAGATTGAAATGGAAAGTCCTTAAGTTTGCTTAGAAGCTTATGGAAATTACGCCTGTAGTTTCTATTTTTCTTAGATAAACAGATTTTTTTAACTCCAGTGTTACGTAGAGTGCTGTATTTATTGGTTTTCTTTCCCACCTTCCCTGCAAAGGTAAACACATCATTTGCATTCCCAGGCAGAGGGTGGCTTACAGAAGCATTCTGGAAGAGGGGAGGAAGGATTTTTGTTCTCTGATTTGTATTCCAGCCTTAAAAACTTACGTAGCCTGGTGTGACATGAAAACTGATCGGAGCCCATTTCCATTTCTGTCAAAAGTGCATATTAAGACTGCATAATGAAATACTTGTGGGGGTAGTGCTAAACTCTCAGACAGATGGTTCACAGTTAGTGCTAACTAGCACAGTGAAATGAGAAGCTAGATTAAGCCATCAACCCCGTAATTAACCATTTGTTGCTCCATTTATCTACATGATATTCTCAGTTTTCTTGTTCTATTAAACTAAGTATAAATGATCTTTTTAATTCTCTTTGGTCTTTTGGTAAACTGTTGCTAGCCATAATTTATACTGCTTTTAGTTCACCAGATATAGAAATGCATAAATACCAATTAAAATGCATGAATTATCAATGATTCTGTACACAGCCAAAAGATTCAATTTACAAGCAGGCAAGTAGTCATATTTTTTTTTTTCTGTCTACATAAAATACACTAAAATTTCATTCAGAATCTCAGCAAAGTAATGAACTTGGTGCTGACAATTCAAACTGCACCACAGACTAGCAATAATGCTAGTACCTAAACCTCTAGAGGGAACAAAATTTGATAAGTGATTTTTTACAACAAAATTAACATTATTGATCATTACTATGCCCAAAAAGGCATTGTGAATGCTCTCCAAAGGTGAGCAATGCTTTCTGATCACACCTCTACTGGGAGGGACATAGGATGGGGATCTTGTCCACTGATCTAATGCTGAATCTCATGTTCTTCCACATTAAGCTACCATGACACTGCTCTGAGTTTCTGAAAAAAACAGGGAACAAAATCACAGAATCCCACAATGGTTTGGGTTGGAGGGGACTTAAAGTTCATCCCAGTCCCACCCTTGCCATGGGCAGGGACAACTTCCACTGTCCCAGGTTACTCCAAACCCCATCCAACCTGGCCTTGGACACTTCCAAGGATCCAGGGGCAGCCACAGCTGCTCTGGGCACCCTGAGCTAGGACCTCACCATCCTCAGCATAAAAAAAATTACTCTAATTAGGAAACTTATCTAAATGCATGCTTTGGAAACCTCTTCCTGGGATAGCTGCTTTCTCAGTCCCTGTGATGATTTCACCTGCTGCCCAGTGTCTTAGCTATGAAGTTGAAAAGCTAGAAACGAGAAGAGATGAAAGCTCAGTGAAATAGCAGGAATTATGAGACTGTTGAATTCTGCAGAGTTGCTTCCCTCAGAATTTTAATGTTACTTTGTGCTGTCAAAGCCAGACAGATAAGAAGCTGCCTTAATGAAGCACTAATTGCATTGCATTCAAACGTCACGAATAATCCTGCATGTGGGACTCAGTCTTTATTCAGTCCTTTCTCCTTTGTACAAAGGAGATTAAGAGAATTTGAGAATTATTATTGAGAATTGAGAATTATATAGCTGAAGCTGACTTTCATTCTTTGCAAAAGAGTGAAGTCTTTGTCTTACAGTCAGAAGTTCCTGGGCTTAAATGAAGAATATTGACATGCAACAGAGGCATAAAATCCTGTGTTTGAGCCTTCTAAGGTGAATTCCAGGAGCTGTGTATTTTGGTGTCAGCAGAGTGGGAGACCCTGTGGGGCATGTTTTACATGAGTGGAGAAAGCCTGGGTAGGGGTAAATCAAATAATCGGACATGTCAAACCTTCCCATTGCAGGACACAGTGTGCAATTAATTTCAAATTGTTAGTTAATGCTCCTGTCAATTACTGTATTTGCTCAGCTACAAAGCAAATTATCAATGTGTTATTCCTACACACTTCTGCCACTTCCTTTTCAGGGCTTATTGGTGTTCTACAGCCCAGTTAAGCTCCTTGCACAATTAGCAAGAAATTTTGAGCTGAAAAGCACACTGGATGCCCACAGTAAGTTCTAGGTATCCCAAAAAAATAGCTTAAGTACAATGCAAAGTAGTGTTCTCCCTGCTAACAGCAGTAGCTACTTTTACTGAGAGGAGCAGGCAGAAATTAAATATATTCTCAGCTCAGCTCACTGAGATGGCTTTCTTGACCCTCCTGATTGAAACCAAAATCCTGCATCACCCTCTGTGTGTGCAACACCCCCAAACATCTCCTTGCAGAATGGGATTAATTTTCTGCTATTTGAGTCACTGAGAAAGGCTACATTCAGCTTTCACCCCTTCCAACAAACTACTCAAACCCTCTGCAGCCATGAGGCAGGCAGACCTGAGAGAGGGGGCCATGCCTCAGGAAATTCCTTACCTGCTCCCAGTTCAGGTGGGATCTGGGGCTTCCCTGGGCATACCCAGGTCCCCCCACTGACCCCTCACATGATGTGCTTGGGCTGGTGACCAGCATTTAGGGGGTCCTTGCAGGGTAAAGGAGAGGCAATGCACCCACACTGCGACCCAGAGGTCAGCCTGCCACTGCTGCTGCTGCTGGGTCCCTTGCTGTGACCATAGAATCATATTTTGGGTTGGAAATTACATTTAAATATTGTCTCATTCCACCCCCTGCAATGACCAGAGACACATTCCCCTGTCCTAGGCTGCTCCCAGCCCTGTCCAGCCTGGCCTTGGGCACTGCCAGGGATGCAGGGGCAGCCCCAGCTGCTCTGGGCACCCTGTGCCAGGGCCTGCCCACCCTCCCAGGCAGCAATTGCTGCCCAATCTCCCAGCTGGCCCTGCCCTCTGGCATTCCCTGGCAGCCATGCCCTGGGTGCTGTCCCTGCAGGCCTTGTCCCCAGTGCCTGTGCAGCTCTCCTGGAGCCCCTGGAGGCCCTGGCAGGGGCTGGCAGCTCTCCCTGGAGCCTTCTCTTGTGCAGGGCAGAGCCCCAGGTGTGCCAGGCTGGCTGCAGAGCAGAGGGGCTCCAGCCCTGGCAGCAGCTCCGTGCCCTCCTCTGCCCTGGCTGCAGCAGCTCCACGTCCTTGTGCTGCTGGAGCAGGGCTGGAGCAGCTCTGCAGGTGGGCTCTCACCTGGGCACAGGGCACAGGGGCAGAATCCCCTCCCCACACTGGGGGATCAGCCCTGGATGTAAATGGATTTCTGTGCTGACACCCTTCGGGTAAAAATCACTCATAAAAGGGATCCCTTGTCTGCTCCTCCCTTCCCACCACCCCAGAAGGAGACAGCAGGGGCAGGTCTCTGTTTCTGTCCTTGCTGCTGCACTCAGATGCAATCACACATCCTGGGCGAGGGGCTGGGGATGGGAAAAGCTGGCATTTTGCCCCAGCAGCTTTAGCTGCCAGATATTTCTTCTCAGGCAGCATCTGGAGCTCTGAGCATGGGCTGGGTGTTTGTGAGAGGCCTGACCTCTGTGTCTGTGAGTGCTCTCAGGCTGACAACTCTTAATCTGCTTCCATCCCCACTGTTTCCCTGGCAATTCCCTGCAAGATTTGCTCAGGACTTTCTGCTACCCAACAGTGTCACTGTCATTCCCAAGCAGGGCAGAGGTACTGCTGGCTGAACCTTTTCTAGCACAGATTTTATGCACTAGGGTAGGGGAAATAGACATTTTCAGTCAACGTTACATCATTCACAGATCAATTTTGTAAAGAAAACTTTCTGGGTTGGACTCCTCAGAGGATGCAGGCATTGTTCACACATCCTTGAGAGAGGACACTTCTGTGCCCCAGCTGAAAGGCCACCAGCTGGGCTGGGGGAGACCTGATTTCCTCTTGGTTCAAAGCAAGGGTCTGATTCAACATCTCTTGACTCACAGAACAGTTTTTTCGACCACAAAGTAACAGTGTCACTGTGAATGAGCAGCTTTTTAGAAAAGTGGGACATCCTCTGGAGCCAAACATGTCCTGTACACCTGGGGCAGGGGGGTGAAGGTGCTCTCTTACAGATCCCCCTTTGGCACCAGGCAGATTGAAAACCCCAGAGGAGTCTCCTACCCACAGGACCACTCAAGGCACAAAGAGCATGGCTTGCTGCTCATCTTCAGTGTAGCTACTGCCCTCTTTAAAACTTTTTTTTTATAACCTGGAGCAGTATTCTTCTTTTGAACTGCTGAAGGCTGCAGCAAGACTTGGCTGGAGTCAACAGAAGGACTGGGACAGCTGAAGTTTGAAGACAAGGATTTGAGCACAGAATTTGAAACAGATTTTTTTCTGAGTTTTTTCCCTTAGGATGATAAATGAACATGCAGTGGAAAAGCACTGAGACAGTCAAGGGGCTACAGGAAGCACGTGGCACACCAGGAAAGGCTGAGGAAAGTAGTTTTTAAGCCATGACAAGAAAAGACTGGGAGGGAATCCAATATTCTGTTGCTTGAGAGGAGTTTACAGCAACCACTGATCCAGACTCAGAGGTGGACAGCAAAAAGTCGTGAGGCAGTGGACATGAGGAAATTCCTGCCCAGATATAAAGAATAAAATCTTCCCCATGAGAGTGGTGCAGCCCTGGGATGAGGACTCAGAGTGTCTGGGGAGCCTGCACCCTTGCAGATTTTGACAGCTCAGTTGGACATGGCTCTGCATGGAGCAGTGTGTGGAGCTACAGACCTCCAGGCATCCTTTTTAATACAACATTTCCCACCTCTCCTGACTCATTCCACTTTAATACCATGCCACACTCCTGGGCTCACTGCCTTAGCAGAGGCAGTGTGTTCTGATGCACTGGCACTCACAGGTGCAGCCCCTGCCCCTGTTGGGAGGTAACAAAAATGGCAATTTATGGTGCTGCCTCATCCCTTCCCTTCAGCTCCCCCAGTCTATTGAGAATTTACTGCTAGGTTTTTGCTCTAGGCAGGTGTAACACCTTTCTCCAGTGTGACTGATGCTCCACTGAGCCCACACACAACAAGTGACATAAAGGTGGGTATTTTATTAGGCATGTGCTGGAGGAACTTGCTGAGTTGCTCTGAATTCATTCCCGTTCTGTTCTTATCACCACAGCATCTGAGCTGCTTCCATGACACATTAGATAGTGTGACTAATATCTGTTGCATACTGTTTGTTCTGTCACCTTTTCCCAGAGGGAGAAGCGTGTGAAATATTAAGTTTTTGCTGGCCTAATTTTATCTTGTGCCTTGTTTTAACTTGTTTGGGCTTGTGTCTCACTGAAATGATTTCTGCACAGGAGACAGGCAAAAGAGAGATGCTGATAGCTTCCAGGAGAGGTAGTGAGGTTTTTAATAACTCTGTAGCTTCTTTGGGGTGAACCCCATGCTGGCTCACAGGAGGGGTCTGACTCTCTTAGAGATGAGTTTCATCCATAACTTAGGTCAGAGGAGTAAAATTTCTCCCTTTGGAAAACCATGGTTGGAAAAGAATAATAATATTGTGAAGATCACTTCTCAGGGCAAACCTCCACAGCAAATACTGTCCCTAGGAAAGAGATGCATTTTTTCCAGAGGAGTTCAGTATGGCCAGTTCAACTTTGGAGCTATGGCCAAGATCTCCCCATGTTCTGCTGATCATGGACTTTATAAATTTGACATTTGCCCTCATTCAAATGGTAAGTGAGTGTTTTTCCCCCCATTTTGGCTCTTCACAGATCACCCTGAGGAATCTGACTAATCAAGAAGTGGCCACATTTACCTATGGGGATTGGCTGTCCAAGCTGAAAAATGCCAAGGGAAGCCTGGTGTGTGAGATGCCAGCGGTCATAAACGACGAGCAGATGATGGAGGACACCACGTACACCCTTCAGGTTAAAACCAGTGACATTGGAGGTTGGTCCTTGCCAGATATTTTATGAGTTTTCTAATATGAAGTTTGTTTTTTATCAATGGGAAAAACCCCCCGTCTGCTTCATTTGAAATTACATTTGGAAAAACACAGTTTAGATGGTGTACAATCATTTTGGCTGGCTGCTCACCATGCCTAAGAGACTCATTCTCATCTGAGCTCTGGGAATAACATATTTAGACACAAGGCCCAGGTCTGACTGCCCTTTGATTCTTCTGAAGACATCCTTACAGAAACTATTACCAAACCAAGCTGCAGAGGTCAGCAGCCACATTTTTCTTTTTTGTGGTCAGGTCCGTCCATGTAGGGTGGTCAGAGCTGGTGTGCTTCAGGTTTTCAGTCAGCACTGGCCTAAAGCAGACTGCAATAATTCACCCACCTTTTCAAATGTTTGAGACCATTTATCTCAGGCTGTGGAAAAAAAAAATCCTAAATGCACACCAGATAGAAGAGGTGGAACAGAGTATGCAGAAAGAGCTTTGAGAGCCAAGAAATGGGGTTTCAGTGTAATTTCCTGGGATCACTGCCTCTTTTCATGGGAAATCTTGTCAGGCTGCTGGATGAAATCTGCTGCCACACAGAAGGTGAATCGTGCTAAGCTGTGGCAAGCCAGGCTTTGAAGACACCTTGTTTCAAAAGTTGGTACTCAAGTGAGATTCTGTCACACCAGTGCACATAACCAGCTCTTGACCTCTAAACAGCTTTTCTTTATTTCCTTTGTTGCTTCTCTTCTTGTTGTTGTTTTCTGGGGGTTTGGTTGTGGTTTTTTAATTTTTTTAAAATTTTTTTCCCTCTGGTTTTATCAGCGGTAATTTATGCATCTTCTAAGGTTTGACCTAAGAATATCAAAATTTCCCTGGCAGAGCACCTTTGTGCCACCTCACCACTTCTTATCTATCTTCTCTGCCAGCTGCTTGTCTGACAAACTTAGTGAAATACAAAAAACAAAAGATAGAGAGAGAGGGGGAAAGGAATATTTGTTCATGTATCTAACCATCCATCTAATATAATGGTAGATCTTTCTGTGACCTTTTTTTGTGAAAACCAGCCCTAACTCACTAAGGCGATGGAAATAGAAATGGAAGGAGAATAGAAAATGACAGCAGCAGCAGACAGATCTGCCCTTCCTGTTGAATGAAGGATGACGGGTATTAATGAAGAAACATTTTATTTCATTATGAGCAGCGACAACCAGTAGGAAAGAGCAGATTAGAGAGAGGCTTCAGAGAGTCTGTTTGTGATTAGATCACACAGCTCACTGACATAATGCTGAACTTTATCCAGCTTATCTAAAGCAGGTGCAAGTCATGAACCATCACCCCTCTTTGATCATTATGTATTCCACAATTACTCCTGGCTGGACCAATTCAGGAAGGAAGACATTTTATCCTTGGTGATGTTTAAACATGTTATGTCATCTCCTGCCACACTGACATTGTCGAGGAGCAATACTGCACAAGGACTGGAATAAAATGTGTTTGTTTCTAGGTGTAAAGTTTTTTCTTTATGATGGCTTTCAACTTTCAACTTTCAACTTTTCTTTGCAATGGCTTTCAACTTTCCAGAACTAGATAAGAGTCACCAAAAGGAAGAAAAAAAACAAACCAAAAACAAAACAAAAAACAAAACAAAACAAAACAAAACAAAAACAAACAAACAAACAAAAACAACAGCAGGAAAAATAATCTCACCCATTTTCCACCTTCTGGAAAATTATATTTCTGGTTTTAGTTCCTCCTAGCCTAGGTTGTCTCTGGTCAATTCATCTGGGAGAGAAGTTTTCATCAGTGGTCCAGATAACTCTCCTGAGGGTCTCTGTTTCTAGAGTTTTTCTTCATCAGATTCAGACAGTGACTTCATTATTAAGTTAGGTTAAACAGCTAAATTTAGGGAAAATTAATCCCACAAAGAAGATTCTGCAGCAAACTAGAAAGCATAAACTATTTCCTCCCCAGCACACACACATGTTTAACAGCATTGTTTTACATTTTCCTCAAAGAAACCTTAAAGTTACAGTTTGTCTTTTGCAAAGTTGCTCTACTCCAGTGAAAATATAACCTACAGAGTTTGCAACAGGGAATGACTCTGCTCCTACAAAGCTCAAATCACCTCTTTTCCACCACCAGCAGTACCCCAGATGGCTCTCAGAATACACATAGATAAGAAGGGGTTGTTAGGGCATAAACCTCCCAAGAAAAACGGGTAATCTTTGGTTATAACCAAGGTCTTGATCTCAGATGTAAAGCACAATCTGATTTTCCTCAAGGCAGGACCCATGGGTGTAGATGCAATAGAGCCAGACCACCTGATGGCTCTTTCTGAGGCACAAAAATGTCCTTTGGCTGGGTAATTTTTACCTCCTCTATGCAGGCATCATGTACATGTTAATGCAGTAAAGATGGAGAGTGAATAAATGCTGCTTTCTCATTTATCAAGCATTAATGAAGCAGAAGGTTCTTATCTCTGCTGTTCTAAGATTAATTAGGATGTTGTCAACTCAGTTCCAACCTACAAATTACATAATTTAAGACAGTTGGTGTCAGTTCCCAGTGTCTTTCATAGGTCTTTTTTATGTCAAAAGAAGGACATTCTTTGGCCTCAGAAGGCTGTGACTCAAGCCCAGGGCTTGTTTAAAAATGAAGCATCTGCTCAGTAAGAATCATATAATCATAGAGATTTCTTTGAAAGGGTCTTCTGGAGGTTATTTCACCCATTTTCCTGCTCACTGTTCCCAGCACCAGCTCAAGCCAGCTAAGAGTGCTCAGACAAACTCTGGACAACTCCAGGAACCACCTCCCCAGGTATCTGCACCCAGACCCACACCATATTGCTAAAAATTTCGGGTTTTTTTTCCTCAGTCCCAGCTGAACCTCCCCAGCAGCTTGTGGCTGTGGTTTTTTGGGGTATGATGCGACACAGTGCACAGCCCTGTCACCATTGCCACTGTCCCTGCTCGTGGGGCCCTTGCCCCAGCTCCTCCCAGGGCTTTACTCCTCACAGTGGTGTGTCCCAGCTCTTGTCCATCTCATCACTCACCCTCTGAGCTCTTCTCAGTGTCTTGACACAGCCCAGGAACTCAAACTGGTGTTCTGCACAGAATGCTGGAGACTTCCTGCTAGCTTGGACCCAACCAGGGTACGAATGGTGCTGCTGAAAGCTCTGGGTCATCTTCAACTTCCCAGCACGGTTTATTCCAGCAAGGTTTATTCCAGCCCAGACAGGGGATTTTGCATTTCTCCTTGCTGAATTCCATGGGATTTCTGCTTGCCCAGTCCTCAGGTTTCTCAAGGTCCATCTGTGTTGGAATTCTGGCATTCAGCACGTCAGTCACTCCAAAAATCTGCTCTTGGTGGAAATCCTCTCAGGAAACCCTGCCATTGTTTAGGGTGCTGATGATGAAGTTAGCTCAGTTCTGCAGATCCCAGTATCAATCCTTGAGCTACTTCACTCATCACCAGGCAAGGCTGGTGCAACTCCAGTACCTTCATCTCTTCGTTTCTCAAGATTTTTACAGTTCCTAAATGTGCCTGACAGTTTCCTGGAACTGGCAACAACAACAACAACAAAAATATCAGAGACCCAAATAAGTGAAATGTACATTGATTTAACGTCTCTGGTTTTTACTTTCCCATCTCTTGCTAATTGCTTCTGAGGGAAATTTCACAGCATGAGACCTTCATAAGCTTCTTCCTGCAGGGACAGTTTTGCTAAGAAGCAGTTGGTTCTGTGCTTTTGGAGACCTGGCACTAATTAGGAGCCTGCTCCTTGCAAGGAAATGGACTTCAGTTTGCTTTGTTCCTCACCTCAGCAAGCCTTGGGGTCATAAAAAGTACTGCCAGATGAACTGCCTGGATCCCTGATGCTTTCTCTTCCTACTTAAACCCTTCCCAGGGAACTGTTGAAAATTACCCCAAATTTAACATGGGCAGCTTCTCGCATGGACACCACATGTTGCTTTGCCTTTCCCCTAAATGACTCTTTTTCTCCTCTTTTTTCTTCCAGCAATTTTATTTTCCAGCCCTCCCGTAAGAACAGTCGTGATTTCATCCTAACTTCTGTTATTCAAGCAATAATCCTGTGGAAGTGGAACCTTTCTCCAGAAGTTTGCAGTCCCCCTAAATTTGTCTCTGCGCTGTGTTTGAATGGAGCTGTGGGAAATGCTGTCTGTGTGGCTCAAAGTGGATTTATGACACTCTTGTGCAAGAAAGGGCCTGGCAGGAGGTTACACTTTCAAAGCTGGGCTATCCAAACGAGGGCAGCAGATGCCAGGTTCTTTGTAAGGCAGATTTGAGCTGGATGGTCTCGTTTTCCTTTCCCAAAATTTAAGGGCCTTGTTTCTGACACAGCAGTGACTGCCCATGTGTGATATTATCTCTTTCCACGAACCTGCTTTGATATTATGGTGTCAAAATTAAAATGCGATTGTTTTGGTCGGACTGTACATAGTGCCAGGTGAAAATGTAACACTTGCAGCTAAAATTCAAGGTCACTGCAGGTGCTGCTTTGGCCTTGAACTCTCCAAAAGTCAGGGAAACAGCATGGCTGCTCTCTTTTGGAAAAATATGGGCAGTAGAGGACAAATGACACTCAGGTAACAAAGATCATCTTGGAAAATTTTTAATTTCCTAACATATACAAAATAAGAAGGTGGTAGGGCAAACTGTTGCATGAGAAACTGGGACTTTTCCCATTGCTTGCTTCATGGACAATATTTTGAGAATGAGCAATATAGAAGGAAGATCTGTTGGGTGTTGGGAGAAGTGAACCTCGAGGCCCTGCAGTGTCCTGGTTGGTGACCTGAACATAGCTCTGAAATCCCTGAAATCCAAACACAGGGAGAGCAGGAGGAGACAGACCCCAGCTGAAGGATCCTGAGTGGCAAAACTGCTTGGAGAAGGTTGTGGAACTGCAGGAGGGAATGACTGAGTGTCAAAAAGGGACTGTGCTTCAGTGGGACAACACTTTGTGGCTAGGAAAGTCATAAAGTATGTTCTTTAACACTCCTTAGTAGATTGATGGATTTTGCTGGGTAAGTCACTTTGCTTTCCAAGAGATCTTGGATTAATGGGAGTTACTGCCATGACAACCCCTGCAGAGCATTGTGATGGACAGTTCTCCATCAGGAACAGAAATTTCTGCTTCCTACAAGCACAACCATCACTACAGTCACCACACCTCAAGTGCCAGGGCAAAGCATCCATCTGTATTTGTGGGATGAATAGGAGGAGCTGGCTGTCCTCCTGCAGGATCCTGCACGAATCCACTGGAATGTCCTGGTGGTGCCCAGAGAAATATCAGCCCCCCTGCAGCCTTTCCCAGCCTGCTTTTGCTGCCTCTCCATGCAGCTGGGGGCTGGGAGTCAGCCCAGTGTGGCAGGATAACCCATGGCATTTTTCTCTGCTCTCCCCTTCCAGGAGCAGGCACTGATGCCAACGTGTCCTTGATCCTGTTTGGGGAATACGGGGACAGCGGCACCCTGCCTCTGAAGGAGTCCAACAAGTCCAACAAGTTTGAGAGGAACCAGATGGATGAATTCAGCTTCTCTGAGATGCTGAGCCTGGGGGACCTCTGCAAAGTGCGGATCTGGCACGACAACAAAGGTCAGGGCAGTGACAGGGGTAGTGGGAGAGTTTGGGATGTTTCCACTTGAGGAAAGACACAGATATGAGGCAGGGTGAGGGCAGTGTCCCCAGCTCTGCTTCAGGCTGGGAAAATTACCTGGGTTCTACCAAACCCTGGGTCTCATCCTCCCTGCCTAAACACCCCTTCCCTCATGCAGGTGAGCCTCTCCCTGGCTGCTGGTGCAGCATCTGCTGCAGCAGGTCCCCTGCTCCATTCTGAGCTTGCAGCCACCTCTGCAGCACCTGGGATGCCACCCCCAGAGCAAAGCCACCCATCCTGCTGTCCCACCACACTGACTCCATCCATGAAACACCTCTCAAACAGGCCAGCATCCACTCCCAGAGCAATTTAATGTTCTCAGCCTGACACTGACACGCAGCCTGACACAACACAGCCAGCCTAAAGACAGAAATAAAGATCTGTGTCTGGCTTTATTAAGATCACTGCATCAGGTGGTGAGCACGCAGTGTGCTGCTGAAGGAGGTTCTGACACTTCCCTGCTGCTGGACACCCTGACTGGTGTCACAGGCAGCAGAGCAGAGCTCAGGACAACTGCCATCATCATCTGTGTTGTCATTCAGGCACCAAGGGGTGTTTTGTTACAAGTGCACCACTGCTGTGGTGACATCCCATCCCATCTTCACCTAAAAGAGATGATACTGCGCTAGCAAGGTCCTGGGTTTGGAAAGACAAGTATCTGTCAGGGAAAGCTGGAGCTCCCCTTGGAATGGAGAAGGGAAAAACCCCTCCCTCCAAATTATTATAATTTTGGAATTAGGGGCTTTCAGGCTAAAATATGGGAATAGGGATAACAGTTCTTTACTAGGAATGTTAAAAATCCAAATGCAGTAGTACAAAAAAAAAAACAAAAAACAAGCAAACAAACAAAAGTCCTAGAAAACCCTAACAGAGTCAGAACATGACCTGACACCCTGTTGTCAGGGTGTTGGAAACATTCCAAATAAATCCTCCTGCAGTGACAGATGTGGTTCTGCTGGAGCAGAGATGATCCTGCAGACAGGTTCAGTGGTGGTGAGATGAGTCCAGCCTTCCTCTGGGAATCCAGTGGCAAAGAGGAATGTCTGGGGTCCCTGTGTCCCCATTTTTATCTGGGTAGGAATGGTTGGCTCCTCCCCCTGGGTGTTCCATCTCCCAATGGATGATGCAATGTGTGATGTCACTGTGACCCTCAATGGCCCATGAACAGAAGATCTCCCCGAGGGTGGGCAGTGGTGACAGAGATCACAAACCCTGCCCCACCTGGTTTAACAGCCGGGCTGGGATCAGAAGGCATCTGCCCCCTGGAATTATAAGAGATAAAAAAAAAACATCTCCCCAAGTGCTTTTTACAGATGAAACAGAATACACTTTTGTTTGTTTGTTTGTTTGTTTTGTTTTGTTTTGTTGCAGTGGGGTTTTTTGGTGTTTTTTTTTTAATTTGTTTTTTGGTTTTTGTTTTTTGGGCTTTTTTGTGTATGGAGGGTTTTTTTGGGTTTTTTTGTTTGTTTGGTTGGTTGTTTTTTTTTACATAACCCAAGACACAAGCGCTCACTCACTACTGGCCAGCCCTTGCTGCAGCCAGTGAAGCTCCCACAGGCTCACCTGGGTCACCATGAATGAAGCTGTTTGGCAGGAATATTTGTCACAGTCTGGGGAGGAATGGCAGCAGGGCCACCCAGCCATTGCAGCTGGTTCATGGCTGGGGTGGGTTTCATGCCAGTGTTGATGTGACCTGGCCACCACCCTCTCAACCACTCCAAGCTGTGGCAGATGGGGAAGGCTCCATGTCATGCTCTATTAATAAAAGATGCTGTCTCTGGATTAGGCATTCCCATTGGAAAGCCTTTGAGAGAGAGAAAAACACCACATCTAATGGTAGCCTCTGTCAGCTGTGAAATATGGGAGATACATCCACCTAACATGATTGTTTATTCCCAGACACTGCAAGCTCTGAGCTCATATTTATCACTCTCATAACACAGCACAATTTAGTTGATTAACCTCTATAATATCATGTTATATAGCTGGTGCTGAATGCAATAAGGGAGCTGCTTTCACCTGATTACTTTGCTCAAACACTATTTCCTTAGATCTGCAGTTTAGATGTAGATATGGAAAGGGCTGTTGAACCAGAGTTTTAGCTCAGTGAACAGGCTTTTTGGCAGTTCCAAGAGTGGTTCAGACACCCTTCTGACAGCACCAAGTAATCAGCATGGACTTGCAGATTTACTTTCAAACCTATTACCAGCTAAAACTTGTGCTAAAAGAACTTTTTCCTCAAGAGGCATCATGGCTCCCTGGTGACTGGCTGTGCTAACAGGGTGAAATTCACCCACCAGAGCAAAGCTGGTCCTCAGGGCTCAGGCACAGAGACAGGCTGGGATCAGGAAGGTAAGAACTGGATCAGACTGAGGTCTGTAGAGCCCAGAAATTCTTTCCAGCAACAGCATCTCTGGATGCCTGAGGAATCCAGTTATGAGGAATCAGGACAGACTGAGCGAGCATGTGTAATCCTTTCACAATCCTCTGCATTTTGCATGATGAATAGCTCAGGGCATTTCCTGAGCTGGATATCATTCTTGTCCATTAAATAATTCCCAGTGAATTTTGCCATTCAAGTTCTTGCCCAGGCCCTCCAGGAGACATTTGCACCCTGTGGCAGTGAGTCCCACGAGCCTTTTGCCTGCTGTGAGATCAGAAAATCCTGTTAATCCAGGAGGGTTTTGCTGCCTTTTCCTTCTTGCACAAGTGATGAGGGTTCACCTTCGCAGTGCCACTGATGATGCTGCTGACACAGGTTGGTAATTACTGGCTGTGTGCAGCTGGTTAGTGGCACAGGGAGGTAACAGTTTAGCCTTAGGCTAAGCAGCAGATAGGCTCAATTAGTTCAAATTTGCTCTGGGCTAAGAACATGTGCCCAGATAGCCACCACAAGTCAGCTAAAATACTCAGCTGGGTGTCTAGAACCTAAAATATATACATAAACACACATGGCAACCTCATATTCTCTTTCCTTATTTCCTTATTTCCTCATAACACTGGTTTCCACTTATAAATACTAGTTCTTACCAGACCTGGCTGACAGCAAGGTTAATTTAAGCCTTGGATAAACACCATGCTCAGGTTTTGTTCAGCAAAAATGTACTCGTTTTTCCCAACAGAATGAAGGAAAACTGTTGTTTAAATCATAACATATGTTGTCTACATTGTTCTTGCATTAGTCATGTGAAAGGCATCTGCTATCTAAAACTTCACACAATTCAGCATGACAGCTTGTTGGGTGGATAGAGTATTTATTACTGCTGAGATCCCAGGATATAGCTATCCTTTGAATATATGCCTGCTCCCTATAAATAATTTATATAAATTGGCTGTGGCACTGGCTAGAAATTCCTGGCTCTATTTCTTTTAAATGAGTAGTAAGGTCAGGGATCAAGTGTGTTTTTTGTCAGATGCATGAGGGACTTCGGGTACTAAATAAAAACGTGTTTGTATTTGTATTGCTCTGAGGCTTCAGATGTTGATCATTCTCTCTTTACCTCTTTCCTGGCTTTTTTGGACTAAATGGTTCTCTAGCAATGGCCTGTGGAAGGCTTGGCCTCACATTGGCCACCCCATTGCTGCTTGAGTCCTGAATACCTGGAGCATGCTTGGTGTTCTTTTCCTTATCTTCTAAATTATCAGTCTCAATCACAGAATCACAGAATCATGGAATGCTTGGGATGGAAGAGACCTTAAAGATAATTTCATTCCACCCCTGCCATGTGCAGGGACACTTTCCACTATCCCAGGTTGCTCCAAGTCCCATCCAGCCTGGCGTTGGGCACTGCCAGGGATCCAGGGGCAGCCACAGCTGCTCTGGGAAGGCCTGCCCACCCTCAAAGAGGAGGATTTCTTCCTGAAATATAATCTAAATCTTCCTCTTTTTTAGTTTAAAACCATTTCCCCTTATCCTTTCAGCATCTGCTGTGTAAAGAGTTGCGGTCCATCTTTTTTATAAGGTCCCCTGAGGTACTGAAAACCCTCAGTGAGGTCTCTGGAGCCTTCTCCTCTCCAGGTGAACACGTCCAGCTCTCCCACGCTGGCCCCAGAGCAGAGGGGCTCCAGCCCTGGCAGCATCTCTGTGACCTCCTCTGCCCTGACTGCAGCAGCTCCACGTCCTTCTGATATTTGGGGTCAATGACAGCACCACATTAGGTGCCCCATCAAGGTTACTTAGGGGAAAAACCAAATATCAAAAGGCTTCTTCTTCCTTGTCATAACAAGACTCCAACTGCCCGCCTGTATTTCAGGATAAAACACATTTAAATGCCTTTCCCATTGTGCTCTCTGTGCCCACCCTCCTTTTCCCTTGGTGAAGCCTTGCTGCAGTGGCTTTGCTCCCACTTTTGTTTATCCTTACACTGAAATTTGACTGCAGTGGGGCATTCAGAGTTGAAGAGGCAGTAATTGACATGGCAAAACCATCAGAAGGTCTTTAAATTGCAAACATCCATGTTTTCATCCTCTGGAAAAGCACGCCAGTTTTATGGCCCGGCTTTAAATGCTTTTAAATGACATTTTCCCCACAAAAACTGCTGAGTGACATCTCTGTCTCAGACATAAAGGAGGAATGAAGCCCCCATCTAATTTCTCTAACTTCAGTAAAAATGATTAGGGAGGAAGTAGTTGCTCATTTGAAAACAGGCTCTTTAAAGACTTCACAATTGCAATTTCAAGGAACTTGTTCCTGAATTTTTAAATGTTCAGAGCTCACCAGTGAGATTCTGGTAACAACAAAGTGACGTGAATGAAACTCAGTTTTAATTTTGCTCCAGGTCTTTTTATCTTGCCCCTGTTTACTTTGAGATGCTGATGTTCAACCTAATATATTTAGACTCCCTGAGCAAATTTAATCACCTCCAGACTCCCCATCTCCTGATCTCAGATAGGGACTATGTATTTTCTCATATCTCAGTTTGTTTACTTCTACATTTATGCAAGATTGGTATCTGTAGGTCTGTAGAAATGCTGGCTTTCTAAAAATAGACCTCAGTTTTTTGGTTGTTATTTTTCTGGGTTTAGGGTTTTTGTCTGGGTGCTTTTGGTTTTTTGGGTTTTTGTTTTTTTGGGGTTTTTTTTTGGTTTTTTTTGATTTGAGGGTTTTTTTGTTTGTTTTTTTGTTGGTTTTGTTGTTGTTGTTGTTTTGTCTGCTATAAGGACAAAAATCACCATTTTCAAAGAATGACTAAAAGTTTCTCAGTAACAGAACTATTTACCTAGAAAAAGCCTTTTTTTTTTTTT
>VXBR01007199.1:171631-241524 GCA_013400215.1 Cisticola juncidis
TTTTCTTTTTCTTTTTCTTTTTCTTTTTCTTTTTCTTTTTCTTTTTCTTTTTCTTTTTCTTTTTTTCTTTTTCTTTTTCTTTTTCTTTTTTTTTTTTCTTAGGGATTGCCCCTGGCTGGCACTTGGAATACATTGATGTGATGGACTCTGCCATGGACAAGACGTTTCGCTTCCAGTGCGATCGCTGGCTGGCCAAAGGTGAGGACGACGGGCAGCTCATCAGGGAACTGGCCTGTGCCAACAACGACATCCTGGAACTGAAGGAGAGGACTGGTGAGTTGGGAATGCTCTTGGGCCATCTCCTGAGGCACCTCAATTGGGGTTCCCAAAACCTCTGAGGGTCCAGCCCTTTCAGGCCTTAAAGAATTTAGCAAGATGGCATGGTTGAGTATGTCCTGAAAAAGCAAAAAGGTTTTAATAAAAAAAAGAAAATAATGCAAAAACAAATAACAAAGCTGCACACAGTATAAAGAATGAGTCTACATACTTGTTACAACACCTCGAGAATGCTCCTGAGCCCCTTTGTTCTTTCACTTATCTACTTAATGATTGAGGAGGCTTTAATTGGCAACTGCCAATTAATAGTAACAGGGACAGCTTTTGAAGAGCATCGAGAAAGTCCAGCAGGTGCTTCTGCCTTGTCTCTGAGCCATTTGTCGTGAGAGAGGCAAGGAAAGTTCTAGCTGAAGTTCCTACTATGTCTAGAGGCAAATTGAAACTTCTTTCCTTGTACAGAGCTGCCCACTTGGATGTGGGGGTTCTTTCCTCAGAGGTCACAGGACCACGTCTCCTGCAAGCTGGAGGTTCCCATGCAGGCTTCAGGGGTTATTTCATGGACACTTTAGTTCAATAGTGCACTTCTGTATAAGAAAGACACAATACAGAATCTGTGAGGAGGAAAAATATCTCATTCTGGTTGAAACCTAAGAGGGGCCCCTCTGCAGTGGCTCAGCCCATCAGTAAGCCATGAGAACACATGGATGTGATCTCATTAGGAGTAATGTGCTTGAGTCTTTGAGGTGGAAAATAACTTCAGTCCTTAAAGCTTGGTAACATTGCTCCAGCTCCCTCCTTAGCTGTTTCTGGGCTGTGAGCTGAAGTGTCCCAGGTGAACATGACAGCTGAGCTTAACAGCCCATGGATCTGCTCTGGGTAATCCCACCAGGCTCAAGGTAATTACACTGGTGTCTGATATGGTGGGTGATTCAGCCAACAAGAGTTACTTCACCACACTGGTGATGTACAGAGTCCATGTCAAGAACTACTGCACCAGTGCTCTTCTTCAGGAGAAGCCTGGACAGACAATAATCACATCACTTTGCTGTGATTGTGCTCTGCCCTGAAAAAAATCAGCCTTGTGAGGGCCATTTTGGGTACTTACAGGCCACCACAGCATCTGAGCACATCCTGTTGGGCAGATGGACACCCTCACTCTGCTAGAAACAGTGTCACAAAGAAAAAAAAATTAAAAAGGAAAAGAAAATGTGGAGGACTGGGGCTGTGTTTCAGATGAAGTGCTTAGCACAGCATCGAGCTGGACAAAGCTTGCTCAAGATGGACCTCAATTATCCTTGTGGGTTCCTCCAACACAGAATATTCTATGATTCTAATAATAACTCCATCTATTCTTGCTACCCAATCGAACAGGACTCATATTTTTCGTGTATTCTCTCACAAAGCACTTAGAAGTCAGAAGTCCCACAGATTTCAGTGTTTCCACCCTTATTTTGCAAATGCTTGCTGTCTTGTGGGCTGTGCTAAATATTAGGAAAGGGGTTTTTAAGCAAAGTGACAGCCAAATGAAGAGATCTTGCAGGCCATCTGCTCCTCCTTTTCTGTTTAACGTGTGTGTTAATTATGCTTTAAAGCCTACGAGATTGTCACAGTAACCAGCGACAGAGAGGATGCAGATACTAAGGAAAACATCTGGATCATCCTGGAAGGGAAGATGGGCCGCTCAAAGGAGTTCCTCATGGAAAACTCTTCCAAGAAAAGGAGATTTGAAAGGTAGAAAACAGGATGGTGGGCCACAGGAGCTCCCCACCTGCTGTGTGTCCTCCAAAAATGCCATCTCTTCTTGCCACAGGGAGCTGTGCCTGTGCCACGCTGCTTCTCATCCCCCTTCCAAAAAGCTGGATTTTGGCTTCCCACTTGGATTGCAGGGAAGATAGCAAACGAGTTTCTGGTGGGCAGTCACAGAGCAGGTTTTAGAAGGACATGAAAAAGGCATTTGGTGAAAGGAAATGCAGATGTTGCATGCGTGTGTGTCCTTTTTATCAGTGCATACAAAGAGGCTCCTGGCAAGCCCCCAGGGAGGCTGTGAGATTTTTTTGAGCTGGGAGGAGCAGAAGGAAGCTGGAGGTGGTTTTATCTGCTTTTACAGCATCTCCCTGGCAGTGGGAATCAGACAGAAAGCAATGATAGTTGGAGGCTAGATGTTGTCAGAGCTGCTCAGATTTGACTTTGCAGATGGATCTGGGGGCTAAGGCTGCGGGATCATTGTCACTGAGGAAAGACAGGAATCAGCCTCCTGCTGGAGGCACACCCAGGGAGCCTGGGGCAGATCCCTTCTCCCACGTGGGACCAAATGCTCCAGGTGTGAGCAGGGCTGTCTGCTTGTTTAAGGGCACAGCACCCTTAGGAGATGGGGACCTTGCCAAAATCATGGGTGTTGCTGATGCTCTGTTGCTTTGCAGGGAGGAAAGGTTTTGAGGGTTTTTTTTTTTTTTTCTGGTAAAGGCAGGTGAAAATTTGGCTTATGTGGAATGTAATATGACTGTCTGAGACACACATGAAAGAGCAGGAGGAGCTTCTGGAGCTGATGGTGCCTGTGGAGGAGTTAGACACCCCCCTATATTAGGCACAGTCTGTCCTTGGAGGGACCAAGGGCCAGTCAAGGAAATAAACCCAAAAGATATTCAGAGAACACAGCAGGGATCCAGTCAACACCTTGACAGAAACCTATCATGCCTGCCCATGGCAGGTTTGGAATTAGATGATCTTTCAGATCCTTTCCAACCCAAATTATTCTGAGATTCTGTGATTTAATTGTGTTTTAAACACATTTAAATAATGTGTTTCTCTGAACTATTTCCAATCCAAGTTTCAGGAAGGGTGGCTCAACCAGCAAATTTATAACAGCTATGGTGGGTAGATGTGTAACAGATACAGTATCTGTCAAGAATGAATGAATAAGTGCTGGAGGGGAAATTAGTCATTCTTTAGCTTTATCTATAATGAGGCAAATTGATTTTGTATGTGGAACAGCTCAAGTTTATCCTAGAAAGTCCTAGTGGCAACAATTTCAAGTGTCACCCCTAATCAGGGAAAATACTAAATTTAAATATGGAAATTATACTTTGTGTTGAATGATTGTAGGTTAAATCAAATGACTGTAAATGAAGGCTTATCTTCTATCTTCCATAGCCATATGCAAATTACTTAATGTCCATATGAGGCAAGTCCCTGGCAGCCTCCAGGATGCTGAAACTGCTCCCTGTTTCCTGCAGGGGAGCAACAGACACATTCCAGTTTTCTTCAAAGAACGTGGGTGATATTGCAGCCATCTGTGTTGGTCACTGCCCAAAGGATGGGAAGAAGTCATCTGCAAAAGCTGATGTCTTCTGGCACGTCCAGGAGATCATCGTGACAGAGATGGAGCTTTGCAACAAGTAAGTGCCTTCTCATCTGCAAGGACCTGCCCTAGGAGGGTGTGGGGAAGATGAGCAGCCCTGCACACCCTTCAGATCCTCCTGAAGCAACTCAGGATGAAGAAGTAACAGAAAATCTTATTTTCTGTTATGTAGTTTAGTGTGTCAGGTGCAGAATGTCCTTGTCTGACTTACCTGTACAATTTCTGAGTTGTTAGAGAGGATATTTGCATGTGCAGGCAGCTTTATGAACTGGCTGGGGTGAATCTCACAGCCAGGAGGAATTGGTCTCTCACCTAATGAAAAACAGAATGGCTAAAATTCAAGGAGTTTGTAGGATACTCTGCACAGACTGGCCTTGTGAAAGAGTTCCTAGAAATGAGAGTGAGACAAAACCAAAGCCTCTGATTCAGACCAGCTGGGATAAGAAATCCTCCTGGTCTGCTCCAAAAGGCCACACATGACAGGGAAGGTTGCAGTCATGCAGCTCAAGCATACCTGAAGAGTCCTGAGCATGGTCAGGTCACACACACTTTGATCTGAGCCCCATTTTTGGAAGGGGAACAGATTCCACAGGGACTGTGCAGGAACAGAGGAGATCACCCCTTTGCAGAAAAAACTGCACTTTAGTAAAACAATCCACAAGGTTAATTGTGGATTTCTTCTCTTCTCCATCATATTTCCATTGTTGCTAAAGAATTTAACTACAAGGAGTTTGTTCCAGCTGAGACAATTGAGTGTTTAAGAAGAAATCCTTGAAGTGGCGGGTTTTTTTTTTCTAGAAGCTAAGAGTCTCTCCTAGCAAATTAATCAGCCAGCTGAAGAGCCTTAGTAATATTTGCTGAATGAAAACTCAGTCAATTGCATACTAAAACATGTTCTTTTCTCCTGGTGGGGAAAAGCCTGGAACCCTCACAGTCCAGCTGTGCAATCAGATCCGTGCACTGAGCTCACTGGGAGCATGCTGAAACTGCTGGGACAGCGTGCTGTGAAGGGGCCAAAGGCTTTCCTCATAAAAATCACACTTTTTAAAAATTGATTTAAATTAAAGAGGGCAGTCAGAAGGTATGGGTAAAGCCTGCAGTCTGTCCTTGCACTGGAGCAAGGCTCCAGCTCTGCAGATGCAGAAATTTACAGTGGTGGTTGTTGCTCGTGTGAGCAACTGGAGAGTTTGCACCACAAGAACAAGTTCTCACTTAAGGTATTTCCCACCCCAAATATCAAAAAACCTACCCAGACAAGCCAAAGACCAAATTAAAAGAGTTATGAGATTTTTGGCAGTAGTCATTTTGAATTACATAGGAATTTTTCCTTCTGATGGTACTTAGTGTGTAAAAAGATTGTATTTAAAGATTTTCCTTGCACATTCCAGAGCTACAAAGGTAATCTTTTTTCTTTTTTGCCCTTTGTGAAGATTGGCATGCACCATTTCACTTCCAGACCATGAGATATTACACAGCTGAGGAAATCATCTGCAGCATTGGGCATCCTTTCCATCACACTCTCATGCAGTTTTTCTGTCCCTGAGCCTAAAATTTTGTTCACCCTGGAACTTCTCCTCTACAAAGCCTCTTTCCAGGGAATGAGTGCTCCTCTTTGGCTGCAGAAGATGCCAAGAGTATAGGAAGAGCTTAGGAAACACCATACAGCTGGAGTCACAGCAGCCCTTCCTCCAGGTGTTTATTTTACACACACACTGCAATCCAGCCACACTCCATTCAGGAGGAGCTGCTGCAGTTCAGGGAAGGTGGGGGAAGGGGGGGAAGCTCATTTGGAACTGATCTGCATCATTGGAAACGAAATACATCAACAAAAGCCCCTGGCTGAGTGCCAACTACGAGGTAATTTATGGTTGTGCTCGGTGTTCCCTGCACATCACCAGAGACAGCACTGCAGAGACAAGGGCTGCCAGCATCTGGTACCAATCATTCTGTGCTCTGACTTTTTTTTTTCCCCTGCTAAGGGTGATCTAGAAAGGAAAGAAGAGATTTAAGTCTCCTCCACCTTTCCTGCTCCTTTTGTTATGACTTTTTCCTGCCTTAGCCCTGGGTCTGGCTGCTTGTCCTGCCTTGGTGGGTCTGGAACTGGATGTGCCTGGCTAAAGGGGTGACAAGAGCCACACAGATCCTTCCCATGTGCAGTGTGTCTGTAGCTGTGCGGGGAGAGGTCAGATTTTTCCAGTTCCAAAGTTCCATCGTGGCTCTTTTTCTAGTGAAATATTCAAGTTTTAGTACATAGAGGAGAAAAATGCTGAAGCAACATTAATAGTTGGCATTATAGAAGAATGAACACTCTCTAATTTGCTGGCTCTATTTTTGTACCAACAGCGTGGCCACAGCCCCAGGGCAGGGCCTGTCCCCTGGGCTGGCACTGCTGGGACACCTCCAGTGCTGGGACAAGAGAGACCCTGAGGGGCTGGAGGGTGTCCAGGGCAGGAACCGAGCTGGGAAGGGGCTGAGCCTGGAGAAAAGGAGGCTCAGGGGGGACCTTGTGGCTCTGCACAGCTCCTGACAGGAGGGGACAGCCGGGGGGCTCTGGGAACAGGGACAGGGACAGGAGGAGAGGGAACAGCCTCAGGCTGGGACAGGGGAGGTTTAAATTGGATATCAGGGAAAATTTCTTCACCCAAGGAGCTGTCTAACCCCTGTCAGAGGTGCTCAGGTCAGTGTTGGAGTCCCCAGCCCTAGAGGGTTTAAAAGCCTTGTGGATATGGCACTTTGGGAATATGGATCAGGGGTGGCCTTGGCAGTGCTGGGGTAGCATTTGGACTCAATAATCTTAGAAGGCTTTCTCAACACAATTCTACACCCCTCCAACATTTGCCCCACAAAGTGGCCGTCAGGGGAAATGGATTTGTGGAGAATTCTCAAAGCCTGACAGAAGGCTCACGTAGTCTTGTGCATCTGTGTGCAAACCTTGAGATAAGGTGTGCTGACTTAGACAGCCCATGGGATAGGACAGAGGTTGTTGAGAGAGAAACTGAACTAGAAACAAGTTTCAAATGATGACCTTCCAAACAGACTAGATATCTTGGAGAAATAGATATATTTCTATGATATAGATATAAATAGATATATTTACTATGATAGATGCATTGTACCAAACCCATGTGGGATATTTTTAAATTATTAGCTTAGAAGCATTAGCAGCATTGTGTGGCAAAAGCTGATTGGCCAAAAAACACTTATAATGTATTATAATTAGGAAATAGTTTGCTTTCTTGTGGTGTGGTGATGCGAACTGTAACATCTGTACCATCTCACCCTTCTCATGAGACTGAAAATAGAAGGAAAGTCTTTAAAACACCTCTCAGGAGCCCTGTCTCTGAGTCAGGAAAAGGGATAATCCAACAGCACTCAGTGCCATGGTTTTGATTCCTTGAAGGCTGACCTTGAACAGAAACTGGGCAGAGCTAGAGAATAAAGTAGGGATTTATTGAAAGGCCTTTAGGGTACACCTTCGCCAGGACAGGGCCTGGCCAGGGCTGCACCCAAGGGGGACTAAGAATGGTCCCAAAAATGGATAGCTGATCATGAGAGCTCACATTTTTATAAGTTTTGGTCCATTTGCATATTGGGGTTTAATTGTCCAATTACAGCTCCAGGTTGTGAGGTCCCATCCTTCTTGTTCCCCCCTTCGGCCCATTGTTGATTGTGATGTTGGGCTGAAAGTTGGTCCTCAGCAGGAAAAGGATTTGTTTTGTGTCCCAGCTCTGTGAAGAGCTGAGTGACCCTGAGTGTGAGCTCAGAGCTGCACCCCTGGGCAGCACAGAGCCTGAAATACATGAAAACTANAGCACAGAGCCTGAAATACGTGAAAACTAAAACTGAAGGCATCAGTTTGAGGTGTTAGGGCTGGGTTGGACTGGATGATCTTAAAGGTCTCTTCCAACCTGGTGTTTCTGTGATCCTGTGAAAACACCTCCCAGGAGCCAGGAGAGGGTTTTTCCCCACAGCCGCCTGTTTCCATGAGGTTTTTCCCAGCTGCCTGAGTGTTTCATATTAAGGAGAAGTCTGTACCTTCTCACACTCCTTTAATGCAAACACCAGCTCTGTTCCACAAACAGAGCCATTGTTTTACATTCCATGTTGGGACAAACACGACTGTGTGACAGTCCCCTTGACCAATGTGGTGGGGAGGTGGGAATTCCATCCTCCAATCCACAGGCCTCATAGGAAACGTATAAAAGTGCAGTTTTGTAAATAAAGTTGTCTTCCTGCCCTGCATGCTCTGTGAACCCAGACCTGTGCCCCAGTCTCATTTCCTGGTAGGGCTCGTGGTGACAGCCACCCACTCCATTAACCCACCAACACCAATTTCCCCCGTGCCAGGTACTTCTTCAGGTGCAACGTGAAGATCCCTCTGCGCTACAAGAGGAGGGACTACAAAGTCTTTGAGTGTGCCAAGGTCACCGAGAGCTTTGCCAGCAAGGCCCGGAGCCTGGTGCCAGTCAAGTACGAGACCATCGTGGTGACGGGGTTCGAGAAGGGCGCGGGCACCGACGCCAACGTCTTCATCACCATCTACGGCCTCAACGGCGACTCGGGGAGGCGCGCCCTGAGGCACAAGTTCAGGAACCTCTTTGAGAGAGGCAAAACCAACAGGTTCTACCTGGAAACGCTGGACATGGGGGAGCTGAAGAAGGTCCGGATCGAGCACGACAACAGCGGCCTGGCCCCGGGATGGCTGGTGGAGAGGGTGGAGATCACCAACTCGGCCACTGGTGTCACCACCATATTCCCCTGTGGGAAGTGGTTGGATGAAAATAGAGGGGATGGGTTAATCTGTAGGGATCTTTTTCCTAGGTATTGAGGAGGGAGACTTTTGGCCCTTTAATATGCATATTTTTTCCTCATTATGCTGTTTTGTACTGCGTTTTACTTTTTAATACGCTACCTTTTGTACTGAGAGATTTTTAGTGGCAAGGCGTTCTTCCTGGGTTAACATTTTGTAAAAGTAATGCTTTTGGTAGATTTTTTTTTTTAAATGCACATAAAACTGTGAATTAAATAAATTCATTTATTGCTACAATAAAAGCTACAACCAGCAGAGATATAAACTGTCCTCTACCAGCTCAGATGTTTCTGCTAGACCTTGGCAGCGCTGAGAAAATCCACTGACCTGCTCCACTGATACCCTCCACTTTTAGATGGGTGTAGAAGTTAAGAGACACTTTTATATAAGAAAATTGAGCTTGGAGATCTGTGAAAATGGCACACAAAACAACACCAGGAAGGCAGGAGGTCTGCAGTGCAGAGCTGCTCCCCAAAAAGAGGCTGAGCCTGTTTATTTCTTTCATTTTTATACATTTGTGGGTCCAGTTGTAGATTGGCTTCTGGGGTTGCTACCCCTTCACCCCACTGGCCAAACCAGCTGTCAACAAACATTATTTTCAGGCTGGAAATATGTAAACAAAGGGCAGTGAACAAAACCAAAAAAGGTTGTTTATGTTCCAAAGTGTGAGAAAGTGAAAAACTGACCCTTAATATTGTACAGAAACTAAAGAACTGATTCCATCTTATGAACAAGTAGAAGGCGTTAAAAAATTCAGAAAAACCAGGGCAAAATTGACCCCATTTTTTTTCCCACTTCTGACAACTGCAAGCTCTGCATGTCCATACACACACATGCACATCTCCAGAGGGCAAAACATCAAAAAACAGAAGAGCACAGTAGGACTTTCCACAGGGAGCTTGGGGAGCATCTCCATCCACTCAGCCAGGTCTCAAGCAGCCAGATCTGAGTGGTGTTTTCCACCCTGTGGGGTTTGGTTTTTTTTTGTTTGTCCCCGGGGAAGACTCTACACCCTGGCTGAATTGATAAAACTCTGCCAAGAGCTGAGATCTGTGGTTACAGCCAGTGCAAAAGACCTTCCAGATAATCAATTCCACAGCAAGGAACTGTGCTAACTATATTCAAAGCTGACTCAGGATACTCTTACCCTACATGGCCTGAACGCCAGCTACATTTCAGAGAAACTGCCATTCACTTCAACATTTTTTTTCCTTTCCTTTCATAAGGATTGCTGTTTTGTCTTTTTCTGTGGCAGAGAAGGGATTTCCCAGAGGCAGTAAGGGCCAGTGCTGCTGTCAATGAGCTCTTCCCAGGCTCTCACATCTCTACAGGTACCAACAGAAAAATCTGTTGGTAAATCATTGCTTGTGGAGCCCTGTCTCTCTCTTTCTAGGGAGAAAAGCATCAGGATACATCCTTAGGAGGGGAAAGGGGGTGAGCCATGAGGACCTTCCCCCTGGCCCACCCTGGAGAGGACACACCCTCCTCCAGAAACTGGTTTTAAATCAGAGCTTTGTGTGAATAGGGATTAAATGGGTCAAGAGTGGGCTCAACCCACTAAGCCCACCCACCCCACAAGTTCCTGGGCTGAGGATGATACTTCTGCTGGGACCTTGCCTGGATGTGCCAGGCCACGAGGCAGGATTGTCCCACTGCTCTGTCCCTCACTGCTCATGGGCAAAGGAGGCCCAGCAATGGCTGGTGCTGCTGAGACAGTAGTTAGAAGCATCTTAAAAATGCTGTTGATTGCTCAGAGGTATTAGAAAGCTGCTGACCCACCAAAGCCCTTCCAGGGAAGTTCTGGATTTCTGTTTCCCAGAGCAGGCACCACCAAAGAGACTTGACCTTATATTATGGCTTTCTGTGCCAGCTCACAAATAATAACCCAGACTAATTCACTTTATGGTAACTGATGGTTTTGGAGCAGAGCAAAGTTGCTTAAATGAGCCCAGTAATCAACTTCATCAGTGATCAGCTACTGAGAGGAATAATAACAGCAGCCTTTGCTGGCCATGCTCTCCCTCCTCATGGCAGACTGGTGCTGCCCAGCCCTGAGCAAGGAGCTAGGAGCTCACAGGAGGAGCAGAACAGCCCTTAGGAGGGCTGGAGGTGATTGCTAGGGTCTGACTGCATCCCTAGGATCCTGCTGGGATAGAGTTCAGGCTCCCTGGACACCCAGGGGGTCCCACAAATGGAGTCTGGTGCATCTGGGTTGGCAGTTCTAATGCAGTCTCATTGCAACTCCCCAGCAGGAGTTTGAAGCAAAATAAGGGTCAGGCTTTTGATCTCCCTGCATTCTCTCCCATCCAAGTTTAACCAGCACTGTGAAAAAAAACCTTTCTCCTGTCACAGGGTTTGGCCCCTTTTTAGAAAAATGTGTGCTGCAGTGAAATAGGAATTTGTCCCAGTACAGGGCTGTAATCCCAGTGTTTCCAGCCATCTCCAGTCATTCCCTACTTGGTACAGGGTGGTGGGGAAGCTGATTTTAGAGCATCGGTTTAACCCCTGCCATCCACTGGGCAAACCCACTGCACTGGTACTTGCCTCTTTGGCCAGGTTGGATGGGGTTGGGAGCAACCTGTTCCAGTGGAAGGTGTCCCTGCCCTTGGCAGGCGGTGGGAACTGGAATTTTGAGGTCCCTTCCAGCCCAAACTGTTCTGTGATCCCATGATGATTCCATGATTCCTTGATGACTCTATGATATCATGATGATTCTGATTCCAGATTCCACTGCTCCCTGGGGAGCAGTGAGGCAGCTCCTGACCCACACACCATCCCTTCCTGGGGCAAGGAGGAGAGAGAAATCCTTACCTTGCATGTGAGACGTGCTCACATCTGGGAGGAATCACAGGTAAGAGGTGGCTGGAACCATGGGCTGAGACAAGAAGGAATTCACATCTTCAGGGTGGCCAGATCACTGTGTAGGTGGGAGATGGGTTTGCTGGTACCTGGGTTGTCATCAAGTCCACCTGCTCTCCCTGGACAGGCTTATTCAACACCAAAGCTGCAGGCAAAGCTGCCCTGAAAAGGGCCAAGGGAGTTTGCTGACAGAGGGTCAGCACCCTCACTGTTTCCCAGGAAGGCAACCTTGGCAAAGCATGAAAGAGCTCTGCTTTTTTCCACTAAAGACTTCAAACAAGCCCCTCGTTAGTGCAAAGCTCAGCTCCACCCTGGCTCTGGGGAATCCCTCTGTTGCTACAACAACTAATGCTACAGAAGTAATAAGGCAAGAGAGGAGTTTTTCCAACGGCTGGATTTGCATTAAGCTGCTAAATTCAACGCATTCTTGGCCAAGTGGAGATCTAGGGAGGAGAAAAGCCAATATTTTCCTAGTCCTGTGCATTTTGCAGGGCTTAGTCAATCTTTTCCTGTGGAGGCCAAGCATCCCAAAGCTGGTATGTCAGGCAGATACAAAGCTTATGCTCCACCACCAACCTCTACCTTCTTTTTTTTCCCACTTTATTTCCTAACTGGTGGCATTTTAATGCACATTCCTTCATCCTCAAACGACAACCTAAATAAGAAGCAAGAGCAAAGGACAAGATTGGTAGCATTCAGTGTGAGTCTTCAAAACCTGGCTGTCCCATTGTATTTGTGTTCACCATTTGGGGACTGATGAAGTTGTGTGTTTACTAAATTTAGGTTTACTAAACAACTTGGGTGCTGCCAACAAAAACAAGCATAAACAAGGAGTGCTCAGCAGTGTTTCATGCTGAAGGACCAGTTGCCTCTAGGTGCAGGACACTGAGAATTATTTGCAAATCTCTATGAAATTGTTGCTATTGTTGCTAAATTTTTGGTAGCATCATATGCCTACATGACCCTCAGGTTCATGAAGGGGGAATGACTGAGACATATGAAACATCTTACATTCTGTATGTAGAAAGTATCTTGTAATCCTCCTTGCCCCTTCCTTATGTCTAGAGGTACATTCTAAACTAGAGAAAAGCTAAAAAAAAAAAAAAAGGAAAAAAAGATTTATTAATGGGGTTGTACAGCTCTGAGCTGCAACCAGCTGCAGATTTTGACACCAGAAAACACTGATAAGGGCTAAGCTTCCTGACACTGAGTAGCTGCTGTGAGAGCAGATCCTGGCAGTGAATAAAGATGTTGCATCTCTGTCTGTGATGGGCACAGCCCCTCTCCCTCCCCTGGCAGGCACTGTGCTCAGCAGGGCTGATATCAGATTGTGGGGGCTCGTTTGCTGCTCCAGTCCCAAAACAAACCCGACTGCCATTTGCAGCATCTCTCAGCGCCGTCACCCTTCCGAAGGACATCAGCAGGATCTCAGAGAGAAACTGAGATTCTCCCCAGCTGGACCAGCGGGCCACTTTTAACCTGTTTTCTGTTTTCTGAGTTTGTAAAACCTTCCTGTAACGAGAGCTTTGTGTTGTGTGAACACGGTTCCTCCTCCCTTAGGCAGTTTTTGATGGATGCTGGAGGAGCTGGCAATTCCCTTCAGCTGCAGGAACCAAGCCTCTATGATCAGCAGCAGCCACTTCTCTCCAGGGCTTATTTAGTCTAATCACACAGTCAAAGCTGGGCACTGGGCTCAGCTTTTTGGGAGGAGCAGCTGAATCAAGAGTGGGCAGGAGCAGAGACTGGCACCATTTGGTGTTGGAGAAAATAAAAGCACAGGAGGACCTACAGAACGGATTTTGCCAGATGCAAAATTGGGTGTATGACCCATTGGAGTAGCAAAAAGGATTGAAAATACCCCCAAAATTTACCTGTTTGAAGGGTTTGGGATTTTGTCTTCCAATAGGTTTCCCCCTTTCCTTAGTCATTAAACTAGAGACCCTTGCAGAAGGGAGTGCTTCTCCAGCAGGAGGGTGGGAGAACCTGTTGGTACCTCTGCAGGACTTGCTAGAGATGCCTCACAGGCACCATGTGATGTGTTCAGAGGACAGCATTTTAGCATTTTTAAAGCACTCTCTTTAATATGCAATTTTCTGAAATTCCAGAAATCGTTTTTGGTACCTGATCACCAAGCTGGTGCCACAGGGCATCACACACAGCAATGTGCCCGGTGTGGAGAGCCTCACCTCACCCCTGCCATGGGGCTCAGCCTCCAGCAGCCTCTGCAAACCAGATGAGCAGGGTGTTTTACACCCCAGCAGTAGTTCTCCTGCACACCAAAGACAGGAGCAGTGAAAGGTGAATCGATTCCAACCCAAGGAAACCAGAAATGAGCCGTAAATAAAGACCAAGCGACCGCCCTGCCAGGTGGCTTCTGCGTGGCACAGGTTTATAGTTAGCAATGCGGTTTGTTTTATTAGTTATAAATAAAGTACAAAAAATCCACCAAAAGTGAATCTAAGCATTTACACAATTTCTAATGTCTTTCCATTTCTTCAATGCACTATTGCTTTAATATTAATAATAAATATTTTTCTAGCTTTCTTCTATAAAATAGTCTATGTAGCAAAATGTTGCACAGCACAACAGAACAGCAGTAGGAATACAAAAATGTGGGTGATCCTTTCACCTGCCTGGGTCATTAAAGGAGAGGGGGTTTTGTTTACTTGCTCCATGTTTTGCTTATCCCTCTTACAACGACTTTGAGGGGGAGGACAGCCAACCCCCCTGTCCCCACACAGCTCAAAATCACAGCTTCAGGCTACAGGGGAGGAGTGTTACAGAGCAGCAAGGTAAAAACACAGACAGGTTTAAAACCCGGGGTAAGGCAAAGTCAACAAAGCAGCGCAGCACCCTGAAGGGACAGAGAGAAAAAAATTAAGGTACTGTGATTTTGTGCCTTTCTAACCCAACTGAGAATTTCATCCAAAGCCTTTTTGTGGGGAGGACGGCTACTGGCTGAGCTCATGCATCAAACCCCACTTCTGTCTGTACATGGCTGAACGTCTGCACTGACCAAGCATGGTTATGGCTTAAAGCTTAAAATGTTATCAAAGGTTCTCCAACCTTCTGGCAAAGCTGGAACAGGTGATGCTCAGGAGCCTTTGGGGAGAGAGCAGTGCATTGCAAGAGCGGTGCTGCCGTGGCGGAATGGGGATGCTTGGCAGAGTCAGTTTGGGGCTGAACCTCTTCTTGGGGCAGGAGGGCTCTGGGGCAGGTCCCAGCTCTACACTGGATTAAAAAGCTCCAAATTGGTACAGGAGGGATGAAACCTACTGGTCGAGATGAGTGTTGAGCACTTCTGCTCCATGTCTCAGAGCTGGGTTGTAGCCTGTGCTCATGGCAGGCGTTGGAAAGAGATGGCAAATGGATCCCGTGTCCACCCCAACCACTCTCAGCTAGACATGGTGTCACAGGATCACAGAATTGTTTGGGCTGGAAAGGACCTTAAAGCACATCTCATTCCAGCCTCTGCCATGGGCAGGGACACCTTCCACCATCCCAGGGTGCTCCAAGCCCTGCCCAGCCTGGCCTTGGACACTGCCAGGGATGGGGCAGACACAGCTTCTTCGGGAAACCTGTGCCAGAGCCTTCCTAGCTTTTGAATAAAGAAGTCAGCCCCGAAAAACTGCATTGTTTTGTTTTGCTTTGTTGCCTCCAAGCTCAGGCTCACCCTTCTGCCTCCTTCACCCCAGCTGGGCGCACACACAAGAGGGTGAAAAGAGCCAAACTGAGCACTGACAGACGCCAAAAATTACAGAGACACCACCCCTGGGCTTCCTTCCCTGGCTTTTGACACGATTTGCGGAGTCTTGCACTACAGGCATGCATTGCCCCAAGCACAGCCTTGCAGTGGGGGCCTGCTGGGTGTTATTGCAGGGTCACACAAGCAGCAGCAGCAGCAGCAGCAGCAGCAGCATCACCAGAGGAGACAGGGACAGGGCAGTACCAAGAAACAACCAAAAACATTTTGGTTTATGCAGAGCGTCGTTAACCGCCTTCAATGCACAAGGACACAAGTGAAAGGATCACCAGGGTTTGATTATGAGTGCAAATAATATTCATATATATGTGCTAAACACAGTCACTATATTGCAGTTTTCCACTATGTCACAGCATACAGAATCAAAGGTTTGCATTTTTATGGAATGTATCCAAGGTAACAGCACCACAGTAATACAGTTTGTAATCACACACCCTGATTTTTTTCTCTTTTTTTTTTTTTTTGTTTTTGACAAGATAAGCATTACCCCCCAACATCCCCTGTTTAATTTTATTTTAAGTACCGATGCATGCAAAGCATTCCATTCCCAGAAACAATGCAAAAATGAGGTAATAGGAGTAATAAAAAAAATTAGTAGTAATTTCTAAATAAATAAATTATAATTAGAAATGCAAAAAAACAACTATAAAAATAATTAAATAAGAACCCACAATATCTACAAGTTAGTCATAAATTATGATTGTTAAATATAAGGCATTTAAACTCACAAAACCCTGTAAACTATTGATGTTTTGTTTCTAGATTTTTGTTGTTGTTGTTGATGTTTGTTTTGTTTTGTTTTTAAACTCATTCTAACTCGCAACCTACTTGTACAAATTATTTAAATGCAAAGGAACCTGACACACCAATACAACTCCAGACACTGTAAATTCGCACGCACCTTGGGATCAGTCACTCACACGAGACCATGGGAGTTTGGTGCTTTTCTTCACCAAAGGTTGGTTTGTTGTTTTTTTTTGTTTGTTTGGTTTTTTTTTTAAAGTTTGATCGATTTTTTTTTTTTAAAAACTGTGCTTGTTTATTAGGCAAATAGTAACACTTTCTCGTAGGCTTTAAAAGAAAATACACGGTCCAGAAGCATTCTTCATTCCCTTCCCACCTGGTGGGGGTATCAATCCCCCTGTTACTTTCCCTGCTTCTCCCCTCCAGGTCACACCTGGGCAGACCAGACTTGCTCAGATTGCATTTTACCACCAAAGACTTGCTTTGCTTGTCATGGTATTAGTATTATTAGTATTATTTGTAATGCTGCTTCAATGCTGATGGAGCAAGACCCATGGTATCCATGGGCCTCTCCTCGACCCATGGGCATCAGGGCTGGGACCACCACATTCCCCAAGAAGCCGTCAGTTGTGCTGAGTGACAAATGTGTCATAAAGTCATGGAATGGTTTAGGTTGGGAGGGACCTTAAAGCTCATCTTGTTCCAAACCCCCTACCACGGGCAGGGACACCTTCCACTTGACCAGGTCACTCCAGTCTCCATCCAGCCTGGCCTTGAACACTTCCAGAGTTCCCTGGGCAACCTGTGTCAGGGCTTCCTCAACTTCACAGCCAGGAATTTCTTCCTTAGGTCTTCTCTATATGTCACCATTTGTCCCCTTCCACTCCCTCCCACCTGCATGGGCACACGAGAGAGGCTCCTGCACCCTCATGTGGGGTTTCCTTCCTTCTCTCCCCTCTCTCACTGGGAAAAAAAGGCCACCTCTGTGTGCCTCTGAGGTTGGTGTTTTCCAGTTTACAGCTTGTGAGAATCTTGCAGTTTTTCAGATGATAGTTTATGATTGAATCTACTTGGGAGAGAATTTCTCTCCAGCGAAACAGATACTCAGGGGAGCCAGAATTATGATTCTAATTCCCCTGCTGCTCCTCTGCAGCTCCTTCCTCCCTTAGTATGAAAAAAAAAAAAAAAAAAGAAAACAAAAAAAAGAAAACTACAGGTTTTGGTTGTGAATGTCGGTTTTCCCGAAGATTTTCCGCCCAATCCCTGCGGTTGGTGAGCTGAGGTCTTTTTTTATTTTTTTTTTCAGGGGGAGCATGGATCACAACAGCTCACTCCTTTGGGTATTACCTCTTAATTCAGTTTGGAGTGCTAACGTGATTGAGTTTCCTTTTAACAACCACTGATTACTCCGTGTGGGTACGGCCTGAAGCCTGCGCTCAAGCCCAGGCGGGCGCGGGTCACAGCCCGCGGAGAGGCTCCCCAGAGAGGCAGCCCCACCTCCACCCTGCCTTCCCCTCCCACGCCCAAGGATCTCGTGAGCATGGAGTTTTCTTCCATCCCATTATCAAGAGGTGCTTTTGCAATGGGAGCAGAGCTGAAGTTTTGCACCTCTCTGGTGTTACCACACCCCAAAAGAGCAGCGGTTTGTGCCGACTCCCGTAACCATCGTTTTTTGGAGCTGGCCAAGCCAACCAGCCACAGAAGAAAGCATCACGGACAATTGCAATCATGTAGACAGAACTTCCTTGGATTTTGATATGACAAGCAACTTTGTTAAATACAGAAAGCAAAGAAACAGCATCTACTCAAATACTGTGCCACTACAGAAAGTGTCCAGCACCAGCAGACAAGCAGGAACGAAGCTTTTCCCTATTGCTTCGTTCATTTTATCCCCAATTTTTTTTTTCTCTTTAAGCTTCTCTAAATTTGCAACACACTGTAAATGCAAGGGAAAGAAGCACACGCGGCTGAGGCAAAGAGCGCAAACCCTTCTGACTGTAAACAGGATTTTGCTTTTTCTCCTCTTTCCCCCACCCCAAGGATGGGAAAGTTTGACCTCTTTATTCTCCCTCTGCAATGTATTAATCAGGCACCAAAATAAGGAGTCTATGAAAAAATATTTGGTGCAAATTAGGTAACAGCAACATGTCCACCACAAGATGAGTAGGGCATCAAACACAACATTTCTTAAGCTAACATGCTCCAGCTGCCATCCATAGAAATAGCTAAAGGACCCCTAACATGTTTCTACATATTTGAGAGGTATATATACAATCCCCATTAAAAGCAGGATTGACAGGCCGGACTACCACAACTAGTTCCTTCATATTCAACACTAAAATCTTCTGCAGCACGGGGTCTCTGAGCTCCGGGAATGCCAGCTCCCTTTCACTGGGCCTGTATCCTGCGTATATGTGCAATATCTCCTACTGCTAGATATTGTATCACCACCTCCTTCTCCTCACTAACGTGCCTGCAGACTTCCCCTCTCAATCAAATGGCTCAGAAGGCAAAAAATTTCGCTGCAAGGGTTGATGGCCATACGACCTGGTAAGGAAAATGGTGTGTCCAGCTAGTCTTTTCAGCTGTCCGAGCCGAGCTGTGTTTCAATGTCCACCCTGCAGATCGGGCACTTCTTGCTGGTGGCCAGCCACTGGTCCACGCACACTTGGTGAAAGAGATGCATACAGGGCAACCGCCTGCAGAGAGAAAACACCACTGTTAGGATGGAGAGGGTCCAAGGGACCAAAAAGAGCTGGAAAACAGCATATGGGGCTGTTTGGAACATAGGAAACACCGCTGTGGTGACACCATTGCCACCAAGGTCCTGCAGCCTTTCCCAGCCACACCAGTCCACAAAGGGCAGAGGACAGATAATGTCCTCATTAGCGTATTACAAACCCCCACACCATTCTGAATTGAGTTTCTCCAGTTATTAATTGTTATGGCTGCTATTTTTAACCTTACAGGAGCAAGGTTGTACTCCAAACCCTCTTAGTTCTTCACGGTCATGTCACATTAGCAGTCAGGTGGGTCCACAAAGTTCCAACATGGGTGTCCCCAGGGAACCTGGTCATGTTTCACCTACATCAGCTCTGCCATCATCACACATCCCCCTTGTGATACAGGGAAACCTTGAACCACAACAAAAGGATCAGGGCTTTTCTTGACAATTTAAGGGTGAGAAGAAGACCTGGGTGCTTCTCACTGCAGTGCCTTCAACCACAATGGTTCAGCCCCTTGCAATTCCTTATCCCCGTCCTCTGCCACAAGTAGAGATTTGATCCAGTCAACAGCCTGGGATGTCTGTTAGAGACAACTGGAGCTCTGTTGGCTGGGGATGGTTCTCTGTGACCATGTGGGCAGAGTAATCCTACTTATTCTACAATGAAGCAGCTGTGTCTTGGACACAAGCCCAGCTCTCCTGGACTTCACACTAACACTGCTTTTTATCATACTTTGGTCATCTGTCAGGCTCAGATGTTGATGACCCCAAGCTCCAGATGGTTGTCAGAGATCAGTCTGACCTACCCTCCTCTGATACTTTGCCACCTGGCCAGCTGGCACAGTCTGGAAGCAATGATCCAAACCCAGGAAACTATAAAAACTTGACCCCCTGCTGCTGCAGGGCTCTTCCTGCCTATGGGCCATACCAATGTCCATCTGCAAAGCACTTGGGTTCCAGACCCTGCAGCAGCCTAGGTGAGTTTCTCAGGAAAAGAACAGAGACAATCCCAGCAGTACACAGCTGCATTAATCCAAGCAAACACAACTCAGATGGCACTGAGAGGCAGAGGAGGGGCTGAAAGGATCTCACCTGACGTCCTCTCCGTCTTCAAGCATGGACAGACAGATTGTGCATTTCTCGTCGGTATCTGACTCCTCACCATCATCTTGCTCAGCTTTGCCTTCCTGTGGTCTTCTCTGCAGCAAGGTTAAAGACATCATTTGATTAGACAGTGCCTTTCTAATGCTCTCCCAAGTCTGGGCAGTTGCAGGAAGATAAACAATAAGATCTCCACTTATCAGCCAGATCCTCCAGCTCGGGGAAGCCAGCCCAGCCAAAACAGCCAGCGAGATGAGTGTGCCACCAGCATGCTGCAGGATGGCATGGCTCCTCCTGGGGCTGGTGGCAGTGAGGTTGGTGGCAGCACCCAAAGGAGCAGCCTGTCCTCTGCTGCCCTAATACAGCCCCCACCTCTTCCTTGCAGTGGGGATTGCCCCATGGTCTCCTTTGCTGGAGGTTTCTCCATGGGGAGTCCCCCAAAGCTCATGGTGCCACCACTGCCAGGAAGGACAACTGCTGTGCCCCCGCCAGCTTGGCCACTGGCCCAGCCCCATGCTGTGCCACAGGGCAGTGCTCAGCCTGTCAGCTCCCCTTTTTCTCTTTCCCCACACATCCATTCCTATTCATATCCTTTTCCAGGGTTCACCGGAGATGCGATGAGACAAGTGCAGCACGAGTTTCCTCACTTCCAGCCTGGGCAATGCAACATCCCTACCCTCCAGCTGGGAGTGACCAACACAAGAAATCACTACCCAGACTCTTCCCAGTTTCTCCTCAGCACAGCCCAGAGATGTGCCACCCTTTTCCTCACGGGCAGGAGGTCAGCTCTGACAGAGGGGATGGCAGGGGAGGACAGGGTCCCCCAGGCCGTGGGGCAGCGCCACTGGCATGCAGAACGGGGCGGGTTTGCATGCACCAAGCCCCCTTGGTGGGGTGCACTTTCTTACCAGGTGCAGACAGGGGGGAAATTGCACCCGCTGGGTGGGAGGAGGTTGAGACCCCTTTGAAAATTTGGCCCGCAGCTTCCTAGCCTAGAAGTGAGAAACAGGCAGCTGAGCTACGCCACGGAATCCGTGGCATTCCCGTGGAGCCCCGCGAGACGTCCAAGCACCGCTGCCGGGTTTTACACTCCTTCCTCCTCAGGGGATGCTCGGGGGGATGGTGCCAGACTGCCAGCCCTGAGGATTGCGACCCACAGAAGTCCTTCCTTCTGCCTGCTCCGTGCCCACAGCCCTGGGCTGGCTGAGAGGGGTGGCACCCATTTTTTGGAGCACTCACCTTCTTGTACTTGTGGGGGAAGGTGAACCTCTCGATGGTGTTCTGGACGGCGCCCCGGCTCACGCTGCCCAGCCTGTCCTCCAGCTGCAGCAGCTCCTGCAGCACAGGAATGTCAGGAAAGTGCCATCCCCACCTCTCCCGAGGCAGCAGACCCCACCACACAACTATACCTGCTGGCAAACTGAGGCTCCCTCCTGTCCTCTCCTCAGTGGGAATGTCCATCAGACCCAAATCAGCCATGCTGTAATGATGGATCTGATCCCTGGCACTTGGGATAATAACTAAGAGCTCGAGGCAAAGAGCTGGATTCCCAATGTGTCACAAATTAGGGTGGGATCTGAGCTTCATCTGACAGGCTGGGAAACAAAACCCCATAGATCTGGAGCACTTTGTTCACAGACGTGAAAGGAGCCAGAGTTAACCCAAGCCAGACCAGGCACTTTGGAGTAAACCCTCTCTTACCAAACTTAACCCCATCACCTCCCAGTTATTACTGAAATTGATAAAAGATTCACTGCAACTGCCATGCCACGCCACAAAAAACAGTCTTACAGCTTTATACCAGCTTTATACCATAAACTGACAGCACTTTAAAAATTAGTAATTCCATTCTCCAGATACATACTTCATAGCTCTCCCGCACAGCGGATGTGTGCCTGCTTGGGTTCAGTCCCTGAAGAGCAAGCAGCTGAAGCTGGGGGTAAGGGTAATTTCTGATTTCATGAACAACCTGAAAAAAATGAGCAAGAAAAATAAAGCCACTTATATTTGCCTACAGAAAACCCTTGTGTGTCATAATGTAAATCTAATGCTTTAAAAATTCAAATTGAAAGAGTAGATTGATGCTTTCACCAATTTAAAGCCTTTTGATAGCAAAAAATGAGGATTTATCGAATACATTTCCTATAAATGATACCTAAGAACATGCACTTCTTCCAAATAAACTGTTATAATTCCTGCATCATCCACAACATCGTGGCTCCAAACTCCCAACATGGATTAGATGACAACGAAATTTTATTTCATTTAAATGGGTGGATTTCTGTTCATTCAAGCTTTATTGTTTTGGTTTTTTTTAAGGCTAGCTTTACTACTCAGATGTCATGGTCTGACTATGCCACAAGGGAAAGCACCCTCGTGGAATTTCTGAGGATGTTATAAGGATTAGCAGCGCTTGGCATGATTTAGTTCCAAGTACAGCACCCTTCCAGGAGAAGGGGTAGAAAATTACCCCAGTCAGCCTGTCTTCTCAACAATCCCACCTCCATGGTCATGCAAAACCTTTACAGGTGGCATCAAAGCTGATGTAGAGAGCAGCAATGTGATGAGGGATGGCCCTGGGGGCTGACACCAGGGAAGGCAGTCACCCACTGCCAATCCTTCTGCATACAAAAACTCCTGGGAAACCACGGTTCCTTCCAGTACATAATAATATTATTAATATTAACTGCTGAGTCTCTCACATCCTGCCCATGTTTTGCAGCCCAGCTTGTGAACGTGGTGCTGCAAACGATGGACCGAATCCTCCCAGAACAGCTGAGCTTTTCCTTTCTTTCTTTAATCCAGTGCAGTGATGCAACATTATCCTTTCAGACGCTCCCTCCCACGGCCGGAGATAAGTGGGATTTGCAGAAGACAGGTGATAGAAAGATAGCAGCCTTTATTTTGACTGCTTTCTGGCAGACAATGCATAAAACATTCCTCAGTAGAGGCGTTTCACTTACCATCTGGGTTGAGGATGTGCTTCTGGGGAAATGGTGCATCCGAGGCGTGGCCAGGTAATGCTGATAGGGCTGGGGCACCGGCCGCACCTGGAACTGGGCGTGAGTCAGCCCCGCGTCCACGCTGAGGTCCCTGTGGGCACCAGGAGGGAGACGTGGCTCTGAGTGCCTGCTTGTGGTCAGGGGCTGCAGCAAACCAGGCCAGGCTCACAGGGCAACCTCCCTGCTGAGCTCCAAGCTGCCCTAGGCTCTCCTGCCTGGAAGGGATTTTCCTCTGGTTTGAGGAATCACCTGCCCGGCCACCACGAAGGTGTGAGGGGTTGTTTCTATGCCAGGTAGCATTTGAGTTATTTGGGGTCAAGAACTGCACTGATGCACCCTGCTAATTTCAGAGCAAGAACATTTTGGTGGCTCAAAAGGACACCCAAGCTCAGCAACTCCACCTTGGTCAGACCAGAACCTTTCTGTGCTGCCAGCACTGCAAACTGTTACAGTTTGCCTTGAATGTTTTGCAGGAATATAGAGAATTACTCAAGGGACACAAAAATTAACCATTCTAGTAGGTTTTAGAAGCTAGATGGGCACTGTCCATGGAGTTTCTTGATGTGCCTGTGCTCTCCTTAGAGGTCTGCCAGCCAGACCATGGCAGGACTTGGGGAATCAAAGACCATAGTGCCTTTCCTGAATCCAGCCTCAGGGTGGTGAGGGTTTGAGGTGTGAGGGTGGGCAGGCCCTGGCACAGGGTGCCCAGAGCAGCTGGGGCTGCCCCTGCATCCCTGGCAGTGCCCAAGGCCAGGCTGGACAGGGCTGGGAGCAGCCTGGGATCAAGAAAGGTGTCCCTGCCCATGGCAGGGGGTGGAACAAGATGAGAACAAGATGATCTTTGAGGTCCAGTCCAACCCAAACCACTGTGGAATTCTATAATTCTATGAACTCCAGAACTGTGATTTGTGCAAGAAATATAAAGGTTTAAGAAATGTCTGGATGAGGCTGCTGTAGGAAAATGCATCACAAAACTAGAGGGCCAACACCAATGGAGCAAAACATCCCTGATGGCCCTGCTTGCCTGAACACAGCCTGGTCCAGGTGAGCAAAGATGGAGCTCAGCTTGGTGAATCTGGGCACTTTTATCCTCCAGAAAACCAACCCAGCTCAATCCCTGGACTTGTCATGACCAAGATGCCATCAAACACCACAGCTCTGCTCAATCCAACACACAGAGATAAACTACAACCCTACTACTAACACAGCACGTGGAGGGAGTGGGAGGGGGCCTAATGCAGCATCCCCAATCTCTAATCCAATTATCTGATCCCTACTCTCTCCAGCCTAGGAGTCACTTGGCAAACAAGGGCTTTGAACATCATTCACTTTCTCATCATTACAAAATCTGGCACTCCAATAAAAATTATCTTCACATTTCCCAAAGCAAAGCTGATTAGAGCACCAGAGTGGCTTCCCATTTCAGCCTCCCACTTCTCCCCTGCATGAGGGAGAGCAGCAGTGTGTACCACAACTTCTTAGGAGAAGCCCAGATGTGTCCTCCAGCTTTCACCCACCAGAGGATGGGCACTGGAGGGGACAGAGATGCAGAAATCCTTCATCCAGAGCAGCCTGTGCACCAGGCAGCAGCACCACTGCTCCAGAACTCCCTAATATCCACATCAATCTGGATGGAATGATCCTCATGGGTCCCTTCCAACTCAGGATATCCTGTAGTTCTATGATTCTAAGTTGAGGCCAGGAGAGGGACTGCCTTTGCTGGCCCTGTGTTAGCCATGTGCTAGACAGACAAAACCTGGCAGAGGATGAAACACAGCAGCCAACTGGCAGGAACACAACCAGGGTGAGAATCCACAGGTCGAAGCAATTCCCAGCTCCTGTGTCCTGATTTTGGATATTTATCCAATAGCTTAAGATTGTTCCCAGGTGATGGAGGGGTCAATTGGAAATGAAGAGGCTTTGGGTCCATTCCAAGTCCTGCCACCTTCTTGATGCATTACCTTGATCCACTTCCTCTCTGCCTTCCCCTATTCCCAGTCCATGAAACAGATCTGGTAATTCATGGAGTGCTTTGAGATCAAGGACTGATAAGATCTCTCAAAGGTGAAGGGCCATTATTAAATTGCACGAGTAATTGCAATAACAGGACTGCTGAACTCTTTGTGCATCTAGAGACTTAAAAAAAAAAATCAGACGTTGAGGTTCCTGAAGTGATGCTTTGGGTTTACAGATCTGTCCAGAGAAGAATACAGCATGAAGCAGTGTTTTCCCAGGGTTTGGGGCTGAAGATGCAGAGTACACTTGCTGAAGGAGAATGGAAATCTGGAGACAGGAACAACCACACAGCATCTTGATGCTCAGGTGAGAGGTTCAAGAGTTGTGGTGCTTGTGGTTAATGGGCTGCCAACAACCAAGGAGTGAAGGATAAGACACCAGCCAAAAGGCAGGATGGTCATCACTACGTGTGTGAGAGATGATTTAAGGAACCAAACAGGAGCTTATTTATTCTTCACCAGAAGATTTCAATTGGGGGTTGGGCTTTCTGAGACAACTGATCTTTCCTCAGATCTTTCTTCCATCCCCACTTCCACCTCCTGTGGCAGCCCCCAACACCTACAGCCTCTGAGAAAACACTGCTGTTGCTGTTTATCCAGGGGTAACACATTAGAGGGCGGTTTTATGTTTGTCACTGGGCAAAACTGTACGTGTGCCCCAAGGAAAAGTGAGTCACCCAAATATATGCTCACCATGTACCATTCCTGGCACCCCCACTCCTTGGGTTTTATAAGGCTACGGAGCAGCAGAGGGGAAAGAAGGAGGGAGGGGGAAGGTATTTAGTGATGCATTATCAGATACTTGTAATGATCATAATTAAGCACTCTGAGGTGAAAGAGAGGCAGAAAGAATCGTTCTATCCAGATGGTACATGAACTGCTTTGCAAACCAATCTGAACAATGTCATCCCGACCACAATCAGCCCACAGGAGTGCCAATAATGGGAACACCTGAGAAGAAAATTGCACAAGGATGTGGTCATATTTTAGATTGTGTATTATGCACTGAAGGGGGAAAAAAAGCAACAACCCTGGGTTAAAAAGACTTTTCATTCGCAGAGTGGAGAGCTCAGATGTTAGGAAATGCCATCATTAAAACTTCCTGTGCCATTTTATTTTGGTCCCCTTGTGAAAATACATTGTGATTGTCTCTAATTACAAGCTCACATGCTATTTTTTCCATTCAGTGAACAGAATGGACTTTGCTCAGCTTACAAGCAGCTACTCAGAAGGATGTTTTTATTTTGTCATTCTTTTGACCAGGTTACCATACTTTATTAACTGTTCAAGGGCTCTCAACCTGCTCAGAAAATGAAATGAACAATTTCCTGTAAAGCTTTTCCAGGGTATTGAACACTGCAGTTGGAGAACGATGAACAAATCTCCATTCACACGACCCTGCATGGCAGGGTAGCAAGGTGCTCCCTAATTTGGACCACAGAAAATATAATGGTCACTGGGTTTTGAGTGCCTGAAGGACAGCAAAGGGTCCAGTTCAGGCAGACAGTGGTCTGCAGGAAAGAAACACTCTCTGTGCCCTACAGCACAAAAAGCAGCTTGGGAACTAATGCTTGTCTTCAATAAATCTGTAGGTGAAACGTTATGAGTAACAACAATGGAGTGTGCCTAAAGCAGGGCAAAGGAGCTGGGGAAGGCTCTGGAGCACAAGTCTGATGAGGAGCAAATCAGGGAGTTAGTGAGGGACTCAGCCTGGAGAAAAGGAGGCTCAGGGGGGACCTTGTGGCTCTGCACAGCTCCTGACAGGAGGGGACAGCCAGGGGGAACCAGCTCTGCTCCCAGGGAACAGGGACAGGAGGAGAGGGAATGGACTCAAGTTGTGCCAGAGGAAGTTTAGATCACTTATTAGGGAAAATTTGCTCACCTAAGGAGCTGTCAAGCCCTGGCACAGCTGCCCAGGGCTATGCTGGAGTCCCCACTCCTGGAGGGATTTAAAAGCTATATGGATGTGGCATCTGAGGACATGGGTCAGTGGTAGCCTTGGCTGTGCTGAGGAATGGTTGGACTCCATGGTCTTAGAAGGCCTTTTCCAACCCAAATGATTCAATTACTCATTTTTATAGGAAGCTTTCACACTCTCACAGACCTCCCAGAGATGAGTTTTCCCATTGCACACTCCCCACACTGTAACCACTGAGCTGAACCACTTCCATCAAAGCCCTGGCTCATGATGGCATTCCCCAACACCTGCAGCCTTCCCAGGACATCAGGACATTGTAAACACCTAACTGGATGCAGCAGCGAAAAGGGGATCACTTACCAGTCCGTGCCCTCTGCCAAGTACCTGGGCTGGGGCCCCATGGGCTGTGGAGTCTGCAGTTGGTGGCTGAAGTCGAAGCTGGGGTGTAGGCGGTGCGGCTGGACAGACATGCGCTCTTGGGCCCGCCTGTGGGAAGGACAGCAGCAAGGACAGCAAGAGTCAGACACCTCTGGGCACTGGAATTCCTGGCAAGAACCCATGAGCAAACCCCAAAGGATGGGTCTGTGGACAGGTGCCCAAAGCTAAGCACTTCAGGCAAGTGTCAGGGAAGAGGAACCAGGGGCTGTCATTCCCTCACAGCCATCATGCAGCAATCCACTCTCAGGCCCTGTGGCACCCACATATGCTCAGTTTGCAGGAGGTGCTATTTGCTGGCAATATGCAGAGAAAAACAGGAAACCAAACAACTTTGTGCATTTTGCACTATTTCCCCTTTTGCTACAGTCAGCCCCATAAACAACACACAAGGTGAAACGTGCCATTGCTTTAGCCATGATCCATCATCATAAGGGAACTGCAGGTTGTCTTGTCTCCTGTGCAGTCCATAAACTCCTGGGAAACCTCATTCATAACCAGATTACTCACAAGTGACTGAAAGCAGAATTTACTCTCACTGGCCTTTGCCAACATTTCTTTGGGTGATGGACAGGCCAGGATGGGTTCTAGGTCCTTCTCCCTCTGCTCTGCTGCCATTGCAGGCAGGGAGAAGAAGGGGCTAGAAAAGACAGCAAGGTTTTTCTAGGGATTTGGGTCTCATGATTATTGATTATTTGAACTACTCAGGGGACAAGTGTGTGCTGCTGGATCAGTGTCCACATTTGCCAAGAGACAAGGTGGATGCACAAGCAGGATTTGCTTTACAGACTCCTACCCTTTGCTTCCTGGCAAGATACCACTTACCAGTGGAACCATCACAAAGAAAATCTCCAGGAAAAAAAAACTAGGGCAAGTGGAGCAGGGAACTGCCAGGTAAATAACTTCTCATGCAGCCTCAGTTCAGAGGCTTCACTCTCAAAGGCATAACCCATATTCCCATTCCTGGGATCTCCTGCCCCACACCTGTAAGAGTTCTGACATTCTGCTCCATGGCAGCTTCCAGAGACAAGCACTGGGACTGGGCAAGAGGGTCCTGCCTTCTTCCACACCACAGCTTGTGGATACCACACTGACAGCATTTACCAAAGCAGATTCTGTGTGGAATTGTGCTCTGTGCTTTTATTTGAATTCAGCTTATGACTAAGAGATAAACACTTGTATCATCGGTTTCTCAGCCTTGAACACACTTGCTAACCAATTATTAGCTAATCGTTAAATCCACCTGAAATCCAGCTTATGCAAAACAAAACAGTGATGAGAAGAACACACAATTTTCAGACAGAAAGGACATGGAAAGAAAGGATTTTCTGTCTGTAGCATTCCTTCCAAATGAAGCATCATTGCAAAGTCTCATCCTCTGATTCTTGATCCATGGGTACAACCCACAAATAGCTTCCATATGTTTCCAAAAAAAATCACTCCTCTCTCAAGAAACACAATCAAGGCAATCCATTTCCATCCCCACAGAGTTACAGCAATTCCCTCTGCGTTTGTCAGCTCAGTGTGGATTTAGGATGCTCCCTGTGACAGAGTGTTCTGCAGGTCAGTGGCACCACTCCCTCACAGAGACAGAAAACCTACCAAACCCCGAGCAGCAAAACTCCGTGTGTACAACCTGATGAGACACAGCCTCCTGAAATGTTCTGAAACAGCTGCGAGGATGCATAGACAGGAAAGGTCCCCGGCAGCACCATCGTGATTCTCACAGAAATGGCACTAATGGGACACGATAAATAAGCACAGTAGGGAACCTTCAGGTGCAGCCCCCCTCATGGTGGATGCATTTTCAGCACACACGGGTGAGGGCCAGGAGAAAACCCAGCGCGGCCGCGCCTCCACGGGGCTGAGGCGGCGCCTCTACGGGGCTGAGGCGGCGCCTCTACGGGGCTGAGGCGGCGCCTCCATGGGGCTGAGACGGCGCCTCTATGGGGCTGAGGCGGCGCCTCTACGGGGCTGAGGCGGCGCCTCCATGGGGCTGAGGCGGCGCCTCCACATCCTCCGCCAAGAGCGGGCTCCCCTTACCTGGGATGGGGCATGAGCCGGCGGTGCTGCGCCTCGAGGAGCTGCTGCTGGAGGAGGTATTGCTGGTGTAGCGCCTGAGGTAGGAAGGAGGGCGCGGCGACGTCCTGGAAGGGCAGGGCGGGCACGGGCGGCAGGGGCTGGTGCAGGGCGCCGCTGTGCTGGTGTGCGGGGGCCATGTGGGGAGCCAGCCCCGGCTGCGGCTGCACGGCGTGAGGCAGGGCGAAGTCGGCGGGGAGCTGAGGCTGGGGACCCAGGTGGAAATGCCGGCAGGAGGTAGCATGGGGATGCTGAGACCTTTGAAAGGGAGCACCTGGAAGAGAAGAGGGCAGCGGTCACGGCGGGGGCGGGCAGCGGGCGGGGAAGGCCGGCCCCGTGGGCGCCCAGCCAGGTCGGGCTGTTACTCTCTCCACTTCCAGTTTACAAAAAAATTACAAATGAAAGAGAACAAGTCAGTTAAAGCTGATTAAGAGTGCTGATTTTGACTGATGGTATTTCTCCTCCAAGAACACATTGAAGCCAAAACAGATTTGGGTTCAAAGTCTCTTTTTGGCTCCAAGCTGAAGCGTGTACTGATGAAAACTGCTTCGAGCTCATTTTGGCTTTCCTGTCTTAAACAGAAAAAGAGCAAAAGTCTTAATACAGCCTTTGGAGACAGGAAAAGGAGTGATGGTTTTAAACTAGAAGAGAAGAGATTCAGACTAGATAGAAGGAAGACTTTTTTGTGCTGAGGGTGGTGAGGCCCTGGCACAGATTTCCCAAAAAAGACATGGATGTGCCATCCTTGGAAGTATTCAAGGCCAGGTGGGATGAGGTTTGGAGCAACTTTGTCTTGTGAGAGACATCCCTGCCAGTGGGACTAGAGGACCTTTAAGGGTCCTTTCCAACACAAACCATTCTGTGACATAGACTCAACAGTCTAGAAAAGGAAATAAACAGCAAAACCTGTTTCCTAAAATATTTGGGGTTTGGATATTATCTCGCTGAAGTCTTGAATGTTTTCCCTGAATTGCAGAGTTTCCCTGCAAGTCATTCCTTTGCCTCTCTAAAAATGTGTCATAGGCAAGGAAATAATCTCTGCTCTAAAATATTGCCTCACACTGACTTTGGGATGTGAATGAGACAACTTCCACCTCTGAGAGCAGGNGCGGCGCCTCCACATCCTCCGCCAAGAGCGGGCTCCCCTTACCTGGGATGGGGCATGAGCCGGCGGTGCTGCGCCTCGAGGAGCTGCTGCTGGAGGAGGTATTGCTGGTGTAGCGCCTGAGGTAGGAAGGAGGGCGCGGCGACGTCCTGGAAGGGCAGGGCGGGCNTTAAGAGTGCTGATTTTGACTGATGGTATTTCTCCTCCAAGAACACATTGAAGCCAAAACAGATTTGGGTTCAAAGTCTCTTTTTGGCTCCAAGCTGAAGCGTGTACTGATGAAAACTGCTTCGAGCTCATTTTGGCTTTCCTGTCTTAAACAGAAAAAGAGCAAAAGTCTTAATACAGCCTTTGGAGACAGGAAAAGGAGAGATGGTTTTAAACTAGAAGAGAAGAGATTCAGACTAGATAGAAGGAAGACTTTTTTGTGCTGAGGGTGGTGAGGCCCTGGCACAGATTTCCCAAAAAAGACATGGATGTGCCATCCTTGGAAGTATTCAAGGCCAGGTGGGATGAGGTTTGGAGCAACTTTGTCTTGTGAGAGACATCCCTGCCAGTGGGACTAGAGGACCTTTAAGGGTCCTTTCCAACACAAACCATTCTGTGACATAGACTCAACAGTCTAGAAAAGGAAATAAACAGCAAAACCTGTTTCCTAAAATATTTGGGGTTTGGATATTATCTCGCTGAAGTCTTGAATGTTTTCCCTGAATTGCAGAGTTTCCCTGCAAGTCATTCCTTTGCCTCTCTAAAAATGTGTCATAGGCAAGGAAATAATCTCTGCTCTAAAATATTGCCTCACACTGACTTTGGGATGTGAATGAGACAACTTCCACCTCTGAGAGCAGGGATGAAAGAAAGCCCTGTGTGTTTGCTGAGATCCTTCAACAACCCTCGTGAGCTGCACACAGGGAGAAAGCAGCTGCTGGAAACACAACACGGACTGCTATGAGACCAGTGATGAAGCTGATGGGAATGAGGAAGAAATGAGGTGTGAAAGATATCCATCGTGGAGGCGTTTTGCAAAACATCTGGCACTGGCTTGCACCTTGCTCAAGATCCTCACTTGGACGGGCCCTTGGCCCAGTCCAGCATGTTTAATTCCAGAGTGTAATTCCTGGAGCACTCACAGACACCATGCAAAACTTCTGGCTCTTAAACTAGGGAAGGAGTCAGCTCAGAGATGAAGGATGGGACTCGAGTGAGGTTATTAGAGATACCACTTTGCTGAGGATCAGCCCCAGGATGGGACACCTGCCCTTTTACAGCATTTTGAATAGCCTGTCTTCCTCTTCCTGTTTTAATCTCTGTGAATGGTTCAAAATATCCCAGGACAACAGCACCAAGAGACACTATGTCATCCCAAAGCACAAGCAGGTACATCATGCCTTCTTGAGCCAGATCCCTTCTGCTCACATCTCCCTGGCAGGCAGGGCCAGTCCACCAAAGCAGCTCTGGGAGTCCTGAGCAAGCCAGATGCCAGCAGGAGAAGGGCTATCAGAAGTGGATGGTTTGCAAAACTGTGCATCATTACAGACAGCATCTCTTAAATACAAACTATTCCTCTGCAGTGCCCCTCTGAGAGAGAGCAGGTTACACAATATGTGCCACCCACAGCAGTGCTTCTTGAGGTAGTAATTTCCCCTGCTGTCAGATAACAGCATGAATTGACCAGGATATTAATTAAAACCAGAGGTGGTGGGATCAGACCTGCTGTTCCTCAATGACAGAGCTGCAAACCCAGGCCAAAGATCCACTCATATACCCTGTTCCCCTGCAGGTTGCTGATGGCCTGGCCCAAACTCACCACAAAGAGGTAAAGCAATGAAAGGGGGATCGTGCATTTCCCTGGCCCATTGCTGAAAGGAATTGTGAGGAGAAGCCTCCTGACTGCTGTGTGTGCTTGGTACTTGCAAGGAACACAAGGAACTCGTGGTGAATTGCTCAACCACGTGTCCTCCCATGGAGAGCTGCTGCAGCAGATCACAGGTGAGCCATTGTGCACCCCCAGGCTTTCACAGGGCCTGAAGGCAGGGTGAGGGGGCAGGTAAAGAGTGCTAAACCCTCTGCACACACCATCACAGCAGCCTGTGCCTCCCGGCTGCAGTTCAGCTGTGTTTGAGACAAAAATGTCTCAGGGCGACAGCAGACAGTGAAACTCAGCAATACTCCCCCACATTCCCAGGGACACATTCCCTAGCACCTCAGTAAAGCAGGGAAAGCCTGTCTCTCATCTCCTGTGACTCTCTTGTCTCTCAATGCCTGGTGTAACCTCAGCCAGCAATTTCCAGCTTTTACTGAGTCTTGGCAACCCTTAATCTGACTGAGTTAAGTGTCTGGAGGGCCTTTGATACCAGAGCCATGGTGAGCTGGAGAGCACCAGGTGGGCAGATCAGCTGGTCGTGTTTTTGGTTTGGATTTTGCTTCTCAGAGGAAGACAGTCCTTGAGAGGATCTCAATCATACACTTTCCCAAGGTCCAGAACACTCAAACTTTATCTGTGGTTTGTGTGCAGGAAGATAAGCAGGGCTAACATATCTAAAAGCAAAAGCCTAACACATTTTGTTTTGGTACAGAGTCAATTTGCCTTATCTTCAGGAACTAATTAATTAAATAAAACATTTTTCAGTATTTTTTGCTAGTACCTACTAGTGCAATGATGCATTTCTCTTCATAGGAATAACACCATCAAGATGTGACCGAGACCATATGATTAAATAAAACCCATCAATTTCTCTTAACATAACACATTACCCTACATAGTAATTGTTCATTCTCTTCAACTAATCCAATTGCTGATGAGGATTTTTACAGCAGAGCAAAGACTTTGGGGAATACTTCAGCAATCCTATGCTTATTAGCAATTATCCAATCACACTGCTGGCGTAACCAAGCCAGTCTGCTGGAGCCAGTCCTCACTAAGCAGGGTGCTGCTGGTGAGCCCCAGAAAGCCCTGGCAAACAAATCACAGCTCAAAACAGAACATTACATTTTTGAGTTAGTTATTTTTGAGTTTACCCTCTCCTGCTCATTGCATCTAGATGCAAAGGTGGGCATTGCTTTCCAAGTCCACATTTTGGTCTCATGTATTGGTAAATACGGTGTGACCCTGCAAATACGAGCTGAGCATCCTTGTCCAGGTAACTCACCATAATCCACACTAAAAGCAGGCACTCATCCCTTTGAATTCCACAGAGGTTCACACATCAGCAGTCCAGGCCATTTGCAGGATTGTTAAGGTTGGAAAAGTCCTCTAAGATCAGGGAGTTCATTAACCCAGAGTCATTGTGTTCACCACCAACCCTTGCCCCAACTCAGCTAAGCCACATTCACATGACTATTGAACACTTCCAGAAGCAGGAACTCCACCACTTCCCTCAATGCCTCTTCCAAAGTCAGATCACACTTTCTGGGAAGAAACTTTTCCCAATTCCCAGCCTAAACCTCTCCTGGAACAGCTCCAGGCCATTTCCTCTCATCCTGTCCCTTGTTCCTGGGGAGCAGAGCCTGACCCCCACCTGGCTGCCCCCTCCTTTCAGGGAGCTGTGGAGATCCAGAAGGTCTATTTGTGATTACTTTGCTAGCAAGTCTTCTCCCTCTTTTCCAAGCTGCAAGTGTGGTCCTAGATCACATTTACATTGAAACCAACAAGCCCATAAGACTCTTCAAGAAAACTGAATTCACAGATTTAATCTGCTTTTTGCCTGGATAGCAAAATCTGCCACAGCAGAGACTAATCCATGACTAAAACCAAGTCTTGATGCCATATTCCAGCTTTTATTTTCACTCCCCAGTACAAGGGCAGAGCTGACATTGTCATTAGCCAAGCTTTGGGGACATTTCCACAGCAAAGACAATGAGGATATAAAGTGTGCCTACCATGCTCCAGAGCCACTAACTGCATCCTCCATGATCCTTGTTCCCCATCACCTGTCCAGTGCTGCCTGCATGAAGGCAATGTTGCTCTGAGATCAGCAAGGCAGAGACTTCCTTTCAGCTTAATGAAATCAAGTTTTGGTACTCATACCATAGAAGGATCCTCCTCCTCCATTGGGATACTTTGATTTTGAGGAAGAGAGATTAGGATATTTTTATGGCTTACCCTCCATGCCCAAACACTTTTCTTCTCCAGCCCAGGAGACAGTCACAAAATCCTGGAATTAAGGTTGGAAGGCCCACTGGAGATCATCTAGCCCAATCCTCCTGCTCAGGCCGGGTCCCTAAAACACATACTCGGGATTGTGTCCATCTTTTTAATATCTCCAGGGAAGATTTTCAGGGATGTTCACAGAGGCAATACAGTCCTCACCAGCCCTAGAGATGCTTTTGACCCAAGGCCAGCCTGGAAACACCTGTGGCTGTGCCCAACCTACTGGTTGGGATGAGGGGGCCAGCCCCCTGTGTGAGGCTCATTGACAGGCTCCTGGTGTCTTGAGTAATTCCAGTTGCTCCTGTCTGGAGCCATGGAGGGCTGATTTCCCTGGGATCACTGTCAGGCTGCCCACCAGCCAAAAATCATTTTGTTTTCCTGATGGTGCTTCCTTTCATCTAAATGCTGTTGCTGTAGCAGATGATGACAGCTCAGAGCAACATCAGATGAGCAGCTCTGAGATGAGCAATGCATCACATCTGTGTCAGCAAAGCAGGTGACTTACTCCAGTTTTGGACAGTTTTCCTTTCACAGGTTGAGGCCAAATACCCTCAAAATGCCCCCAGATTCCCACACACCCAGCTGAGCTCCCAGCTTGGACAACCCTTGTTGCCTTACACTCAGCTAAAACACAAGGAGACCCAATGCCTTTATCTAGGTAATCCAGGTCTAAAAGGTGCCTTGCCAGCCTCAAAGTTTGTGGTAACACATGGAGGCAGAGACAGGAAAAAATAATCATGGCTTGGGCAAGCCAGGCTATCTGTGGGGTGGGAAGGAGAGCTAGGTGGTTCTCTGGCATAACTGGGGATAAGTCTGACCCAAAAGAGGCTGTGGCACTTTCTGGTGGTGCAGGACCATGTGGCCAGGGATGCCTTTGGGTGATCGCCAGCAATATCTCCCTGCCTTGTGTGATGCTCTGCTGCTTGCTGCTTCCAGTCTCCCTCAGCTTCTTTGATCACCTCCTAAAGCCAAGTTCAGCACCAGGGATCAGCAGGTGGAGAATCAGTCCTTGGGTGGTTCCTGCCACTGTCAGAACACGAGTGTGGATCAGTGGCTGCCCCAGCTGGCCTGGCCCTCCCCTGCTGCTGTGATGGACGCTGCAGCTTCACACTGTGATAATGAAAACCTGCTGTGGAGCTGGGTCTGTGAGACATCCCACTGCTCTGGGCCTCTACAGCCTCCCCACAACCACAGAATCACATAATCACACAATCATACACTCAGAGAATGGTTTAGGTTGGAAAAGGTCTTTGAACATCATCTAGTTACACTGCCCTGCCATGGATGGGGACACACTTCCTTCCTTCCACTACCCCAGGTTGCTCCAAGCCTCATCCAGCTTGGCCTTGGACACTGCCAGGAATGGGGCTCCCACAGATCCTCTGGGCACCCTGTGCCAGGGCCTCACCACCCTCACAGGAAAGAATTTCTTCCTAATACCTAATTAAAACTACTTTCTTTCAATTTGAAGCCATTCCCACTTGTCCTGTCACACCAGGTTTTTGCCTCATCTTTCCTGTAGGTTCCCTGTTGCTGTTAGCCTCAATGGAAAAGACACACAGAGTCAGGAATTTGGGAGAGCAGAAGCAGCAGGGGAGAATCCCTGCTTTGTTTAGTACTTCCTGTTATATACTTTTAGCAAGGTGACCATGGATTGGAGAGTGGCATTCCCACCTCTCAACCACATAGGTCAAAGGGACCATCACACAATCATTCTTCCCCTTGAAGAAGAATGTGAAAACAAATAATATTTACAAATACAATCTCCTTGTTTACATGAAACGAACATGAGAAGGTGCACACTTCTACTTTAATATGAACACTCAGCAAACTAGGAAAATCTCATGGCAACATCTCCCATCAGGTACTGGAAGGGAATGAGGTCACAGTGAGGTCATTCTGAAGCCCTCTCATTTCCAGGATGAACAATCCCAACTCTCTCAGCCTTTACTCATAGCAGAGGTGCTCCACCCGTCTGATACTCTTGGTGGCCTTCTCTGGACTGGCTCCCTGTCCTCCCTGTGCTGGGGACCCCAGAGTTGGAGGCAGCTCTCCCCTGAGTGTAGCAGAGGGACAGAATCACCTCCTCGATGCACAGAACCATGCAGCACCACAGAATACAGCAACAGAATCGTTTGGGTTGGAAAAAGCCTTCTTGGATCATCAAGCCCAACTTTGGGCACTCCCAAGCCCACTGCCAAACCCCATCCCCAGCCTGCACTGCCAAGACAATCCTCCACCAGCCTGCAAGGAAGGCTGCTCAGCAGCGATTTGCAAAGCACCCAAAACACTTAGCTGGAAGCTGGGGTTACAGGCTTCAGCCTCAGCCTGAGGAAGGTACAAATTTGTTTTTACAAAGCCAGCAGGTAAGGCAGGCGTGCAGGCAGCTGAACCTGCTCAGCTGCTCGCTGCCGTTCCCACCCTTCCCTCTCCCAGGCATCGAGCGTGGCGGAAACCCGCAGGGAAGCTCAACACATCCTCCTCACCACCACTTTCTCACTTCCACGGCTGCTGCTTCTCTTTATTTTTCTTTTTCCCCTCCGTTCTGTGGTTATATTTATTGTTTCCATACATTACCCAAAGCAGCACGGACTTGTTTTTCATCAACAGAAATGCTCCCATTTCCTTTGCACCCCCAGATGAACCCTGTGAATGATAAGTTCACGTATTTTGGCAGGTTTGGTAAGTGACATTGAGTCACAGAAATGTGTTGGTCTGGTCCTAGGTGCTCCTGCCACTGGGGATTTTCCTTTAGCATCAGTCAGGGTTTGACTACACCTAGGCACATGCATATTTATCCACCCAGCAGTATTTCAGCCAGAAAGGCTCAAGGGATCCGTGTGCTCGTTCAACACTGACCCATCACTGAGATGCAAAGCCTCTGGGTAATCCCTGTGGTGAGACAGGGGATGCTACAGGCTTCACGAAAAGAAAAACCCAGAAAGCAGAACTATTTATTTCCACCTCCTTTCCTCGGGCAGCAGGGCTCTTGATGCAGTCAGGCTACTGGTAAGGGACACAGGATCTGGATCAGGCCTGAAGCTGGCACTGGGATGGGTGTTTTGAGCAGACAGCTGCAGCCCAGGGAGACTGGCCACTTTCGAGAGGAAAACAAAATTTGTCTCATGCTGTTAAGCTGCCCACAAAGCACATGAATATTTCCCCTGGGTAAGGCAACCTGGACTGCTCTTCAAGGTCTCCACGGTCTGCATGTTAGGGCTGGGTGTGTCAGGGAGGCTGGGGCTGGTTCACACCCAGGTCCCATCGTGGCAAAAGGGGGATGGCAGCTCCTGGAGAGCCCTGGCTTCACTCACTGACAGATTTGACAGCTGAGGAGGATCTGCCTGTTGTAATAGACCAAGCTAGGAGATGGAGCCGGGTTGTCTCAGCCACTTTGTCCTGATTAGACCCCCTGCCACCCCTCCTGCTGCTCTGGGGAGGCAGATAAGCCCCCTCAACAGGAGCCCTTGTGGTGCCTCTCTGAGCACCAGGAGAGCCTGACAGGCTTTTAACAGCCCAGGAGCCTCCAGCTCTCTTTCCTGGATGTACATTAAAATTCCCTTCAGAGCTAGGGACGGGCTGGGGAGTTTGCTTCAGCCCTGACAGCGTGCAGTGAGTAAAGGCCAAAATCATGGGAGCAGCTCCAGCTTCACGTGGCACATGGAGAAGGGCACCAGGGGGACTCACACTGCCTCGACAAACAAGCTCCTAATTGCCTGATGCCATCAGACACGTGTTAATCCCTTCCAAATTGTTTGTGAATACACCCACAGAAATTAATGAAATTCACTTACAGATAGGAAGTGGGGTGTGACAATCGCAGAACAATTGAATGGCTTGGATTGGGTTGGAAGGGACCCTAAAGATCACCTAGTTACAACCTCCCCACCATGGAAAATAAAACACAAAATAAATAACCCCCAGACCAAATTCTTGGTATTCAGCTGTGTAAAGGTTGAGTGGTCTGGCAGAGGGAGATTCTGAGCTCTCTCACTCCTGTTACAGGACAGCTGACTGCAGGGTGAGGAGATTGGGGCAGGGAGGATCAAGGAAGAAGAGGAAAGAATTTAAGAAAAATCTATCAGGCAGGAAGGAATCCGTCTCACTTTCAGCACCTTTGCCAACAGCTTTCTCATTTCATCCAGTGAAACTGAGAACCACAGAATTCAATCAAGGTTGAAAGAGACAAGCAGGGTCATTGGGTCCAGCCATTAACCCAGCACCACACAAAACCATTCCAAATGCCACATCCAGACACCTCTCAGACACTTCCAGAGATGGTGATACTACCATCTCCCTGAGCAACTTATTCCAATGCCTGGCCACTCCAGCAGTGAAAAAAAAAAAATAAAATCTAATATCCTGTTTATCCTAATACCTGTCTGAACCTCCTCTAGCACAACTGGAGGCCTTTTTCCTTGTCTTGTTCCTGTTCCAAGAGCCCCCCCAGCTGTCCCCTCCTGTCAGGAGCTGTGCAGAGCCACAAGGTCCTCCTGAGCCTCCTTTTCTCCAGGCTGAGCCCCTTTCCAGCTCCCTCAGCTGCTCCTCATACAACTCAGTTTTTAGACACTTGACCAAAGCTTTGCTGCTCTGCTGGGGCAAGATGCAAGAGGCCAAAAACCATGCTAAAAATAATGGGCTGCCAGCTGCAATGCAGCTCAGCCTGCAATCCCACATGTCTAGTGCCAGGGAAATAGCAAAGGACCCCAAATCTGTGGCTGGGAGATGCAAGAAATGGATAAAGACTATTTAAATTTGCCTTATTTACTTGTTCAGATTGTCCCATCCCTGCAATGAGCCAGGGTGAAGGGCTGGTCTGTGGTGGCTGGTGGAGCATATTTGGGTAGCAACATGAGGTTCTGGAGGTTTATCATCTCCTGCTCAGAGTCTTTCACACTTGATGGAAAACTCCTTCAAAGGAATTCAGGAGAAAGGGGCTCAGATGTTCTCCCCACTGCTGATTAATTTTTTGGTGGTCACAGCCCTTTTTGCTCTGTGCAGGCACAGCACAGCACAGCTGAGCTCTTCCCAAAAAACCTCATAAACACAGACCTCAGAGCCTGCACAGTGCCTCTGCCTGCTTGTACAATTCCCAGACAACATCCTCTCGCACTAATGAAACCTCTCATTAATTGCTGAGTGACATGAGCTGGCGTGGCTGGAGGGTCCCTAACACAGAGCACAGCATCTCCTCTCCTGCACACCACGCGGGGAAACCATGTGCAGCCTTAATGCACAGAAATTCAACAAAATCAAAACCCAAAGCAGGGGGTGATTCTTGGAGTTGTTCAGTGCAGGGCTTGGAGTTGGACTCAGTGATCTCTATGGGTCCCTTCCAACTCAGAATAATCAGTGATTTTGTGATTTACAACTGTCAGTGACCAGTGTTAAATCAGCATATTTACAGAAAATCATAGGTGGTTAAGGGTTGGAAGGGACTTAAAGATCACCCAGTCCCAACCCTCCACCTCTATTTACATCAAGACTGAAGAGGTGCTGAGTGCTGGGGATGGGAACCAGCAAGAATGAGGAATGGTATACAGCCAGGCAGCCTGGAGCCATCACAGGAGGGAGACAGCTGTTTATACAGCACTGGACAAGAGGTTTTTTCCTGCAACTCTCTCCCACTAGCTTCACGGGGGAAAAAAAGTTTTGTTGAAGATGATGTTTCACAGCAACGTGTTGAATTCAGCAATATTTTCCAAGGAGGAAGGAGAAACACTTCAGCAGCGTTGCTACACTTAAAGCTGTCTTTTTGCTTTTATACTTCTCACCGTGTTTTAATTATAGCTTTATTCTCAGTGTTTAATTCAAGGGTGTATTTGAGATTTTTGGATCACCGCATTAAAAAAAAAAAGAAAGTCAAATTGAAGTGAGAGAAAATGTCTTCTGGGATTCAGTGGTCCCAGTTCCACCCCTTCCCTCTCAGGCTCTGGCATGCCTGCAGGGATGGCTGGTCCCAACAGCCTGGCATGATGTTCCTCACCCAGCCCAGCTCTTTCTCCCCAGGTTTCTCTGTTTCTCCTGAGTTTAAGCCCAGCCCTGCCAAGAACATCTGCCAAGAACAGGCTCTGGAGGAAATGTGGCTTCAGGGATGTTGAGAAGCCCCTCTGAGCCTTGTTTTTTAATAATATTTCTCCTTTCTGTTTGGTCTCAAGGTGTTGGAGAAGGAACAGCTGACAGGAATCACTTGACTCATACTAAAAGCAGGAATCACACTGCAGGTCTCAAAGGCATCTTTGGGCTACAGGGCTTATGCCCAAGCAAAATTTCAGCAATTCCAAGGGCAAAGAAGGTAGTACCTGGACTTTAGGGCTGGTACCTGAACTTTGAGGCAACTCTTGGGGCTGTGCCCATCAGCACAACTCTATCTGCTCAGCCCCCCTTCTCCCTCACCTCCTTCATTCCATCCAGCTCCTGTGTGCAACCCAACCCTGTTCTGCATTGCTCTGCACTAGAAAATGCAAAAAAAGCTGGAGTATTCCTGATTTGTGGGAAAATATCTGGGCTCAAAGGCTCTTCTCCAGGGTCTGGCCAGTTATCTCAGATTAAAAAAAAAAAAAAAAAAAGTTGAAAAGTGGTGGAGTGAGTCTGGGTCCCCTCTGGTCAAGGGAGTCAGTAAAGCTCATCTTTTGTGCTTCTATATTACTAGCAGGGTGAGACATCTATGTGAATGAGTCCCCAACCTGGAAATGTGATAATTAACCCGGGGAAGGAATTTATCCCCTATTTAAAAATAAGAAATAAAAAATCCTGGCGTGACAGCAGCCTATTACTTGGCTCTCCACGCAGAGAGCAATGGGGAAGCACTTGGAGCAATCCCTATCTCCACCCTTGGGAATGTAAAAACGTGCTGACTTGTGCCTTCAGCTTTGACAGGCAGTGATAGGCTGCAGCCAGTTGTTTGGAAAAGGAAATTCAATACTTGTGTTTCCAATGCTTCCTTGCTTTCACGGTGTCCAAAGCCCTCCCCAGGCATTTGGAAGTGCTCAACACCTGCCTTAAAAACACTCTTAAATGCTCCTAATGACTGGCCAGGGATGTTTGCAGCAGCTCGATCCTACCACTAATGATATGCAGGACATCCAGAAACAGGCAAAATGCCAAAACCGTGAGGAAAAAAAAAAAAAATACAGCCAGACACTGCAAGGGCCTGTCAGGGTCTTGGGGGCTGCACTGCTTTGTTCATGTGACAGCCCCAAACCAAAACCCTGCACACAAACCCTGCCAAACCTGAGGCATCTGAATTCCACACGAAGCTTTACTTTTAACCCTTCCCCAGAGATGGAGTCAATGGGAAGAGCCAATGCCCTCAGGTGATTCTGATCCGTGTTTAAGCAAAAGGCTTTTGTGATTGCCTCTGGTCCACACACGTGCTGAGCCCAGCCCAGGACAGGCTTCAGGGGGCTGGGGCAGAGTCCTGTGGTGTTCCTGGGCACTCAGGATCTGAGGATTATCTACAGCCCTGGCAGCCACAGCGCCCCAAGCTTGAGCCATCCTCAGCATCCCCTCCCTCCACAGCAGCATTTGGGTGAGGACCAGTGCTGGTGGTCGTGGCCCTTTGCTCTCCCACCCACATTATATCCCCCCAAAAGGGATTTCCAGTGAAGGCTTTCCATTCTGTTCTCAGCAAAGAGGAGGAAGATGCCTTTTTTTGGAAGGCATTGTTTGCCTGACCTGCTTTAAACCTTCTCTCTAGGGAGAGATTGGAACAGACTTTGAAACCTATCCTGAAAACACAGAGGAGGCTGCCTTGGGTGGGTTATTCTGCATCAATCCCCATCCGTCTCTGTTTTTCATGCATTAATTCCCCACCCACACACCCGTTGTTTTAAATGGGGCTGTAATAACCAGCTGGGTTTTCCTGGAGGATTTATTTATCTGCATCTTAAGCCCAGGGGTGGGAGATTCCCATCCATCACGTTCACAGAGCTGCAGAGTGAGTGGCAGTGGTTTGGGGGGGCACAGGTTTGGGAAAGGGGTGGAATGTTTCAGCATTTCTAGGAACAGCATATCAGTTTGGATGGGGGATGTTTGGCAGCCCAGCCTCTCTTCTTTGCTGGCTCTCTGGCAAATCAGCCTCTAAGACAGAACATTTTGGCAGGGAGTCAGGACATGGGACATCCCCTTGCAAAGGGATTGGTTGATGATGGCATGTTGCAGGTCACCCTCTGGGCTTTATCTTAAATCCTGTAATCCCGTATCAGGTAGAGTGCAAAGGATTTACCAGCCTGCATGAGATCCTCAGAGTGTCAGGAGGGCAACTTGTGCAGTACCTGACACTCAGGAAAGACAATATAATCCATAGTCCCCCTTGATTTTTTACAGATGGTTCAGAGGCCACACCCAAAAATGTCCCTCCTCACCCCAGAAGGCAGTGAAAGTTCAGCAGCTGGTTCCTGTTTCAAGTGACATTACACAGAATACAGGAGCATCTTACAACTGCTAAGGTACAAAAAATGAGGATTATCTCTTAAGAGAGAGCAGATGCTCCTAGGAGGTGGGTGTGTTGGATGCAGTGCCAGAACAATGCTAGCAAATCCCCTGGAAAGCACTCTTAAGTTCCCACCCTGAGCCCAAGAGCTCAGCCCCACAGTCAAAGCTGAGCCCTCAGAGTGGGGGATCCATTGCACCTGTGGAGCTCCTGCAATTTCCCTGTCCCCACCGGACCTCTTAATTTAATCAATTAAGGATTTTGGAGTTCAGACCATCAGTGTGCACTGGTTTGAGGCACCTGCCTGCACCCCCAGTAGCAGGGCAGCAGCTGGGGCCAGGGTCCATCCGTGTGAGGTTCAGGGGATGCTGGCAGAGAGCTGGCACAGCTCAGGGCAGCTCAGCAGCTCTTCACACTGAACTGACTTGAACCCAGGTTTGGGAAAATCCCAGCTGCTGTGAGTCCTGCCACGCTGTGTCCTGGCAATTCCCCTTCTACGCTCCGTGAATGAGAAGTCTGTGGCCAAAAATCAAAGCTCCTGGAAGCCTGTTGCCTATTAAATTTAATATCCTGGGCTTTATAGGTACATGTCACTCCAGGAGAGACAGAGCTGTGTTTAAAGTACAAGGGAAACGTCAGTTCCTTGATGTGGAAATAGCTCTTACTTTACATTTCTGCATGAGGTCCTGGCGTGAGTTAGTGCTGCTAAGCCCTGCTTAGTAATAACATATAAAGGAAAACTCTAACCAAACAGCAAAAAATATGTATTTCATACAGCTAAATGTGCAGTCATCCATCTAAAAAACCCCGTACAGGTGCTATTTGCAGGTGTCAGGCTAACTGAGGGAAAGTGAATTTTGGTAATCAGCAAACCATGAGCTCCCAGAGCCCCAGCAGCATCTGAAGGCACAAATGTTTGCTGTATAAAAAGCAGGAGGTGGGGTTCCTTGGGAGCAATAAGTGCCTGAGATTGATGCCAAAGCTTGGAAGGAGGCTTGGAGAGGAGCCCAAGCATTCACCGTGGAGAGAGGCACTACAGGAGACCTGTGATTCCATGTCAGCACGAGCAAAGGTAAAACCATGGTTGAGCAGAGCCTAAAATGCTGCCACACGTGAGCTGGGCAGGATGAGGTTTTTCCTCATCAGGCAGGCAATGAGCCTGGCCAGACCCAGAGGCCAGCCCTGGCCTGCAGCAGGCACAGCCTGAAAACACAGGGCAAAAAATCCACAGCCAAAATCCCTTCCTCAGCACCAGCATTGGTTGGTTTCCTAAAGGACATCCCCTCTCTCGCACAGGAATTAATTTTGGGATGTGGGATGGAGAAGGTGACAACAGCTGTCCCTTCCAGCATGGAAATCCACCCTCCTGTGGGTATTTTCCCCTTCCTCTGATGCCAGAGAAGAGCGAGGGCAAGGGATTCACTTTTCCAACACAATGGAAAGAGGGAATCACATTCCTGCTTATTCCATCATAGAATCTTAGAACATTTTGAGCTGGAAGGGACCCACAAGGATCATCCAGTCCAGCCCCTGTCCCTGCACAGACCCCCAACAATCCCACCCTGTGAATCCCTAGCAGTGGTATCCAAACTCTCCTGGAGCTCTGGCAGCCTTGGGGCTGTGCCCATTCCCTGGGGAGCCTGGGCAGTGCCAGCACCTCTGGGGGAAGAACCTTCCCCTGATATCCAACTTAAACCTCCCCTGACACAGCTCCAGCCATTCCCTCAGGTGTTACCACAAATTAGTTTCTATTTAATTCATCAAGAATATCCCACAGGGCTGCACATAACCCCACAGGACACTGCAGATACAGCTCTGTGTCATAGGCAGCATCTCATTTCTCTACAATCAGCTTTTTTTTGGATCTGGCCTCCCTGAGAGAGTTAGGAATAAGTCAATGTTTCCATCACTTTTGAGGGGCTCGTAACTCTCAACATTTGTGCTCTCACAGTGCCAAAACTTGGCGCAGAAACACATGGACCAGATGCAGTTTTATTTGGTAATAAATAGCTTAAATCTCATAAGCTATTTTTCATTTTGGCTTCAACGTGTAAAATGGGAAAAGAAAAATGTGTGGGATTTTTTTTTCCTACCTTCCAATAATTCTGGAAAAGCAGATTATACTGAGTAATGGCAGGCTTTTTTTTTCAGATGTAGACAGCCAATGATGTCATTTCTCAAATCTTTGGCCCTTTTTACATCCACTTTTTAACAGGATTGATCACAGTGCCATCACTGTACCCCCAGTGATCTGGGGGTGTTTCTTATTATTCTGGTTTTGGGACATTAAGCCTGAAGTTCTGTGAGAGTTAAAACAGAATAAAATTCCACAAGCCCTTTCACCAATGACAGCAATATTTTGAGGATGTATTGCTGTTTTAACTGGGCCTCTATGACCTCACATTCCTCTGAAGTCCAGCAGTTATTGCATCCCAGCCTTCTCTGCCCAGCCCTTCCTTGGGTGAGCACTGGATTTCGTCAGCAACCCGCCAGGATTTCAGCACTTTCGGATTTACTTCAAACTCAGGCTTTGCTCTACCTACTCCAGCTACTTCCCAGTGGCCAAAAGCCAAGGAAACGCCCCAAACCCCCAGCCCGAGGACTTGGCTGCCCTTCAAATGTCCGCCTCAGCTGGAGCAGAGAGAAATTGTGATTTTGCTCATATGGTCAGCTCCAGTTGGCGGAGGTTCCCCAGTGGGACACTGGGCTGCTGTCCAGATGGTGCCACTGCCGAGTGATTTGTTATCTGTGGGGCTGGGAAGTTTTCACAGAAGGATTCAGGGGGGATTCAGGGAAGGAGAACGTTGCACTGGTGTGGGGAGCTGGGCTGATAATGGGTCAGAGATGGCCAGGGTATTCCAAGGAGGATTTGGCAGATTTCGTGGAAATCCCAGAATGGTTTGGGTTGGAAGGGACGTTTAAAGATCATCTTGTTCCAACCCCACTGCCATGGACATCTTCCACTATCCCAGGGTGCTCCAAGCCCTGTCCAGTCTGGCCTTGGACACTCTGAGGGATGGGGTATCCACAGCTTCTCTGGGAAACCTGTGCCAGGGCCTTCCCACCCTCACAGGTAAGAATTTCTTCCTAGTAGCCAATCTAAATCTCTCTTCATTTACAAGCTTTCCCCCTTGCCCTGTCACCATGTAAAAAGTCTTCATCCCTCTTTAATATCAGCACCCTTTTGTGTACTGAGAGGCTGCAATGAGGTGTCCCCTTCTCTTCTCCATGCTGGACAACCCCTTCCTGTGTGTGCAGATCCCCTCAGACCCACATCCCCCTTTGCTGGGAAGGGTTGGTAAGTGAAGGTTGGAAGTGAAGGCAACACTGCATGGTTGGAAATGCTGCCCCCAAACTGTTTCCCACCGAGTTTTCCATCTCACTGCCCAGCTTGCAACCCAACAGCACGGACAGAGCCTCCCTGTGCACAGATCCCATGGCTCAGCCTCCCCAGATCCCAGCAGATCCAGCAAGGACCTGCCTCCAAGAGAGGCAGGGGGAATTTTGTGCCTGGGAGCAAGGCAGGCAGCTCATGCTGCAGATCCCACCCCTTGTCCCAGCAGGACCCAGCCTGCTGTCAGCCCTGCGTGCACGCAGTCTCCAGGAGGAGGGGGATGGCTCCCATATGGAATGGATTCCATACCAGCAGAGGATCGAGCTGACTCACTGGATGGGGGGTGGCAAATCGGAAGAAAAACCCCCAAACACACAGGTACATTTTGGGCCATCTGTCCTTGGAAATACCAGCCATGAGCCACGTTACAAAGCACGTAGGAGAAGAAGCCACTCATGTGAAATGACTCTGCCTAGGGCACAGCAACCACACCCAAGGAAGAAGCATCAGCCTGCTGCTGCATTTTTGGGGGAAGTTTTTGGTGGGCAAAATGCAGCCCTGCATCCTTACAGCAGCCTAGAAACCTCAGAGTGCTTTTTTCCAGTGTCTACAGGGGCTCCAGGAGAGCTGGAGAGGGACTCTGGACAAGGGATGGAGGGACAGGACAAGGGGGAGTGGTTTAAACTGAAAGAAGATAGATGTAGGGTAGATATTAGGAAGGAATTGCTGGCTGGGAGGATGGGCAGGCCCTAGCACAGGGTACCTAGAGCAGCTGGGGCTGCCCCTGCATCCCTGGCAGTGCCCAAGGCCAGGCTGGATGGGGCTTGGAGCAGCCTGGGACAGTAGATGTCCCTGCCCATGGCAGTGGATTGGAACTGGCTGAGCTTTAGGGTCCTTTCCAACCCAAACCATCTTGTGATTCTATGATCCAAAGCTGCCTCCAGCCACAGCAAGGCCTTCCCACCCCTCATCCAATGAGACACAACCCAGATCCCACAGCTGGGTCTTTGGAGGAAACACCAGGCATGCTCCATGGTTGGGAAGCATTTGCTTAACATCAGGCTCGTGCCAGGAATGTCTGTGCAAATCCATGCAAGCTGGCTTCAGTCTCTGCAGGAAAGACACAGCGGTGGGTCTGCGCTCCCTGCACTTCCCATCAATGAATGCCTTTTATTTTTTATTTTTAAATTAAAGTCAATTGAGTAATTGAACTAGTCTGAGGAAGCAGACCCAGCCACCTCAAGCAGAAAAGCTGTTGCAGAGCCAAAAGACCTATTCATGCCTACATTAAAGGCACAGGAACTACTAACAAATCCAGAATGAACCAAGCTGGGTGGCAAGGGAGACCCACACACAAACCAGCAACCCCTGGTTTCATGAGGAATGAACAGGTGAGGAGGAAAGGGACCCTGTCAGCTGAGTCTGCTCCCTCCTTTGAGCAAAACGTGACTTCCTGCATTTGGTCTCCATCAGGCAGAGCAAATTGAGCATCACAGGGTGATGCAGGTCAGGGTCCAGCACCCTCACACTGCCCCAGCCCCATGGCTGGGCAGGATGGGCACCCCGTGGGAAGGAGAGCACTGGGGAGCTGGGGAAGCTGCTGGGAGAGGAGCATTTTTCACACCAGAAGACGAGCCAAACCAGGTCATCTCAACTCACCTTCAGGCAGGGTTGCCCATGTAATGGCAGATGAGTGTACCTCCCTTTACCATTCCCTTCCAAAGAACTGCACCCTCCCACTGTGAGCCCTTCCAGGACCTGAGCTGACCTCCCACTATGATTTTTAGCATTCCTGACAGTGGTTTAGCCAAGCCTGCTCAGACAGAAACATTTTTCCTCTCTCACGTGGATGTTGTTTTTATTACCTTGGAAACCTACACACTGCTATTCAGCATAACCAGAAAGCACAGCAGGTACAGGGGGGCTGCACAGCCCTCTGCCCTGCTGGACCAGCAAAACCCCCTTGCTATATTCCATTAACAGCACCAGGTTGCCACCATTATGTTGTTTTCCAAAGCCAGCCTTGCTGTTGAGAAATAAAATTGACATTCAGAAAGAATTTGACTCTCAGAGCTGCAGGCAGTGCTCTTGACAGAGACAACAAAATAAGAGGTTTTTGGTTAAAGGATGAAGAATAACCTGTAAGTTCTTGTTTAAGAGGCTGGTTAAGTGCCCCATAAAAATGCAAAGAATGGAAATGACTGGAGCCCATGAGCTGTCACACGGCAGGAGGAAAGTGGGATGCAGTGGCATTTCTGCACCCTGGGCACCAGGCACTTTTTAATTTAACTGAGGCAGCTATCCACAAGTTTTCAGGAGTAATCACTACCCTCCACATATCAGAGGATATTCCTTTCATGCCAGTGGGTTAATTCATGTTAGCAGGGTTTCTCATAAGGGCTTTTAGTGGGTTTAATAGCTGTGAGGTTCAGCTGCTCCTCAAACTCCTTGGCTCTCTGGAGTTTGTGGGAGTAAGAGTAAGGCAAAAGAAACTGGATGCTGGGGGAATAACTGAAGTGAGACCATCCATCCATGACACAGCCAAGGGATTTGCCAATTAATTAGAACAATGCTATTAGGAGAAGGCTGGTGGCCTTGGGGAGAAGCCTGCAGCCCTGCTGAGCTCTTTCCACAAGACCCCCAGTTAAACTCCTGCTTTGACACTGCTTTTCCCAGATGAAATTCCTGCTCCGGCACAGCTCCTGTACTGACAACTTTGATGTCAGATGAAGCCTTTAAGAGATTTTCAAAAGATTTTCAAACAAATGCAGGGTGTGTTGATCTACCTAGCAGAGAGCTGTCCCTTGCTGTCCCCAGGAGCCAGGGCTGGAGGCTGGCAGAAGGACAACGCTCCGTTTCACAGCTGCTGATTAAACCGCCACGACAATGCTCGGCACAACGCCAGATTAATTAGCACCAGCCACATGATCTGCAATTCCCTTTTGGCTTTAAAGGAAAAAAAAACCCAAAAAACCAAAAACCTAAGGGTTTTCCAAACTCATTTTCACACACCTCACCAGCCTGACGCCTTCCCTCGAATTTTCTGTTCCCTCAGGTTGTGTCTCTCTTTCACGGGGGTTTGTGCCATTTTTAGATGTTTAGAGGCAGGAGGAACTCAGAGCCCGTGCAGCCCTTGGCCTTTTGGAGAGGATGGACTAATCTTTGGCTGATATTTAGCAGAGGCTTGCAGCACCACACGCAACCTCCAGCTTGATACTGTTGTGACCTTTCAGCTTCATTTGCGAGACCATCTGAAATTTGTTTGATTTCGGGTCCTCTGCAGGGCCTTCAAGCGGGCTTTTCATGCCATGGCAAGCCACGGCACACACAAATTATCTGTTTCTATGCTTAAATGGCACAGAGGGGGTGGCAAAGTGCAGTGAGACCCAGAGCTGGTGACTGCACCCTGTTTTACAGAGGAGAGGATGGGGATGGGGCAGAGGGCAAGAGGGCAGAGCTGTCCTGGTCAGCAGAATCAGAAGGTGTTGGATCCAGGGCCAGATTCCCCACTCTGCACATCTTCCATGGAAAGATGCTTGTACAAGGGCAGGCTGCTGCCATGCTGTTCCCTTCCCACTCCCTCTTGGTGATGCTTTGAGGATCAGAGCAACTTTTCAGCCAGCCAAGGCCTCCCACAGGCCTGCAGAGCATTTTCTGTTCATCCCCTCATGTCCAAGGCCAGGCTGGATGGGGCTTTGAGCAAACTGGTCTGGTGGAAGGTATCCCTGCCCATGGAATGGGCTGGAACTAGACAAGCTTTAAGCTCCCTTCCAAAACCATTCTGTGATTCCATGATTTTTAGGTATCACCCACCCAGGACTCCCATGACACTGAGTAACCACTGTTAGTAAGAGAACCAAATATGAACAGGGCTGAGTTTCTACCAGTAGCAGCCTGGATACCCCTATTTTTGCCTTATGTGCACTCTTTTTTCCCCAGCAGCAGGCAATTTTCTGCCCTGCAAACTGTGGACACACATGACCAGGAGGAGGGAAGACAGCCTGGAGGGCTCAGGTCAGCCCCAGGGAGGTGGGCAGCACAATTAGAAGCTGTAAGAGGGTTCAGCTTTTATCCATGTGTCTCACTCCTGCTTCTTATGGAGATACATCCTTCCCAAAGGACCTATTACAGTGTCATGGCCCTAGATTTCAGGAGGCATGTAGGAAATAGTAATTTGATCTTTTGTAGAATCTTAGAATTGTTTAGGTTGGGAAAAGCATCTAAGATCAAGTCCAACCATCCCCCAGCACTGCCAAGCCCACACTAAACCATGTCCCCAGATGCCACAGCCACACATTTTTGGGACACTTTCAGGAATGGTGACTCCACCACTTCCCTGAGCGTCCCTATCAATGATTTTTTTTCCTAACATCCAACTAGAATACCAGGAATATCTTATCTGGCACTGTGCCCAGAGCTTCCTTCCTCCTGGCCCCAGAGAGACACCTTCATCTGCTCCACACTGAGGAGCCAAACAGCTGGAGTGGCTCATTCTCCAGTTTTATGTTGTTCTGGCAAGGTCCTTATGCTGAGAACCCTGCCTGTCCTGCTGCTCCAAGGGGGCAAGAGAAGAGAAGCCTATGGGGAGAAGGGAACAGGCAACAAACCTGGGGACACCTACCCATACTTGTTATCTTTGACACTTGCAGGGCAAAAATTTGTCAGTGCTGGGTCCCAGGGGAAGCCCAAATCCCGGAGCCAAAGGCAGAGGTTTGTGTGTCTTGAAAATCCCACAGGAGGAGAAGAAAACACCCTCCAGCCAGCTTAGATTGTGACCTGGGGACACAGATGCTCCCAGCTGTGGACAACCTCACCAGGAAAGCATCCCAAAGCAATTCCAGGTGTATCATATCCAATGCACCTTCTGCCTGCAGCCCTGGTGGAGCAAGATCTGCAACAGGGCACCAAGGATGAGGGGTGACCACGTCCAGCCAGGGGTGTTCAGCAGGGGACAACCCCGAGGACAGATGGGGACCACAGGGAGCCACACTCTGCAGGGAAGGATTCCATGGGGTGATGGAGGCATCAGGAGAGATCCCTATGAGTGAGGGCCTTGGGTGACAGACCCTGTGCAGCTCCACGAAGGCAATAGGGCAGGAGGGTGATGGTGATGAGGCTGGAGACAGACACAGGAATCATTTGGGTTGGAAAAGCCCTCCAAGGTCATCGAGTCCAGCCATTCCCCAGCACTGCCAAGGCCACCACTGACCCCTGCCCTTGAGAGCCACATCCACATGGCTTTTAAATCTCTCCAGGAACAGGGACTCCCACATTGCCCTGGGCAGCTGTGCCAGGGCTGGACAGCCCTTTCCATGGAGGAATTTTCCCCAATATCCAATTTAAACATCCCCTGTCCCAGCCTGAGGCTGTTCCCTCTCCTCCTGTCCCTGTCCCTGTTCCCAGAGCCCCCTGGCTGTCCCCTCCTGTCAGGAGCTGTGCAGAGCCACAAGGTCCCCCCTGAGCCTCCTTTTCTCCAGGCTGAGCCCCTTCCCAGCTCCCTCAGCCTCTCCTGGGGCTCCAGCCCCTTCCCAGCTCCGTTCCTGCCCTGGACACGCTCCAGCCCCTCGGGGTCTCTCATGTCCTGAGGGCCCCATCTGAGTGGGCATCCCAAAATTTCCCACCAATCCAGGGCAAACAAACTGCACCACACTCCTCCCACAGCACACAAGAACCTACCAGGAACCTGTACAGCTGCCAAGTAGAAAGAAAAATACACCTTTTTTTTTTTTTTTTTCCTCTGTGACCTCCAGGCCCCAAGGATTTTTACTAATTACCAAATTTAATTTATTGTGCCGTCTTCTCAGTGCTAAGGCTTTGCATTGCTGGGCCTGTATTGTTTCTGTTGCAGCCTGCTGGTGCCCACAGAAATTTCAAATTAAATATCAGGCACACATTAAGGTCAGGCAGCTCAATTCCATTAGCAGGCAGCCAGGCTCAGCCTCTCTGTAATGAATGCTGCTCTCGCCTCCTAATGATAGCAGCAGAGGAACTGGGCAGTGCCAGCCTGTGGTGATTGGCACCCCACTGACACTGGGGACCACTAAATTGATTTTAAAAGTCCATTCATCTTCTGCAAATCATGGCTTAAGTCTTCCTGACCTGTGACAAATCTTCATGAGCTGCAATTCGAAAGATAGAGCTAAGAGAAAAGGGAGAAAAAAATGCACGAAAAACCCTACAAAAAATTCCCAAGAGTGAGAAATCGATTTCAGCTGAGTTGTTCTGCCTCAGTTTCAACCTCTCTCCCCCAGCTGTGTATTCTGCACTCACCTGGATCAAGGTTAAAGGTTTTTTAAGGCACTGCTCACCACAAAAAGGACTCAGAGGATCCAAGGATGCCACAAGAGCATTCCTGGTGATGGATTCACAGGCACTGGAGGAATCATGAGCAATGGAGGTGTCCTGACACACTCCTGACCTACTGGCCAAAGCACAGCTCCATGGCCAAAGACATGTGCAGCTCACTGCTTATAAAGCTAAAAGGACTGCCTGCTGTCACCCCTGGGCAAAGGAGACCTACAAAGTTATCAGGAGATGCTTTTTCCTACATCCTTTAGCACAGCAAACTCCAACCCAAGGGTGCAGCCAGCTCATGTCTGTACCAGACTAGTCCAGGCTGCAGCTTCCTCTATGAATCCTCTATGGATTCCTGAGATCCACATCAGAGGGTGCCCAGAGCATCTGTGGCTGCCCCTGCATCCCTGGAAGTGCCCAGGGTCAGGCTGGACAGGGCTGGGAGCAGCCTGGGACAGTGGAAGGTGTCAGGGATACTTTGAAAATGCTCTTGGGGTGAAGAAAAGGACCTGGCAAGAAGGTGAAATAGAACTTTAAGGCACTACCACAGCATGAGGGGTCTGAGCTGTCACGTCGTTGTTGCTGAGGCACTTGGGAGGTTTGTAACAGCTCCTTTACTCCATAGAATTCACCCTTCCTAAAGGAAAACATTTATTCCACTCAAATACAAATAACAGCTAAATACAAGCCCATCAGTTTAATAGCTCAGTTATGCCTATTAAAGCAGCTGTAAAACCAACATTGAGGCATTTCACATCAATTCCCCCTCAGTGACTCCAGATCTGATTCACTTCCACAAATCCCCTGCTATGGGGAGGCAGCCACAAATCTCCACAGCCCCCTGTCAGGTGGCATTGAAAAAAAAGTTGCTCTTGGACTTGAAAATTTTGTCAAGATCTGTCAGAGAAAGAACCCCTATTGATCAGAGCAGCCAGATAAGGAGGTTGTACAAGCAGTGCCAGCAGGCTCCCTGGGTTTTCCCCCAGATCAGTATTTTTAAGCAGATTTCTTCAGAGGAGAGGGATGTGAGTCACTGTTCCCACTACTGTAGTGAGTGACCTTGGGGAACTGCCTCCTCTTGGATTTTAACCAAATAATGTTAAAGTTATTATTTTAAAAATAATATTTATTTTTGAATTTATAATACAATATTAATTTAAATAATAAATGATATTTATTTTTGAATTTTAAAATAATATTATTTTAAAATAATATTATTTTAAAATAATATTATTTTAAAATAATATTATTTTAAAATAATATTATTTTAAAATAATATTATTTTAAAATAATATTATTTTAAAATAATATTATTTTAAAATAATATTATTTTAAAATAATATTATTTTAAAATAATATTATTTTAAAATAATATTATTTTAAAATAATATTATTTTAAAATAATATTATTTTAAAATAATATTTATTTATTTATTAGTGTCTATGACATTAGGAAAGAATCGAGGTTTTTGTTTTTCCATCCAAAAGTCTTGTCTTTGTCAGCTTTCTGTTTCATTCCCAAATCTGCTTCCTGAAGGAAGCAGGGACATCTGATCAAGTTTTTGTGGCTAAATACAACCCCTCAGACATCTCCTGTAACACATTTCCTCGAGAGTGACCATGGAAAGGAGGGTATGAAACAGAAATCTGCCTTTCTCCACCCACGTTTACATTTACCCATGAATTTTGCAGAATCATCTGCATTTTTCCCTTTCCCTGAATTTTACATCCATTGGCCTGCAGGGAAGTCACTGGTGCACTGTAGAGATGGAGAAATGAAGGTGGGAGATCCAAAGCTCTTGCTCAGCCTTAGGAAAGGCCAGAGATGCTGCTGGGGATCTGCAGGGCTGGGGATCAGCACACATATGTGGATGTTTGGGCAACCAGGAGCACTTTGGGAAGACCTGGAATCTGCTCCACGTGTTGGGCACAGATACTTGGCCTTGATGGTTTGGGTCATAGAATCCCACAAGGGTTTGGGTTGGAAGGGACCTTAAATCCCACCCCATTCCGCCCCTGCCATGGGCAGGGACACCTTCCCCTATCCCAGGATGCTCCAAGCCCTCTCCAGCCTGGCCTTGGACACCTCCAGGGCTGGGGCAGCCACAGCTGCTCTGAGAAATTTATGCCAGGGCCTCACCACCCTCCCCAGCATAAAAAAATTCTTCCTGAAAATGTTCTTCCTACTCAGCACCTTATGGGACAGCTGGGAGAGATCAAAAACTGTAATGAAAACAATCCTAGATTTTCCACTTATCCTGTCAGTTCACAATATAACTGGACCTTTAGAGAGAGCAGGAAAAGATTACAAGGGTTTTTTTCCTCCCCAGTGCTAACTGCTGAACCCCAGAGAACCCTTCTGCCTGGGTGGAAATAATAAAGCACAAATAACACTAACCCATGTAATATCCACTGGATGGGGGTTCTGGCAGATCTCAAGTAGAGGAGAGAGAAGCAGCAATTACAAAGCAGTATTTCAGATTAAACTCAGCTCTGAGGGGAAAGAATGTAACATCTGCTGAAGACACAAAACCTGTTGACACCTCAGAGCTCCCAGTTATGTACAAAAGGGGATTAAATTTGGGATCTGAACTTCTCAGTGATGTTAATTAAAAGCTGGCACCTCTATAACATCAGATGAGCCACGCACTGAATTTCTAAAATCTTCCTGGTGCTTTTGAAATCAATGGGCTACAAAGGATCCAATCCTACTCCTCCATTCAGAAGAAGCATTTTGACCAAGCAAATCAATCTGAGCTCCCAGTTTGGGCTGGTTCAAAATTGTCCAGCATTTGGCAGGTCTGCAGAAATCAAGCCCTGTCTGCAGGCTGTCCCCAAGCCCTGAATACCCTCACACAGGAAGCTGGTGGGAAAAATCCCAGTTCCTGACTTTTTTGTACATTCAAGATGGGAGCAAATGGCCTCAGGTCGTACCCAGGGAGATTTAAATTGGATATTAAGAAAATATTTCTTCACTGAAAGAAGAAATGTTCAGGTCAGACCTTAGAACAGGCTGCCCAGGGCAGTGATGGAGTCCCCATCCCTGGAGGGTTTAAAAGCCCTGTAGATGTGGCACTTGGGGACAGGGGTCACTGGTGGCCTGGGCAGTGCTGGGGACATGGTTGGACTCCATGGCCTTGGAGGATTTTTCCCAACTTTAAGGATTCTACCAATCTGTGATTTTGCATAGTGGGATCACCCCCACTTTTTACAGCAAAACTTTTGATCCTGTGGATGGCAAACTTCCTCCAGGACCCCTGAGTGCAGACGTGCTCCTGAACACCCTGTTTTCTCAAAGACAAGGGGTGGTTCATTCAGAAAGGTGCCCAGCCCTGCAGAGCAGCTCAACCCACTGGACAAAGTCTCATTTCCTCTCAATGTTGCAGGAACCAGCCAAAAACCTCCTCCACCCCTAGCCTGGAGACCCACAGCTCTCCTGACCATCACCAGGCAGCCTCAAATCCCTCACTGTGGGATTTCTCTCTGTGTTGCTGCTTTCCCTCGACTTTCTGGTCCATCACCTGCTGCCCTGAGAACTTACTGAGGTCCTCTCTGTGTGTCACCCTCCCTACTTCACTGTCACCCAGCACTTCCATAACAGAGCTCAGCTAAAATCTCTCCCACAGGATGAAAACTTGCCAGGAATTCTAAGCCCTGCTCTTTGCAGGGAGATACCTTTCTCCCCCAGGAGAGGTAGTGTGCACTGACAGACAGAAAAAGCAGCTCCTGCAGCTGATGGGCTGCACCCCACCCAACCCCAAACTCAGATGTGTGGAGCAGATCTCTCACCACAGGTATTGATAGCAACAAATCAGTTTTCATTGGCTTTTTGGTGCCTGAACCTTGGCAAACATTTCACATTTCCACGACGCTGTTGTGCTCTGGGCTTTCATCCCCTTTCCTTCTTTCCCTTTTTTTTTCTTTTGATCTGGAAGTCTCATTATGTTTCCTGGCTTCCTCAAAGCTCCAACTCCCTGGCGTGATGCAAAGTGTGCACATCATGGCATCAGTAGGAAAGGGCTTGTTCTTTTCTTTTTTTGGGGGGAACCCAAACAGGAACCAGGATCAGGGACTGTTCATGGGCTGAAGAGGATCACTTTGGCTCAGGGGCAGGGTGCCCACTCTGCACACCCACCTGCTCCTCTGAACTTACCTCCAACAGGCTCAAAGTGTTCAAAGAGGGCTCCCCAAGGGCCTCTGCAGTGGTGGCAGCTCCAAGCAGGGGTTGTTGGGTGCCCTGGTGCATCTCTCCTCCCCTGCACCACCCTGCTGCCAGGCCCTGGCACCTCTCTGGTGCCCTCTGACCTCTGTGCTGGCCTGGATGTCCCCTCCTGCTGCAGGGGATGCTGTCAGCCTGTTGGGTTTCTGTCCATCCCTGCTTCCCATTTAAATTTCAGGGCACTGGGATGGGGCCCCTGCTGCTTCCCCACTCCCATCGTGGGAGCTGTGATCAGCTGTGCAGCCAAAAGAGGAGGAGGGGAGAGGAGAGGCACCAGGACTCCCTGTTCTGTCAGAGAGCAGCAGCCCCTTGGCACAGGTACTCTCTGCACCACCAATACCACCACCCCCACCAAAAGCAGAGTTTTCTACTGAAACTGGAAGAGGGATGTGCACCAAGAGCCTGCTTGGCACCACACCACGATGTTCCTTTCAGCTGGCCAAATAATGAATGCCACTGTTCTTTAAAGCTACTTATGAGAGAGATCTGCCCATCTCTGTGTTCCCAACACCTCTTATTACCCCATCCTTCACAGACATCCCCAGGGCAGCAGCCAGAGGACAGGGCTTGTTCTTCCTTCACTCTGCTCACCCCTTCAGCCCAAAGGGAGCTCTCAGGGAGCTCTGGACACATGGGGAGCAATGCCTTACCTTCCCCTGCACCAACACACTCCAGGCCAGATGCTAAAGCATCTCCAGTGTTCCCAGCAGGTCTCAGAGCCAGCACCAGCCACAGGGGAGATGTTGGTGCTTGGAAGAGGAGTGTGAGGAAGCAGCACCTCAATAAAACCCCTCACATCCACACGGGAAAGCACAGCAGGTATTGTAACACAGGGTGGGAAATGAGAGAGGGAAAGGTGGAGAAGTGGAAGTTACACCAAGAGTGGTGCTGGCTAGGAGAAAAGTCAGGCTGGATATCAGGGAAAGGTTCTCCCCCCAGAGGTGCTGGCACTGCCCAGGCTCCCCAGGGAATGGACACATTCCCAAGGCTGCCAGAGCTCCAGGAGAGTTTGGACAGGGCTGCCAGGGATGCACAGGGGGGGGTTGTTGGGGTCTGTGCAGGGTCAGGGTGAGGATTTGATGATCCCATTTGATTTGTGTGTCCCCCTCAGCTCAGTTGAGTCCCTGATTCTCAGACTACTCATCCAGAACACAACAGGCTGGGAAGGCATGTGCTGGAAAGCTGCATAAGTTGAGTCTCTGCAGAGAGGCAGAGGATGAGCCTGAATCTTACAGTGCTGAGGTCAGCCCAGGGAGAAAAGACCTCCCTCACAGCTTGGTTTCTAAAATGAAAAGGTCCAGTGTGAGATGCTGGGCTGTGGATAAGGAATCCCAGGACAAGGACAGGGTCCCACAAAGTCTGCACGGTGCTTAAGTGTGCTGGTTTGGGCTGGGGTAGAGTTAATTTCCTACAGAGTAGCTGGTACAGGGCTGTGTTTTGGGGTTGTGCTGAACACAGGGTTGATAATACAGAGATGTTTTTATTATTGCTGAGCAGGGCTTGAACAGAGCCAAGGCCTTTTCTGCTTTTTGTGTGGCCACAGTGGTGAAGATAAAGTGAAGGGAAGGAGGAAGGGAGGGATGTTTGGGGTGATGATGTTCGCCTTTCCAAGCCACTGTAATGTGGGGGAGACCCTGCTCTCTGGAGATGGCTGAACACCTGCCTGACCTTGAAGGGAAGCAGTGAATTTGGTTTTGCTTTGCTCATGTGCATATTTTTTGCTGTCCCTATTAAACTGCCTTTATCTCAATTCACTGAAAAGTATTCCAGCTGTTCCCCTTCTGATTCTCTCCCTGATCCCACTGGTGAGGGATTGAGTGGGGGGCTCTATGGGGTTAAACCACAAAGAGCCACTGCAAGTGCTCAGAGTACCCCAAAAACTGCTCTGAGCTTCCCAGGTGCTGAGGTTTGGGCCTTGATTTTGCTAAAGGGACTAAAATCACTCGTTGCAGGAAGAACAGAGAAAACACCAAGGAAACACACCTGGCTTCCCTAACAGCATCCCAAGACCTCTCAGGAGGAACTGCTTTCCAAGGAAATGTGCCTTCCTTCCCCCTAACACACATCCTATTTTTCCAATCCTGTAACCACCTCCTGGCAACATTTTCCTTTCCCAGCACCATCCAGAAGGAGTGCCTGGAGAGCACCACAGCCCTCTGGATCTGGCAGTACAGATCTGTCCCTGCAGGTGACCCAGGGCAAGAGATGGTGTGTCCTCACCTCCAGGGTGCCTCTCCTGTGGCAAAACACCCAGGATTTCCACTGGCAAGTTTGTAATCACGGGTGCCAGACAGCTTTTGCTGCCCAGAGCAAACAAGGCCATGGAGAAGGTGCTGATTGCATCTGCAGGCTGGAGGAGAATCACAGAATAACCTGAGTGGGAACTCACAGGGATGATTGAGTCCATGTCCCTGCACAGACACCCCAACAATCCCACCCTGTGCATGCCTGAGAGCATTGTCCAAACCCTCCTGGAGCTCTGGCAGCCTTGGGAATGTGCCCATTCCCTGGGGAGCCTGGGCAGTGCCAGCACCTCTGGGGGAAGAGCCTTTCCTGATATCCAGCCTTCCCTTTCCTGCTGTTTTCTGAGGGCAGAGATCAGTGCCTGCCCCTCCTCTTCCCCTCACGAGGATGTTGAAGACCACAGTGAGCTCTCCCCTCAGTCTCCTCCAGCTGAACAGACCCAGTGCCCTCAGCTGCTCCTCACACAGCTTCCCCTCAATGCCCTTCAGCATCCCTGTGCCTTTCCTTGGATGCTCCCTAATAGTTTAATGCCTTTTTTTATATTGGGGCACCCAAAAGTGCCCCCAGCACTCGAGGTGAAGCTGTCCCAGCCCAGAGCAGCAGTGACTGAGGTGGGTGAGAGCAGAGAGGAGCAGAGCTCTGGTGACACATCCTGGTCCAGATCTCCACTCTCACTGTCATTTTGGAAAGGACCTCTGGCCCCTCCTGAGCCTGGAAACACATCCTGGATGCCAAGGGAGGTGAGGAGGGAGGGGCAGGGGCTGACCTGACCTTCCTCTTTCTGTACAGGGCCAGCTACATCTTGTGACCTCCCACATCTTTCCAATGCTCATCTCAGGCATGGAAGCACTTTCTGTTGATTAAATAATTTTGATAGTTCCACAGTACAGGAACACAAAGGCAGTCTATTCCTGACTGCTTCCCAAATCCCTGATTGCATGTTTTCCAAAACACCTAACCCACCTCTAAGATACTGAAAAAATTATGTCAAAGTGAAACATTTGTGTATGAAAAACCCAACTCAAAAATCATGATGAATTGGTTTTATTCCCTCCATCCAGATGATGCTGTTTCATTTTTTGTCATAAGATAGCATTTCACTTCTGGGGTTGTGGCCTATTTCATCTCCCTTCAAATGAACCATTTAAAAGCCTCTCCCCACCCTCTCATTTTGCTGAAAAACTCAAGGACAATTTAAAACCAGCAAAATAAATTTTCAGCCAGTGAACTGGAAAATAATCATCATCATCAAAACCAGATATTCTTGTTTTCTAGTCCCTGGCAACTCAGTTCAATAGAACTGCCACCAGCCAAGCTGCTGGCCCACCACCCACTGCTCACCCATGCACTCCCCTGGCACTGTGGGGACAGGACATTCCTTGCCTTGGGGCCCAATATCCATGCCATTCCCTAATTTTCAGCTCACAGTTTGGAGGAAAAGCCTTGGAGGCAACAGTCTGGTCAATATACTGCAGGAGGGAGTCAGGCAGAGCTGAGCAGCAGATTAAGGACAGAGATGGGTTTTGCTGCTGCTTTGATACGCTCGGGAAGGTACAGAAACAGCAAATAATTCAGACTGAAAAGACCTCTAAGATCAAGTTCCAACACTCCCCAGCACTGCCAAGGCAACCACTGACCCCTGTCCCCAAGTGCCACATCCACATGGCTTTTAAATCCCCCCAGGAATGGGGTCTCCCACACTGCCAGGGCAGCCTGTTTCAAAGCTTAATGACCCTTCCCATGAGGGAATTTTCCCCAATATCCAACTTGCCCTGCCCTGTCCCAGCCTGAGGCCGTGCCCTCTCCTCCTGTCCCTGTTCCCAGAGCCCCCCGGCTGTCCCCTCCTGTCAGGAGCTGTGCAGAGCCACAAGGTCCCCCCTGAGCCTCCTTTTCTCCAGGCTGAGCCCCTTCCCAGCTCCCTCAGCCTCTCCTGGGGCTCCAGACCCTTCCCAGCTCCGTTCCTGCCCTGGACACGCTCCAGCCCCTCAGGGTCTCTCTTGTCCCCAGCACTGGAGGTGTCCCAGCAGTGCCAGCCCAGGGGACAGGCCCTGCCCTGGGGCTGTGCCACACTATGGTTGGCTCACAGAGACCATCTGCTACAAATACTGAATCCCTACTTCCCACTTAGTGATGGGAAATAGAGTGTAACTCCTCTGTTTTCCTTCCCTTCCTTGCGTTTGCTTTATTTAGTTGACTTTATCTCAACCACTTCTTTTCCATTTCATTTTCTCTTCCCTGCCCTGCTGAGGAGGAGAGTGATGGAGCAGCTGGGTGGGCAGTCAGGGTCATCCCACTCAGACCAAGGAGGGCTGAGCAGAACCAGCTCCCCAAGTGTTTTTGGGATAACATTTTCTCCCTTCAGGCTCATGCAGATCTGCCTGTAACCCTCTGATCTCAAAGGAGGTTCTGCACAGAGGAGCAGGAAAGATTTTTGGGGTTGCCAATGGGCTTTGCAGGTGCCCACCAGGGAAGGGGCACCTATAAAAAACCCTTTTTTATAGGGTTGCTTGCAATGAGGCATTTATTACAAAAAAGAAACAACTTTGGAACAACCCCAAGCCTGCTAATGTCAAGCTATCTCTGTTCAGGAAGCCTCCTCTTTCACTATCTCAGCCCCAGGAGATTTGTGGGATATCAGAAATAACAGCTGGTCAAGAAAAGGTCTCTCCCAACACGCTGCTTGCTCCCAGCATCTGTAAAGCCTCATCCTGATGGACCAGCACCTGGAGCTGCTACATCTCATCTGTTTTCAGTCCAACCCTACTCTTTTCTACATGTTTTGAGCAAATGTCGTGAGGTTTCTTCCCCATATTTTTATGCCTAAGTGGACACCCATCTCCAAACCATCCCAAACACCCTCACCTGCCATCAGGGGAGCTCAGCTACCAAAGTCGCTCAGTTTTTTGGCAAAGCAGAACTTAATCCACTCCCTGTCCCTTCCAGCTCCAAGCTCAGAGGGAATCTCTTAATTTCAACCAGGAAAACCCCACCAGGGAGGAGGGGAGCTGTCAGGATCCCCCCATGCTAACACGAAACCAGGCGTGCCAGCAAACAAGATGTTTATAGACCAGTGATTCATAATACTGCAGAGTTTGCAGGAAACGTAGCACACCATTCATGGTTAAGAAATTCTCTTGTTTTCTGCTAAATATATAAAATAATCACTCATCCCCTGAGCAGCAGATGCAAATTACACCTAGTATTAGCCTCGTATGCCAACCGCTATAATTCTGGTGCAGCATGAAGCCGTTTCCCAAGGCTTTAGAAGTCCCTTAATCTGCCTTTTGACGTCAAATGACAAATTTCTTGCCTGGGATCATTAACAGAATGACTAATGAAAGCTGATAAGTGAATTTATAAATGAAATTAAAGATATTAATATTAAAGGCCAGGGCTACAAGAGGGAGAAATGTGGATTTAGCAAACCACAACAAGAAGCGTGGTAATCTGCCTGAGATTTACAGCTCCTTTCCTGACAAGCAAATGAGTGGTATTTTCCGCCTGGAGGTTGTGGAAGCTGCCAGGCTTGATGGACACTTCTCCTGGAGCATTACCACCCCCATTACCTTCAGACACTGTCTGAGATTTAAAAAGCTCCTGCTCAAGTTTAACTGCAAATGCCAAACCAGGGATTAGCACACCCCAATAGTCTTTGCAAAGATAACTGCAGCGCCAAACCCTCCTGGCAAACACAACACCTTCACTCTGCGGCCGGTTTGCTGCCAACTTTTTTATTTTCTTTCTTTTAAGATAAAAGCACACAACTCAGACTAGATTCTCATCTTATTCACCCCAGTATAAATGCCAAGTAACTCCTTTAAAAGCCAAGGACTTTTTTTTTTGGTTTATGCATGTAGAAACAAGTACAGACCTTGGCAGATGGGTATCCAACCCCACGTCCAGGCAGCTTCCCCATGAACCCACAGCTCCTTGCAGACTCCAGCTGCTCCTTACTGAGGTTTGGGGCTCTCAGGAGACACTGCTGAAGTATCAGCTCCCACCAGCTGATGAAGATCAGCCCTGAATGGACCAGACAAACATCCTGCACTGCCCCAAGGCACACAGGCAAATACAGGCACCTCCTCTGACATTATTAAAAAAAAAAAAGACTGAAGAAAGCTTCCTTTAGTCTGTTTGTCTGATGCCCAGTTTCCAGCAGAGACAGCACAGAAACTGGCTAGCTAGTTGGGCAAGTGGTCATGAGTGGTGCTTCCCCATGCACCCACAGCCTCCAAAAAAAAAACCCAGGATCCTGTGGGAGATATCAGAGCCTTGGTCTAGCAGTGTGATTGAAGGAAGAGTCAGATGCCACCAGGAGAATGAGGAGTCCCAGAGACACACAGGAAGCACAGCTGAGGAGGGCACATTTGCAACAGGGATGTTTCCCAGTCCCTTCCTTCACTGGAGGAGCCCAGGGTGGGGAGCAGCTGCAAGACAGATGCCCCAGGGATGGTTTTTCTGAATGCCTTTCAGAGACCCCTCCCAGCCTGGGAAAAAGGACAAGGGAATGTTTCCACAGCCATTCTTAGCTCCAGGGCTGGACATATGGTGGGGTAGGGCTGTCCAGTCCCATCAGTCCTGCTCAGAGAAGTCTCAGAAGGTGCCCATGCCTGGTGCTCTCCTTGTTTAGGGACACACCTGCTCCTTGGGCCATTTGGGAAAGGACATGGAGGGATGGTGCACAGTAACAGCTCCACAGCACCACTTGAGCCTTCCAGAGAGGAAAAAAGAGGAAAACCAGCACTGGCCAATGGCTGTGACTGAGCTGAGGGTCACCCACACCTCGGGGTGTCACTTCCACACAGGACAGCCACTGAGAGAAGCTGGGGTGTGGTGAGAGAGACACCTGGACTAAAATCCTCACCAAAATGTTTCCTTACAGGTGTGTCCTCACTCCACAGGCTCCCAGCCCACAGGGCTGCCCCTCACTCTCTATTTCTCCCCACAACCTGCACCTTTGCTGCTTCCAGCCCTTCCCTGCTGCTGACCCCACTGGGTGTGCTCCCTCAAGCCAGTGAAGACATGATGTTCATTTAAGAGGCACAAGCCACACACACAGAGTTTTCCTGCAGGCACATTTTGCAGCCTTTAAAGGGAGGGAGAGAAAACAACAGAGGTTAAGGACACTTACCAAGAGGGATCCACGACAGCATAGGCCAACCAGCCCAATCCAGCTGGGGCTGGGAAATGCAAAGGACCATCAGGCAGGAAAATGTGTGAGAAAAGGTCCTGGGAGACTGCAAAACTGAGCAGAGGAGGAGCAGAAAGGGTTAAGAAAAGGTGGACAGAAGGCATGGAGCAGACAAGGGTTTGCTTTCCCTCCATCCTGGCTGCTGCTGAGCTCTCCAGCACAGGAGCCCAGTCTTTGCCATCACCAGCACCTGCTGCAAGAGGCTAAGGAGTGATCATTTTTCTTGTTGGTGGTGGTTTTTTGTTTTGTTTTGGGGTTTTTTTTTGGTTTTTTAGGAAGGGAGAATTTAACCTTTCTCAAAAGACAGCGTTTATTCGCTCAGAAGGTTTAGGAGTAAGACAAGACCACACAAGGATTTAACTTGTGGATCTCCCATGGGGTCCTGTGCAACGTTGCTTGGGAAACCACTTTGCCAGCCCCAAACCAACCCACTCCATCTCCCCAAAGTGAACCAAAAAAGGGAGAAAATTACCATTTTCCCCACTGGGTGTTGTCCACACTCTCCCTGCAGGCCCCTGCCCTGGCCCCTTTGCAGCCCCACATGCCCCTTCTTCTTCCCAGACCCCCACATCAGCTGAAACACCTGCTGAGTGCAGACTGGTGAGTTTGGAGGACCAAGTTTGCCATAAGCAGGAGCTTGAAGCTCTACATTATGTCCAACCCCTTAAGAGAAGAGCCTCTCATGCTGTCAGCCAGCTCCAGGAGCTGCAGGGTTATGCAGGAACACCCAAATACCACAAGATGCCCGAGAATCTCAGCATTTGGCAATGCCATCACACCTCTTCCAGTTGTCAAACAAACTCCATTCCTGGGGTTACAGATATTGAAGACAATTGAACATAGGAGAAGACCTTTTGCAAATCTCCCCTTGGATTTCTCACTCATTCATCTAAAGCCTCCAAAAATGAGTGCTCCCAGCTTAAGTGTGGGAAAGGCTTTTCTCTGCTGACCTGCTGCAGTGCCTGTCTGTTTTTGAACACCTCTGGAGATAAGAATCTTCCAGTTTAGACATGAGGCAGGCCCAGTGCATGGTTTGGGGTTAAATCAACATGTAAAGGGGTGGGAGGCAATGCCTATGCCCTTGCTACTCCCAAAAGAGCTGCATTCCCTGTCCTTTCACCTCTGCACCTCCAGCAGTTGCCACCATCGTGTCAGTGGAGATGCATGAGCCAGTCCTGGATGCCCCTGAGGTACCTGGGGGGTGTTTCTCCTACAGCTTTTGGGGCAGTGCCTGCCCCAGCCATGCTCCATCCTCCCCTTTCAGCTAACAAAGGATCTGCCCAGGTTATGAGCAGGGTCTGAAGCAACAACAACAATTACACTCAAGACTTACTCTAACAAAGTCCTTCCAGAAAGGTCACGGAGGAGGGCTTGGGGTGACCCTGTGAGGACACCCACACTGCCCAGGGCACCCCGGGCTGTGTCCCCAGCACTCTGTTCCCTCCCAGCAGAGCAGCTCTGGGGTTTTGTGGCAGACACACCCCCCCGACCACCCCCGGGCTTCGCAGCTTCTGCTGCTGCCTCCCTCGCGCACCGACTCACCGGTTCTTAAATAACACAGTTCCAGGGGCCAGATCCACGCTCAGCAAGGTAAATCCAGATCAGCTGTCTTTAGGCTTTGCTGGTAATTCCCAGCATGAGCAGAACGTGACCACTGCTTGTTTCTCTTTCTCTTAAAAGAGATGGAAGCTGTGCCACCCGCCCAAACCCCGTGTGAGAGAGCCCAGCTCCTTTTGCCATCATTACACGCACGCAGATGGGTGTGAGAGCTTTACACAACCCTTACATAAATGAGCCTCAGAGCCTGTTTTGTCCGTGTTTGGGATTATCCTTCTCCCTGTTACTGAAAGGAGTTATTTAAGGGAGCACAGGGATACAGGTTGGTGCTGGAGAAATGTCTGGGCTCTACAGAAATCACTGCGTGTTCCTCCACACCCACAGCAGCACCACCAGCACGCGACCCGCCTTGGATTTCCTCAGCCCATGATACTAAAACAAAAACCAAAATTTAAAAAAAAAAAATCAAACAAAAAAACAACTGAAAAGAACAAACAAAAAAAATTCATTTTCTTTGTACCAAGTGGCTTTTTCAGGACTCGAACGTGGCTTTTCAAAAGTGTCAAAGGAATTAAGTCATTAAAATGTGGATGAGTTTGATGGATTATGAGCTATGAAAGCCTGGTGGTTACTGACTAATAAGGCTGGGAGGTGGAGGAGGGGGGGATGTTTCCTCTTGTAAGGATGTGTTTCTAACAAGACAGGTCAAAAATATGATGCGGATGATAAATNTTCACATTGGAAAATGATCAGCCCCCAACAGGCATGCATGTCTCCCTTCATGCAAGCGAGAAGCACAGCCTCCCTCCTCGGGATGTGTATGGGGACGTGTCAGGCACGGAGGAGCNAGCTTCTGCTGCTGCCTCCCTCGCGCACCGACTCACCGGTTCTTAAATAACACAGTTCCAGGGGCCAGATCCACGCTCAGCAAGGTAAATCCAGATCAGCTGTCTTTAGGCTTTGCTGGTAATTCCCAGCATGAGCAGAACGTGACCACTGCTTGTTTCTCTTTCTCTTAAAAGAGATGGAAGCTGTGCCACCCGCCCAAACCCCGTGTGAGAGAGCCCAGCTCCTTTTGCCATCATTACACGCACGCAGATGGGTGTGAGAGCTTTACACAACCCTTACATAAATGAGCCTCAGAGCCTGTTTTGTCCGTGTTTGGGATTATCCTTCTCCCTGTTACTGAAAGGAGTTATTTAAGGGAGCACAGGGATACAGGTTGGTGCTGGAGAAATGTCTGGGCTCTACAGAAATCACTGCGTGTTCCTCCACACCCACAGCAGCACCACCAGCACGCGACCCGCCTTGGATTTCCTCAGCCCATGATACTAAAACAAAAACCAAAATTAAAAAAAAAAAAATCAAACAAAAAAACAACTGAAAAGAACAAACAAAAAAAATTCATTTTCTTTGTACCAAGTGGCTTTTTCAGGACTCGAACGTGGCTTTTCAAAAGTGTCAAAGGAATTAAGTCATTAAAATGTGGATGAGTTTGATGGATTATGAGCTATGAAAGCTGAAAAGAACAAACAAAAAAAATTCATTTTCTTTGTACCAAGTGGCTTTTTCAGGACTCGAACGTGGCTTTTCAAAAGTGTCAAAGGAATTAAGTCATTAAAATGTGGATGAGTTTGATGGATTATGAGCTATGAAAGCCTGGTGGTTACTGACTAATAAGGCTGGGAGGTGGAGGAGGGGGGGATGTTTCCTCTTGTAAGGATGTGTTTCTAACAAGACAGGTCAAAAATATGATGCGGATGATAAATTGCTTTAAAAGTTGCCATTAACCCAGCAGTTTTCTGCGTTATTAGATTACCAAGGCATCCTTGGAGTGGATTGAGCAGGCAGCCCTGCTCTGTAGCAGGGCTAATTTGCAGAATGAGACCTGGGGGGGGTTGTCACACTCTCTGCAGTGAATCCCCACTCCCAACAAAGGGGCAGCTGCCGGCAGGTGTCCGTGGAGGGGATGGGTTTATCCGTGTCAGGGTTTGGGGTGGGGGAGAGGAGAAGGGGGNCTGGCCCGGGGCGAGGATGGAGCGAGAACAAAGGGCCACGGCATACACTACATCCAGGGGGGAGCAGGGGGCACCCCACCGGGGCTCGTACAGAGGGGGACAGGATGGCCAAACAGTCACCGAGGGACACGGAAAAGGAAATATGGAGAAGGAAATCATAAATAAATGTTCATAGAGAGAACCGACCAAACTCAGGATAGAGCTAGGAGAGAGGTGGAGAGGCACAGCCTTGCGAAATGATGCGTCTCTGGGAGGGATGCTGGGGTAAAGGCAGGGCGGGCTGCAGGAGCCACTGGCTTTTGTTTTGTTTGCCAGCGGCTCCTCGTGAAATTTTAGCGGGTGGGAGCCACCGACCTGCTGAATTTGTCTTCCTCTCATTAAAGACCAATCACCAATCCTGCGTCTCCCACCCCCCGCTCCTGTGGAAATGTAATTAAAGACAAGATGCTCCCCCCGCCTCCCCTCCCAGCCCCATTCCTGGCTTTGGGAGCCCTGACTTCCCTCAGTTCCTCGTGGCATCCAAGCCAAAACGGGGAGGTTTTACGGGACCGTTCTGCAGACCTGGGAGAGGAGGTCTGCTGCAGGCACAAGGAGAGATGACCACTACTATTATCATCGCTTTGCAGCCGCAGCAAAACTGCTCGCTGACCGCAATTCATCCATTCCTCCATGCTTCCAATTTTTTAAGGCTCCCCATGCCTTTCTCGCAACCCCATAGTTTTTTGCCTTTTTTTTTTTTTTTTTTTTTTTTTTTTTTCCCCAAATTGGGTTTTTTTTTAAAAAGNCCACCAAATCGAGCTTTTATTCAGAAGATGGTGGGCCTGGAGGCTTCGAGCAGGAAAAAAATGTAGTTACAACATTAGCAGCTGGGACGTTTTTTACGAGCCCTGCCTTGCAGGGGTCTAGTGGAGATATTTATAGCGTGCCAGTCGCCGCGGGACCGAGGCACGGCAACTTCTCGCATGGCAGATGGTGGGCAGGGCACTCGCAGAGATGTATACGTTTAAAATATACAGCTTAAAGATTAGAGGGGGATTTTCTCTTTTTTTTTTTTTTAAATGCAGGTTGGTTTACCTCTTGATAATCAGGAGTTTCGAAAAAATAAACAATCCCCCCCCATCCATACAGAGGGATCAGTCTGGTAAGGGAGGTGTAATGTTGTAACTAGAATGAATAAGCAGCAGACCCTTCATCAATTTTTTTTTTTGATTAATAATGAGGGATTGGATTTGTACACTTTTTTTTTTTGGCTGTTCTGCGGTAAAACCAGAATTCTGCATCGGCACAACAGCAATATGGACTGTGCGCTGGGGAGTATGTACACACAGACTAATGCTGAGGGTAGATATGAGATAGGAAGTGGGGGGAAAAAATGTATTTAAAAGCCCCCAAATCTGTTCTACGAGGGAGAAAAAATCCACTCACTCAAACCTCACGATGAGGGGAAAGCAAGGAAAAAATCTAAACAGCAGGATACGACAATAAATGGGAAAACAGCAATAGAAAAAGCACACTAGGTTAATATAGGAAAACTAGTTTCTTTATTGAGAGATCGTATATTAGTATTAGTGGAATCGTGTGTAACAATGTCATCATGCACACAATACAAAAAGGCAAGGCCCACCATGCTATGGAAGGGCAACAGAACAAAAGCAGCGTACACTGAGCAGATGTATAGGCTACAGCACATTACATTTCAGCAGGGTATGTCTCTACAGAGAGATTTACATCAGAAACTAGGTAATGTAAAAAAATACAGACCATGCTTTAGTTTTAGTACAAGAAAAAAGGTGGAGATACACAACCAAAGGATATTCGGTACAGAAAAAATTACCCACAAAATAAGAACAGGAAGTAATTCAGCACAGCAGAAAAAAATGTTATCCCTGTTTAATGGAAAACCATTTTGCCAGTCGTCTCTTTCGGCAGCCCTGTTCGGGTTTTTTTATTATTATTATTATTAATTTTTGGGGGGGTGCGCGGCGGGACGGGACACTTGTGGCTGCAGGGAGGGGCGGGGCAGGGGGCGAGGCCCGCGGGGGCCGGGGNGGGGGCGATGCCCGCGGGGACAGCGGTGTCACCGCGGGGACAGGGATGCTGCACCCTCCGCACCTCGGCCGCTGCTCCACCACACACAGCCCGCTCCCCAACCCTCTGCCAGCCCGATTTTACCAATCGCTGCGCCTCCCCTCCCCAAATTTAATTTTTTTTTTCCTTTTTTTTGGAATGGTTTTCAGCAGGGAGGTGGGACCAGGTGACCCC
>VXBR01007199.1:244014-254592 GCA_013400215.1 Cisticola juncidis
TCCCGGATTATGGCATCGGGTCTGTCGTCGGGTTGGGTTTGTGGGTTTGTTGTGGGCTTGTCATTTGCAGGAGCGGCGGGGGGACATTTGATTTGTTGGGTGTTTTTGGCATTGTTTTTGTTTCTGTTTGTTGCTATTATTGTTTCTGGGTTTTTGGGTTTTTTTGGGGGGAGGGTTTTTTGGTTGTTTTTTTTTTTCCTCTTGATCTGAATAAAAACGTTTGTGAGTTTGGTAATCCGCATCTGTGTAACCCCTTCCTCACGGGTCCCACATCCCCCGGGCAGATGCTTGGGAAGGATTAATTTGATCCGCAGGGAGAGCTCCCGGCTCAAACATTCCCGGGATCCGCAGCCTCCACCCCAAAGGGCCCTTTTTGGGCACAGCTGCTGCTCGGAGCTCCCCCGACCGGGAGCAGGACCAGCTCCAGGTGCCCAGTGCCTCCCGGTGGCCATCCCAGCGCATCCCAGCCCGGGTTAACTCCGGGCAGGGGAAGGGTGGCCTTTGTCCTCCGCTATCACCTCTGTCACCGCGCTGCTGTGAGAGGTGACACTGCCCGCCCCAGGGCTCAGCCAGCCCCGCCTCGGGACGGGCAGGCAGCACCTGATGTCCCAACAGCACTAATATTTTCAAGGAAAAAACATAATTTGTGGTTTTCTGTTTTGTTTTTGTTTGGTTTGGGGGCAGGTTTTTGTTTTGGTTTGGTTTTAGTTTTTGTTTTTGGTTTTGTTTTTATTTTGTTCTTTTGGTTTGGTTGGGGTTTTTTGGGTGGATTTTTTTGTTTGTGGTTTTGTTGTTGTTTGGTTGTTGTTGTTTGGTTTGGTTTTGTGGGGTTTTTTGGGGGTTTGGGGGTTTTTTGGGNGGGGGGTTGTGATTTTTTGGTGGGTTTTTGTTGTTGTTGTTTTGTTGTTTTGTTGTTGGTGGTGGTTTTGTTTTGTTTGGGGGTTTTTTTGTGGGGTTTTTTGTTTGTTTATTTGTTTGTTTGTTTTTGTTCTTGTTGTTGGTTTTTGTTTTCTTGAAACCCTGCAGGGCTTGCAGGGACCTCAAAGTTTATCTAAAACCATGTGCAGGGACACCTCCCACTGTCCCAGGCTGCTCCCAGCCCTGTCCAGCCTGGCCTTGGGCACTGCCAGGGATGCAGGGGCAGCCCCAGCTGCTCTGGGTACCCTGTGCCAGGGCCTGCCCACCCTCAGCATAAAAACCTCCTTCCTTAAATCCAAACTATCCTAATTTTCCGTGTTTACGTTGTAACCAAACTCTTCCTGAGCCCCGTTTGTGCCCCAGCATGGAAAATCAAGCATTTCCCACCTAATTGTGTCAGCAGCAGCAAATCATCCCCCTCTCAGAGGTGCGATGTCGGGCTGGCTGTGTCGCACACACCCGACAAAGAGACACCTCTTTAAAAGGTTAAAAAACCTTCAGGGTGCAAGGCAGCCAAAAATACGCGGGAATCTGGCAAGGCGGGATGCCCACCGTGCCTCCCCTGGCCCATCCCCATTCCAGGATGGGTCCCAGGACCCTATAAAACACCCTGGGACCCTACAAAACACCCTGGCATCCCCTCCTGGTCCCAGGCTGGGCTGCAGTGAGCCCTGGAGGATCCCACCAAACATCGACAGGATTTAATTTCATCCACCACCACCACCACCTCGGTTTTTACTCAGTGAAGAGTGACAGAAAAAGTATAACTGCATAAAAGCAAAAGAACACAGTATTTAAAAATAAAGATATGGGCAGGACACAATTAGCATATTTCCAGACACATGCAACTGAAGGAAACAAAATATATATAAACTCTTAATTAACTGTGAGTAAATTACAATTAACCTTTTTTTTTTTTTTTTTTTTCTGAATGTCATGATTTAGTAAGGAATTCTTGTGCAATGGAAACAATGTTGTATTTGTAAGCAGTGTTTAACAAGTAATTAGGATGCAGACAGAAATCCATGAATCCAAATCCTCTCATAGGACACTGCATTAAACAGCTGGTATCACACAGCTGATACCTCACAAACAGGGTGCAAGCTTATCTAGGGATGGATTCAGGCTCTGAGGATATATGGCAGAGGAATGACAATTGAAAGACCAAAGTTTTAAAGTCTGTGGAAGGGTGGATCTAGGACAAAGGATCTATTTTAATTGCTACTTACACGTTTAAGTGGGATAACGAAACAAAATATTGTCAGTAACAAGGGTTACTGATTCAGTTAGTTTACATCTTCATTAGTATCTTCAATTGCTAGTAAATAGTGTACTTCCAAATTTTTCAATTATGGATATGCCATGTAACCTGACAGGAGTTTTATTAGAGTGGCTGAATCAAATTTAAAAGCCCAGTAGCTTCCAGAATTAGTTTTCACTCGTTGATTCCTTGCTTTTCCACATATATACTGGCATACTCCACATACTCCACATATGTACCTTTAAATCACAATGACACATGGTATTTTTTTTTTCACAGGAACAGAGCAATGATTTCACAGAAAAAAAAAGCAGATCCAAAGAGGCACAGTGAATTGTGTGATGCTATCTCTGCACTTTCAGTCAAAATTCAGATATGCATTGCAAGCACTGGCCTGTTCCAAACCAACAGCCTCCTTTTGCTTTTTCTAAATTTGCAGTTATGATTCATAAAAAGAGTATCATGGAAGAACTGGTGTGTGTTAATAAAGGCTTTTATTTATCAGATGTATTCATTTCCTGCTCTTCCTATTTTGTTGGCCATCTTTTACATGCTGTGGAAGAGAGCATTACCTGTCTCTCAGAGTGGAAGAGGAATTTATTAAGACAGACTGGAGCAGGGCAGGTTACTTTTCCTTCAGGAATTCTGGTCTAATCTGTGCCTACAGACTGGCTAAACACTTCAGCAGTGGATCTGAGGATGTGAGAAACTCTTGCATCACCACTGTGTCATCAGAACTGGGAAACAGACTGAGTGTTGCCTTTGTGATCTGGCCTCTCTTCTGATGCCCTTAGACCAATGTTCATTTTCTACCCATTTTAAAGAGGACTGTAAAGTTTCTCATGGATATCTTGCTCAAATTTTTAAGTCAGTTAAAGGACTATATTCCCTAGGCCTGTTCTTATCAACAACGGAACCTTTCCAATAAAATTTTGTCAATAAAATCAAGAGAAATCATCAGTCCTTGATAGGAAGCTGGCATAAACAGTTTCAGCTTGGATGATTTAGTAAAACTGGAAAAGCTTGACAAGCCACCAAAATGGAAAAAGGTATGCTAACTTAGCAAGTGTACAAGCCCCCAGAATATAGTTTTAGCCACTGTTATTTATCTTAGTATCTTTGCAGCAATTAAAAATTATAAATTATGGATCAAGCTTATAGCAAGAGTGAACTCACTAGTTTAGCTGTAAAATCTTTAAGTACAAGGAGTAGCTGATTTAAAGGAGCTGATGATCTGACAGAAAATAATGTTGGGACAAATTTGCTTAAAAAAAGCTCAAGCCAGATACACTGGATGTTACTAAGGTATTTTCTGAAGGTTAGAGGATGTACATTCATCTTTTTCCCTGGCACTGCAGTGGTCTCTGCTTAGTTCTGCATGCAAAGCACTCCTAATTTTGTAAGAAAACTCTGTACCAGAGGGTGCTGTGCATGGCTGACTCTGGCTCAGGGTGACATAAATGATTACTGCTTCTGCAACTAGGGAGGCATTTCTTTGAGATGCACTTTTCTTGTATTTATAGATGCTGATCAGAATTCCAGGGACTGGAAAGCAGAAGAGAGGGTTAGCACATGGTAAACTTCATCCTGTTTGTTTCTAAGCCACAGGCAGGTGTGTCGTGTGGAAGCAAAGGAGCCTGGAGTTTATTCTCTGCATCCCTCAGCTGCCTCTGAGTGGATTCCTTAAGGTCAAGGCAGAACTGTGGCTCTTTCACTGTAGAGAAGTTTTTGGAGCTGTCTCAGGGATGTTTGGCTGTTATCTGACATCTCTGATGTCTCAGGGTGCTGGGCAGCCTTATTCTGCAGCATTTAGAAGTTATCACTTCATGACATGCTGCTTTGTAATTTAATTTATGTGTTGAGGGAAGTGCCCTAGCTGGATTTTCTGACCCCCCCCCTTAACCCAGGTGAATGATAACTTTGGAGTGAGGAGAGGTTTCAATATTTTCTTGTAAATATCATCTCTTCAATAAGATGTTGAAGAAAAAACAGCAGTAAGGGCAAATATTTCACAGCCAAGTCATCCCATCTTTCCTGTGGAATACCAGACCTGAGTACACAGTCTCTGTCTGCCACCTTCTGTATTGCATCTTGGGCTTTCTGTAATCACATCAGATGAATGAGGACTAGTGGATGTTTTTCTGCATTTTAAATGTCTCTGTGCTTCAGGAGAACAAAAAAAAAAAAAGAAACAGGGGGTAGCTGTGCTCATCTGAGGAGTGACAAATATATTCTCCTGCCTGTTGCTGGGTCAGGTGTTCTGAGAAGAAATTGAATGTATAGGCTGAGAACAGTATTTTCAGTATGGAAACCACAAGTCTTGGAAAGGGTGTTTTCCACTGATTGCTCCTCTTTTCCACAGATATTATTATCTTAGTCTTTGCTGCTTCTTTAATGTAGCATGTATTTGGTATTTTTAGCTGACTTTATGGGAAAACCAGTTCAGAAGCCCTGTGCGGATTATTTTGATATTTAAAGAAAATTCCATCATGGTGAACACAAAACCAGCAAGAGCTCTTTAATTCCTAATTAGTTTTCTTGAGTTGGTTATCTATATGGAAAGAAACTACATTGCCAATATTTAGATCTCCTCTTAAATGTAAATTACTTTAGAGGATTTAAATTCCAGACCAAAATAATGAAAAAAAAATCTAGGTAACAATAAACTTACCCTACCTTTGTGCAGAAGAGTTGGGTTTGTTTTTTTTGTTTTTTTGTTTTTTTTTTATGGAGAATGAGTAAATTAAATAAACATTTGCTTAAAAAAATATTTGCTTAACAAGTTTAGACTCCTGAGGTGTGTACGCTGAGCAGAAGGAAATACATCCTGTGCTTAGATCATGTTTTTAACAAAACTGATGAAGTGATTCAGTGTCCAAGGTCCTTTATGTTGCTGGAACATAGTGAAGACAAAGTAAGGAGGAAAGGTGTTTATTTTGGTAAAATATTAGAGAATAAAATTCTGTGATTTATTGGAAAAAAACCTGAAAGGAATGCAGTCATTGGTCATGGTCAGCATGGATTCATGGGGGGAAAGTTCTGTTTAAAAGGCTCAATTTCCTTTTACGACAATGTTACCCACCTAGGAGAATAAGGGAAGCCGGTTAGAATATTTTGGTATTTCACTAGAGATTTTAATGCTGTCTTTCACAGAATTCTTGTGGACAAAATATTCAGCACACAGCTGGATAAACACATCATGTGATGGGTGATCAGCTCCCTGATGGGCTGAGCACAAAGGGTTACAGCAATGGGGTGGCATCAGGGTGGGGACCTGTCACTAGTGGGGTTCCACAGGGCCCCATCTTAGCCTCTGTGTTCTCCAAAATCTTCATAAATTACTTGGACACAGCAGGAGAAGGGTTACTAAGCAGGTTCATGGGTGACACTAAACCAGGAGGAGCTGTTGACTCCCTTAAAGACTCGGATCTCAGCAAATTTAAGGGCTGGTATTGGGGTTCCCAATGCCTCTGAGGGTCCAGCCCTTGCAGAGAAATGGCATAATAATAGTAAGACAGCTTCTCTGGACATGCTTTGTAAAATAAAAGGTTTTAATAATGACAAAAATAATAAACATTATAGAACAAGGAAATATAAGTTGAATACACATTCTTACACTGGCTGAGGCAGTCTAAAAAATCTTAGAGCACCTCTGTGCTGTCCCTTTACTACTTGATTGTTTAGGTGGGCTATTTAGCACCTTACCAAGGAAACTGGCACCAGGCTTTGAGGTGCACTGAGCCAGTCACAATGAGCAGGCTGTAGAAAATTCCAGTTTAACTTCCTTACATGTTCCAGGGTAAGCTGAAACCCTTTCCCTTATAAAGAAACACCTGCTTGGGTGTGGAAATGCATTGCTGCAGGCTGGGCAGTCACCAGATGAATGAAGTGTAAGAGCAAGTGCAGGATTCTGCACTTGGTGAGGGATGTGCAGACACACTGGGGAGTGAGATGCTGGAAAGCAGAGCCACAGAAAGGGACCTGGGGCCCTGGTCTATGGCCAGCTGAACATTTGCCAGCAGTGCCCTGGCAGCCAGGAGGGCGACCCATGTCCTGGGGACATCAGGGACAGCATCAGCAGGGCAAGGGAGGGCATTGTCCTGCTCTGCTCTGCTCTGGGGCAGCCTCACCTCCAGGGCTGGGGCAGCTCTGGTGCCACAACATTTACAGAATCACAGAGTGGGTCAAGTTGGGAGGCACCAGAACCTTCAGGTCCAATCTCTTTGCTCCCAAGCTGCTCTCAGAGTCCCACCTGTAGCACTGCATCCATCTCTGGGCACCCAAAATAAGAGAACATCAACCTGTAAGAGCAGGGCCAGGGGAGGGACATGAAGGTGATCAGAACACCTCTCCTCCTCTGGAGATTAAAGATTTGTGGATTTGAGGATTAAAAAACTGGGACTGTTCAGGCTGGAGCAGAGAGGTTTCCAGGAAGCCTTCCAGTATTTAAAGGAAGTCCATGTAAATCTGAAAAGAGACTTTTTACAAGGGCATGTAGTGATAGGACAAGGGCTGATGGTGTTAAAATGACAGAGAGAAGGTTTAGATTAGATATTAGGAAAAAATTCTTAACTGGGAGTATGGGGAGGTTGTTTGCCTTTTTTCCTTCTATTTTCCTGCTTTTAAACAGGAACAAATCATAACAGTACAGTAATTTTCAGGCTGTTTTTTGTTGTGTTGTTTTGTGGTTTTCGGTGTTTTTGGGGGTTTTTTTGGGGTTTTTTAAAGATTATTCTGTCGATTTTATCTGAAGTCAATGTCTAACAGGCCTCTGTAAGTGAAAACACACTTGAATTTGGAAATAGAGCTCTCTGGGGGGTTTTCTTTAGAATGCTTTCATTATCATTACATTTCTTACAAATTGAGAAAGAAGTGTCTGTACGTGCTAATTTTGTGCCCAAAACTATTGATCAAGACACTGTAAACTTAAAAAGTACGAAATTATTTTATTTCAAGTCAACAGAACATTACTCTGACTGCCTTTTTTTTTGGATGCATTGTCTGAAGGGAGTTGGAGTGCAGAGTCCTGACACTTTTCATCATTTTCATGTACCAAGGGCATCTCTGGATGACCTGTGTGTCCTGCAGACATCTTTGGGGACAGCCTTAGGAACCCAAAAAGCCTTAGGAACCACGAAGTGTCTGGGATGCAGGGCTGACCACAAATACCAGTCTCTACAAACCTGCTGAAGAGCACAAATTACCTGTGGTTTCTGAATCACCCTTCTAGAGTTTTACCGTGCAAAGAACTAGCTACTTCAAATTGTCATTTCAGTTCTTGACAGAACCCAATTTATAATGAACTCTATAATGTTCAGAACAAATGTTTGTTTTACAGTATCATCCCTTGTACTGCATACAGAAGCACAGCAAAATTTAAGAGCACACAGGCAAATTCTGCTCTTTTCTATAATCCAGTTGTCTGAGGACTGTGAGCATCTAAACCCAGAAACTCTCGCTCATGCTCACTGAATAATAGTAAATACTGATATAGGAAAGTGTTGGTCAAGTTTGTGTGGCACATTCCAAATTCCCTGCACTCTCAAAGCCTAGAGTTGTCTTAATTTACTCCAGTGTGGTAAAAACAGGATGCAATTAAGTTAATATTAGAATGTACTTGCTATTGTCAGAGCAGTAGAGCATGAAAAATACAACTACAACTACAGTGCAACAACCATAGAGTTAAATGGTTTCAGGAGGTTCACAGAACAAGATAAAATAGGGATAGAAGAGACTTTGAGAAATTTAACCAATTTACCTTTTCTAGTTGTGGTTGTCACCACCATAGGCACATCTGCCAAATCTGTTGGTGAAAAATCTCCAGTAATGCCAAGTGCACCATTATATTCAAACACCACAGCTATCCATTTATTTATTGAAAGTTGTAACAGCATCAGAAGATAAATCTGTTGTGGGCAATTATTCTGCCTTCAGTGCACATTCTGACCCGGAATTCAACCAGGGGAGGATCTCTTAATGTACACAGATCATCTGCCATGAGAGAGATTTATCAGATCACATGCCAGTCCCCATGCTCTGTTTTGGAAGGCATGGGAGGGCCAGTTACTGCTTTCTGCTAGAACTTTGTGCCTGATGTCTCTGCCCAAATTTGACTCTGCTTGGTTCAGTTGTCTCCTCTCAGCTGAACACAGAAATTATGTGTACTTTTAGGAGCCACAGTTCTGTTTTGTTTTTTTTTTTTCTAATGTAGCTGAAAACCTGGGCTACTAAGTTTCTGACGTTTTTTCATATGGAGAATGAGTAAATTAAATATTTTTTTCCCAGCCTTCAAGTGCAAGACCATTTAAAACTTTCATCATGCAGCAAAATTCCTTTTGACCTCCCCAAAGCAAAAACACCTATCTAATATGTATAATAATGATTCCATGGTTAGATTTCCCTGCTGAACTTGTAATGTACTGATTTGCTATGGCTGTTTTGTCTCAAAAGGTACAGATTATTTTTATCATCTCTTACCCTGCACAAAAACTTGATGTTTGCACACACACTGGTTTCTTCCCTATTCAGCAGTTGTCATCTCATCAAGATTTTGTAAGGGATCTCATATGTGGGAAAATAAATTCTCTCTTCCCAGGTGGTGTGGCCATCCATCCATATTCATTAGAGCTGATGTTGTTTTCCCTCTTGTTGTTCTAAATTTGCCATTATAGTGATCAGCTCCCTGGTCATGGTTTAGTGATTAGTCTTGCTGTGTGTCATTCCATTCCTTGGGTGGAAATAAATCCTTGCCTACATCCATCTGTCAGTGGTTGTGTTAAAAACAGGTATTACCATTCTGGGTCAGAGCTGAGGTCCATTCAGGCTCATATCCTGATTCTAGTAATAGTCAGTACCAGAAGCACCATGGAAATGAATTTGCCTCCCATTCCCTTAAACTCTCTCCTGCTCTTAAGCATGCAGTTGTATTACCTTCCAGTCTCTTGTTTCTACTGTCTTGTTTTCAACTTGTCATCTTTTTTGGTTTTGGTATTAATCTTGGTTGGCTGCTTGGATTATTTTTTCCTTTTTTTTTTTTTTTCTGTGTGTGTGTGTGTATGTGTGTTCCTTTAAATCGTGATTTGGTCTCAGCCATAAAAACATATTTTGATAATGACCTGTTTTCTCAGAAGAAAAACCTGAAATTAGTGGAGATTTGCTAGGATATATGTTGTTCTTTGAAAATAAACAAGGTAAGTGCACATTTGCCAGCAGTGATCTACTGGTGTTGATGATAACAATGTGAGAAGACAGGTGGAAGGAGAAATGGTGAGGCAGTTAAATAATGTAATATTTTGTCTAGCAGAGCTCATTTTTTAAAGTGGAACTTTAAAAGCATAGATGCAATGGTTTTGGTCACAGGGACTTTCCATGAGTACCAGAGCAGTGCAAGAACAAAGATTTATTCTGGCATGCTAGGCAGTACTAAATCAAAGGATGGAAGAGGGCAATCATGGAAGTAGGAACATCTTTTATCCCTTTGCTCCTCATATATTGCTGTTCCTTCTTTCCATCTGCTTCTGATCAGATACCACTAGGATGGTAAGCAGTTAATTCGCTTGAAAATGAGTGCAAGTTTTCTTTTATTATGCATCAGTTCTCATGAAAAACAGTAGACAGATGGATGTGGAAGCTGAAGCCCTCCACCTGCAAAACAAAAAAAGAAAATAAACATCAATCCATGTAAGCAATCCTGTGCTGCCTGATGTGCTGGGGCAAAGGGGAGCTGAGTTTTCACAGCATTAATTTTCTATTTTCTGTGACATCACTGTTTACAGCACACCTATTAAGGGTCACCAGCATCAGGAATGGGGCTGGAGGCTACTAAACAGTTACCAGGTGACAAGTGAACTGGCTCTTGGTCAAATCAGGTTATGAAAGTTCATGTATTTAATTTATTTAAAAGAGCATCTGTGGAGTTTATCATCAGAATGTTTTTGGTTACTCTGTTTTCTGAAGGAAGAGGCTTATCTGACCCTGCATCCTTGCCTGTGGATGTGTTTGCTTCCCTTTCTTCTTGGAAGGACTTTTGCACCTTGAGAATCCTGAGTTACATGCAAAGACAGTCTCAAGACACAAAATTTCTGCCAGTCACATGAGACAGAAATCACAAAAACCTGCTGAGGAAATAATACATAATACTGATATGACACATATCAGTACGAAACAGACTTCATCAGTTATCCAAATAATTGAATTTTTGGTTTTGGATGTGTTCATTGCATCCTCTTCTTTGATTTATGCTGTGAAGAGGAGACTCCTTGGTGTGTGGCATCACCTTAGTGGTTTGCCTTTGGAGAGGGTAATTAATGTGATCTTAGAACTGGGTTCATTTATGTCCTCTAAGCATGTTAAGTATTTTCCTTGAATTTCAGACTTTTTTTTTTTAATTTTCTTTTTTT
>VXBR01007201.1:0-20296 GCA_013400215.1 Cisticola juncidis
CATTCCACTGCCTAACACAGCTCAAGGAGGACAGAGCAGCCTGGATTCACCCCAAAAACACTCCAAAATCAACCCAAGGAGCACCTCACAATCCCCCCAAAAATCCCCTCAAAATCACCCCAAAACACCCCAAAAATCACCTCAATATCACCCCAAAAATCTTCACCAAAATCTGCCTCATCTACGGGCACCAATTTTTTCGGATTATACCCTTTTCTGACCCAGAGATGGGGCAACTGAGAGGCATTTTAAAATCTTTTATTCCATTTGCAATCTCATGTGAAGAATGAGACAATACAGATGTTACAATTCACGCCATCACAATCAGAAGTCAATTATTTCTTAATTACAATACGTTATAAGTGTTTCTTGGCCTATCAGCTTTTGCCACATAATAGTGCCTTAAAGCCAATCACCTAAAATTACCCCTCGTGGGTCCTACTACAATACATCTTTCATAGTTCTATTTCTCAAAAATATCGAGTCTTATTTGCAAGGCCATCTTTTGAAACTTGTTTACACTTCCATTTCTCTCTCATCAGTATCTGTGTCCTATTCTATGGAACTTCTAAGTCATCATTTTTTATCTAAAAGTTTGCATACAGATACATACTATGTGAGCCTTCTGTCAGGCTTTGAGAATTCTCTACATATCCATTTCCCACATTTACCTTTAAATGTTTTGGGGTGTTACAGACCTTTGCATGGATATACACAGTTTGTCATCATTTGAGAGGGAGAATTTAGGGAAGACAGGGATAGGCTGGAGAGAAACAGCAGTATACCAGCTATGAATTCAGGCTCGGGTTTTGATTTTCATGTGGTTTAATAAGTTAACAGATTCAGCCATTACACAGCAACAGAATTTGAGATTTACAAAGATGCAAGAACTTCATTTAGTCATACATAGTTTTATTTTCATTATTATTAGCTACACAGTTCCAATTCTTTCCCAACTGAACAATGCGGGGTCAAAATAATCCACCCAGACAGAAAGCATCAAAGTACAAAAGAGTACACACAAGGAGGGTGCTAATTCAAATTTTGTGTGGGTATTTGGTCCAGTACCTTACAAAGCAAGGAAAGGTGATGTGGAGCAGGAGCAGTTGTGCGTGTAAAAGGAGCTGCAATATCACAATCACACCTTTGCTAGAAGTTTGACCACCACTGGAACTGTTACTCTATCCTGTGACTCACCCTGACCTTGTAGTAGGGGAGGTGGGATGGAGAGAACAATGCAAAAGGACCACAAACAATAACTCTCAAAACACTCAAGCATCTCCACAGCCACCTAGAAATTACTTCTCTGTAGGTTTAGCAAACAATGGCCCAAGAGAAGCTATCGCATCACTAAGGCCAAAAAATGTAACAAAAACATTTGCCATGCGCCCAGTTCTAGTCTAAAAATAGCACGTGCCCATGGTTTGAAGAAGTTTTCATTACATTCCCCTGCACTGAACTTGTTCTCCACCCAAACAGTCTCCTCTCACTCTTCCCCATTTCAGTCAGGCTGCCTAAAACCCCACCTATCAGATTTAACCCTTTTCTGACCCAGAGATGGGGCAACTGAGAGGAGTTTTAAAAACTTATATTTTCAGTCTCATGTGAAGGGTGGGACAATATAGATGTCACAATTCACACCATCACAATCAGAATATATACTAAATATATATAATATATACAATATCTAGCAATTTCGTTCTAGCTCTAATTATAATTTGAGGTATCATCTCTATAATTGTAAAGACTGGTTTTGGAGACTTGTAGGGAAAAAAAAACCTACTCTATGATTAACAAAGGATCCTTCTTGTAAGAGTCAACTGCATAAGCAGCATGAGGGTCCTTACAGGGGCAGGAATTAGACTTGCTTGCTCAGATCTGCCCCTGCAGAAGTCTGTGCAAGAAACGGATATGAATGCACAGAAGCCAGTCCGGCCGCTCTCCTGTCTCATCGATCCGCACTGTCGTCCTCAAGTCACACTGCACCGTTACCAGTACAGGCATTTGCGGAGTATGCTCTAATTATAAGCACGTGCAAATACACATCCATGCATCCAATTCCTCTGGCTTCAAACATCCATCATGCTAAATCCTATGGCGTCCTCAGAACACTGAGATTTTGAGGTTCCCTTCATTTTTTCCTGTGTCCCTTTTCCACCGACTCAAGGGCATATCTCTCCTGGGCCAACACCGAGGGCTTTGTGGATGATGAGACTCATAAACAGCCTTGCCTAAGCATAGGGGGAAGATGTATCCAGACAGAAATATGCTTATAAGCATGCTTACAGCTAGTGTAAATCTATTTTCTTCGGAAAAGTAAAAATACAGAGCATAGGTAAATTCTAGTAAATCTGAACGCCAAAATAGGAAACAAACAAAACAAACAAAACCCACAAACAAGAAATGCCCAACAAACCAAAAAACCCTACAAGCAAACCAAAAACAAACAAAAACCTAAACAATCCCAACACAATGCCTACTTTGGCTCCATTTACAAGTCACTGTTCTGCTTGTGCAGACAGTAGCAAAACACAGCATCTGGAACACAGGTCATCACATGCAGGTTGAAGCCTCCATGCATTCAAGCGCACTGCTCTGCTGTTCCTCTTCCACTATGTATTTGGTCAAGGACCAATTTCACAAGGTGCAAATAAGTGAGCCTACCCTGAGACAACAATCTGCCAACTGCAGATCATTTGAGCTTAAGAAGTCTGATGGTGGCTTGTGCCATTCATGGGGTGCTCTGTGGTCCCAGGCATTATGAAATGCCACAGAGCCCACAGGGCACCAAGGTAGCTAGAAGAAGTTAAACAGGGAAAGTAGATTTCAAACAGCATTTCTTCTGTCCTAAAGCCAGAAACACAAGTGAGGATTAAATAGAAAAGAGGTTTCTTAAAGCAGCCATTCGATGGGGGGAAATTCCTGGGGACTTTGTCTTTGCAGCTTCTGGAGAACAAAACTCTATGTAACCTTCTCTTTCCACCTGAGAAGATCAGGATAGACAGCTAGTTTCTCACACCAATAACCACACCTCCACCATGAGGCGGATTCATTACCATTCACGCCTTCAAGAAATCAGGAAGAGCCACCTGTGCTCTCACAGTCAAGACTAACAAAACCAGCACCTACTGCCTAGGGGATGAAAAAAATCTGTGGGCCAGAAACAAAGCTTTGTTAAGCTAAGAAGATGAAAGATCAACATGGTTAATGAGGAGCATATCAGAACCAAGAAATATCCAATGCACACAATAGAACCATGCCCTGCTATCCCTTTGTTCCTCAAACAGCACTTTTGCCAAACACCCTGAAAAACAGTCAGCACTTACAGAGAACATCTAAAAGAAGATAAAAGGTTACGGTACTACGCCTACACTGTATGACTTTGAGAAGCAACAAAACGTCAGAAAATACATCTCCTGTAGGAAACACAAGCAGATGTAGGACCTAATGTTTGGGGATGTGCTCTGTCAGCATTTGACAGCATTCCTTTCCTTTGCAAGCTGTCTAACCGGATACAGATTTGCAGCACAATTTACTGCCTGTGGTAAAAAACACTGCTAAAAAATTCAAGGGAAGATATACCCCTACTAGCATGCTTCCCATGTGCCATTCATTTTGCCAAACACAATGCAGGTGGTCTTCCAAAGCATCAAGTTCAAGATCAAAAACCATACCTCCATTGCAAGTCACTGGCAGGCATAGCCTGGAGCAAATAAACCAGGAACAAAACAGGAAAGCCATGGATATATGACAGCAACTGCCCATTTAACATGGCTAGAAAGGGTCCTGAAGGCCAGCGAGTAGCTCAAGGTTCTGTTTTACTCCCTTTCCTATCACCTCCTTCTCCAAGCCAGACCTGGTCAAGAATCTAAGTATGTGTTTGTCAAACAGAAACCTTACCTTTCCTGCCTCCAGTCTACAGTGACAAGGACAACAATAGATATCCCTCACAGTCCTCCTTGTGTACACAAGCCTCAGATCCCTGATTCCAAACAACACTGGTAACCCCTGGTGTACACCTCCAGCCACTCTGCACCAACACAGCTCAAGCTACTCTTACAGTTCAAAGGAAAGAACACGGGACTATCAAATGAGACTCACAGCAGGTCCTTGATTAACCCACAACTGAAGAGCCACAGGCTTTTCCACTTAAAACTTCCACTCAGCTAGTGCAAGGCTTCACAGTCTCCCACCAGAGAAGTGGTGCTGTCTGGGTTCAAATCTTCAAATTTTAGTACCTTGAAATGGTGTTAAAATGAATAAATAAAATCCAAAAATGGAACATAAAGTATTGTCATAGCTACAAATCATATAGGGGATGGTGCAAGAGAGAATACCGAACTGAAACCAAACTCCAAGACTTTGGGAACAAGGGTGTGCCTCAGAAGGACAGCACCGCAGGTGACAGCACTGCACCAACCTGGCAAAAGAAGGCTATGTGAAACTGGTGGCTAGCAAGACAGGGCAAAGTTCCAATGGCACTGTTGTGCAAACTGATCACTCACATCAATGAAAATGATCCTCAGCGAGAAACAGTGAGTTCTCTGACATCCGAAATGTAAACAAAGCCACAGTACCATGTGGACAAGGAAAGAAAGAAAGGATAAAAGACATGACAGAGCTTGCGGATGACAAAGACTCCCAGACAAAAACAGATGTAGAGGTTCCTGATTAGCCAGCTGAACCAATCTGATTTTTTGGATTCATGCATGCCCAATCATGTGAGGAATCAGCAGGAAAAACAGCCATGAGTCCCTCCTGCTAGCACACATTGGCACTTTCCATTATAGCCCTTGGTAACTCTGGCATTCTCCACCTGTACAAATATGCAACAAACAGCTGCCTGTAAATCTTTTTGCTGCAACACACCAAACACATTGTGGTCCTTGGAAATGGCACACGGCAGCAAGTATCAGCAAGTCAGGGTTTGCTCTTCTAAGAAACACCATCAAGATAACTGCTTTTTTCAGTTGGCAGCATCCTGCATAAGAAAGGGCAACAGACACCATTACAGGACATACTCTAATGAAAGAGCAGAGAATCCAGTCAGGCCTGGGAAATAGCTCTTCTGTGAGGTTTTTCCTCCCCTCTGTCCTACCTCAACTCGACAACCACAGGAAATGAGGTTTCTCTCAAATCAGGCATGTTAACAGCGTGTCAGCATTTCTCCAAAGAGCATTGCTATGTGCTGTCTGAAGGGAACTTCTGGGGATATTAAATAAAATGTGTAAGGGCCAGGAGACTGGACAACTGTTTCTCTAGAAGGACAGTCTCCTCCTGCACAGGAATTCTATTTTCCCCTGCATGCCTCTCTCCCTCTCTGCAAATACCTGATGCAGAAATACCCTCTGTTTGAATGGGGTGGATTGTGTTTGCAAGAAGAAAGGAAATACCAAATGCGATCCAGAAAGATTCCCTCTTCTAAAGGAAATACGTAAGTGACAACACGTAAACTCTTGCCTCTTTCTGCCGTGTGCCTTCAGGCTCCCCATTAGACTGCCTTTCACTATATTCCTTGCTTATTCCTTATCATATAGCCCCAGCACGGTGCCAGTCCTTGGCACGAGAACCACGACATCACAAGACCAGACGCTCAGCAGGTCTGGAAGACAGCCTGGCAGCTCTTGGCAACATACCCAACCACCCCAAGAGTAAGGGATCTGCTCATACAACAGCTGGTGTGTGCACTCAGTACAGGCCGTTCCCTGTGCAACAACACAAATGTGGAAGGAGTGTTGTCATGGGGTGGCTGCAAAGAGTGGCAAAACCAACAGCACTGACCAGGCTTTCTTGCGAGGACCCAGGCTTCTATGAAAACTTGTGCAGCGGGTAAAACTTCCTTCTTCTTAGAGACTTTTTCCTTCACCAACACAACACAGAAAACAGGAGTTCCTCAGTGCTGTCTGAACCAAAGACTGTTCCAATGGCAGAGCCAGATGGAGAACCTCAACTCTGACAGCTAACAGCTGTCTTCTGACAGCTCACAGCCCAGGAATGCACCACCCTGCAGTGCACCTCAGGTTACAGCCTCTCCACCAAGTGCAAGCAATAACAGTGTTTTAGGTCATCAGTGACTGCATCATTCTCTGTCACAAGAAGAGCTGAATGAGATTACATCCCACACTTCTCAGCACTGTAACTAACCCAACTGTTTCTTCATTTTAACTCTGAAGGTTGCCACTTGAGAGACCTGCCCTCCCATTTCCATGAGGCACCTGATCTTGCCAAACAGCTACACATATGGAGTCACTTCTGCAGTTCCTGGGACGCCCAGGGGGATTAGCATGCCACCTGGATTTTCTGGGAGAGCACAGTGGGGTGCAACAAGCAGAGAAGGCTAAGCCAAGGCAGCCAAACAACCTAAGTCCTGGATCTGCCACCTCCACTCCCCAAATGGCGTAAAGCACTGGGGTGTCTTCCCTCAGCCAAGGCTGGAAAGAACTGGACTGCAAGTCACAGATACCATGGAGTGGGAAGACAAGAGACTAGAAAACGATCTCTGAGAAATCTTTCCAATGGCCTTCTCCTTCCTTCAGTTCTCACCAGCTGATGTGTGGTCACTACCTTTGGGTTTGGATTTAGACTTGAAGGAGAAGCGTTTGATAAGGCGGTGAGAGAAGCTACCAGTTTTCTTTCTGGTGATGGAGTTGGCAGTGACATTGGACAAGTCATCGTGTGACTGGCTCAGGCCTGCTTCCTTCTGCTTGCTCCTTCTCCGGAAGATGAGCTTGGTACCACTCTGAAGAAAGCTAACTGCAGAGACAGGAAGGAGACAGAAACCATGATAGCATCCTGTGCTAGCAAGCTGCAGGGACAGTAACACCCCCAGGCATTCTCGGATACACAGCAGTCCTCTTCACATGCCTGAGAGGCAGAAGTACACAGCAGGTCAGCTAATCCCAGCTTCCTAACACAAGGCAAAGTCTCAGTTCGTGACAGACTACAACACCAAGAAGCTGCCTCACTAACCATTCTGTCCCATGTCCCCTCTTCATAAACTTCCTTTTACACAATGTCCTCCCCTCAGCGGAAGCGTGCAGCATTTTAAATGAAAGCCAAGACTCATACGAATGGAAAACAAGTGAGATCACCTGTACCTGAAGACCCTGAGAGGAACGTACAAGAGGGAAAAGGCCTCTCAGACCAGCTGTTTCAAGGGCACAGGGATTAACTTTGTCATCTAGTGCCTGGAACAACTGCCCGTGCTTCCATGACATGACCAGTCTGGAAGCAAATAATGCCAACAGCTCCTTCTGACTTGTACAAGCAGGAGAAGATGGAGACACTGATTGCTTTCAACCTCAAATGGATCAGAAAGACATATCCAAAACCTACATGCCATATTACACTACAATGGTATTTCCTACAGAGGGGGTTTGCTTTCCATTTTCCCTCTCTTCCCTACCTGCCAGCTGTCTCAAGAATATGAGTAGCACATCCTTCTACCCACCGACTTTCAAAAAAGGGGTCTCCACAGCTCAAACCATACTTGGTTGTAACACGGTTCAGCTCCCCAAAATTTGTCCCACTCGAATATTCCAAGTAATCAAGATTTTGATTTGCATTTCCTTACTTAAGTCCGTAGCAGAAAAATCCATGGTGCACCATCCAACCACCTAACTGACAAATGTGTGGAAAGGTCAAGACAGCAGATAGGTTGGGGCAGCCCACTCCATCATTTAAAAGACTTGAGTTTGTGTGGACATCTTACTGTACGACAGGTCAGAGGCACTAGCTGCTTTGATACTAACAGAGGGCAATCAAGGCCCATACAATCCACATTGCTGGGCGGCCTCCATACTCACAGCACAGGTGGCCAAATTCAGAAGATGAATCATTATTTACAGACATGTGCCTGATCTGTGGACCTGGAGACCAGGGAGAGAAAAGGGGTTCTCTAAAACACACAGGCTGCACGGGGTTCCCATCTAAGAGAGCACAGACAAAAGGCTACAGCAATCAGACACCCAGAAATGAAGGCATTTTGAATCACTCCAGTGGAAAAACCACAAGAGAAAGGCAGGCCCTTCCAGGCTCCATCAGAAGCTGCTCTTAGCTATGCTGAAAGGTGGCTGCAGACCTCATGCTTGGGGAACCTGAATGTCACCTTGTCTTCATGTAGAGCTAATGTTACGGGCTCATGTTAGCTACCCTACCTAACATGAGGTATACCCTACCCTACCTAAGTTCATCCTTACCTTTGTGATCTTTCAAGCTCCTCGTCTCAAGGGCTCCTGTGGAGCCAGTTTCAGACTCAACATCTTCCACAGATGGTCTTTCAGAGATGTCTGATTGCGTTGTCTCATCCAACTCCTGATTGTCCCTTTGTTCCAGTGGTGACACTTCCAGTTGCCGTGACAATTCGGTAAAATCATGCATCCGGTCAGCTGTGCCCTCTGCCTCAGAGTCCCCATACACTGTGGCCTCCAGGGATGCAGCATAACCCAGAGAAAGTGCCATTTCATCTTGAGCAATAGGTACCTGAAGGGGGGTTAGGAGGAAGACAGACACAAAGATGGAATCAAAAGAATTGCATTCATCTCTCTACTTCCATCTACACCTACATACGGGTGGCCCAGTTCAGATCATCAGTGCTAGATGGCACTGATGGACAATTGTCACTCTTTGGCTGAAATATACTGGAACATGGCGATTACAAAGCATTCTGTCGCACATCCCTCACTCCCAAAGACAAGTTTAAGGAGAACTCCTTATATTCTCCACAAGGTTCAAAAGCAGTTATTTCAGCCACATCCCCTTCTGCAGCTGCCCATTGTGAACTTGCACTGGCAGCTGCCCTGCAGACTGGCAAGGTACCTTTTAATGCTTACTGGGAAGCAGCAAAAGGCTTCTGATGAGCCAGTCATCTGTGCTGTAACCATCCCACACTGGTCCCTACCAAACGTGTTAGCTTCACGCCCACATCCCTAAAAACAACCTCCCAGACTGGAAATGCAGCTCCTAATCACCAGAGACCTTGGACACTCCTGAGATGATCAGTGTACTACGTTTTGTTGGTGTCTTCTTGGCGGTCTTGTTATTCGTCTCAGTTAGCTGCCTGATTGCTGTCTCAGCCACTGGATCCAAGCCATTGGGCATATGGCTATCCCCTGAGCACAAGAAAAATACCGGTGCTTGGAGAAGCAACCTTCAGCAGAGGCAAAAGGTCGCTTGCTGACGGCAATGCTTGCAATAAACAACTTACCATGCACATGAATGGAGTTTCCCTACCCAGAGTTTATGACAGACTTGTCCAAATAAACATAATGAAGGAAGCTCTGTATAGCTAGTTCTTGGCTTTTTCAGGTACCTGGAAAGTTTCATTTCCCACCAGGCATATCATTAAAATACACCCCAACCCTCCCCCTCCCACTCAACAAAGACTTCAAAGACTCCAAATAGTTTGCTTTGGTAGCAAACCATCAAAACAGCTGCAGTGCTCTGTTCTAGACACAATCAGAGCCCCAAGTGCAGGGTGAGCAAAGCTCTTTGGGTCCGGATAGCCTGGAAAGTTCTTGTCAAGCAAAGAAACACTCATAGTCAACTGACTGGATAAGTCAAACGAAAATGTCTTTTACCTGCCCACACACCACTACCACCAGCCTTCTGGCCCCACCTTCACTCAGGCACTTGGACATTCTCTGAAGCAGAAAATGCAAGCAAGTTCAGGCAACCACACTTAGACTGCCACTTTCTAAAACAGGCCAAGGAACACAGTAACTTCAGTAAAAGCCTCAAATTTCCAAGCACTTACAGCTACTGCTGGGCAAGTGGCCATGAGGACAGCTGGTTTCCAAGAGCACTGTTGTCTTCTTTTCAGTCACTTCCACTTTGGAAGGCGACCTTGATGGTGAATCTTCACAGCAAAGGAGACACCGAGATACCAGTAAGTGGAGACAAAGCTTACACAACTATGCTATCATATTGTGCCCCCTGCACGCAAACTCAAAAAGCCTCAAGCAAGAACTCAGAGAGCCTGCATGGCAGCTATGTAAGGCTTTGTGGCAACAAAGCAGTAAGAAGCCTACTAGGAAAAAATCAGTATCATGGAATGGTTTGGGTTAGAAGGGACCTTAAAGACCACAGAGTTCCAGACTGCCATTAGACCAGGTTGCTCCAAGCCCCGTTCAGCCTTGTCTTGAACATTTCCAGGGACGGGGCAGTTACAGCTTCCCTGGGTGACCTGTGCCAGTGCCTCAGCACCCTCAGAGGGAAAAATTTCTTCCTAGCAGCTTACATAAATCTACCCTCCTTCAGCTTAAAGCCATTCCCCCTTCCCTTATCACTGCATGCCTTTGTAAAAAATCCCTCTTCAGCCTTCCTGTAAGCCCCCCTTTAGGTATTGGAAGGCTGCTTGCTGTAATGTCTCCCCAGAGCCTTCTCTTCTCTGGCCTAAACAGCTCCAACTCTCTCAGCCTTTCTTCACAGGGAAGTGTTCCAGGTATGGGACCAACTTAGTGGTCCTCCTCTGGACTCACTCCAACAGGTCCATGTCTTTCATGTGTTGGGGGGGGCCGCAAGGCTGGACACAGTACTCAAGGCGGAGTCTCACAAGAGCAGAGCAGAGGGGGAGAATCACCTCTCTCGACCTGCTGGCCACGCTTCGGTTCATGCAGCCCAGCATATGGTTGCCTTTCTGGGCTGCAGTCCTGTGAAGCAGATGCACAGCAATACCTCATTTGTGTCATTTCCCAGTCCCCTCTTGGAATATCCAGCAACACATTCATCAGGATGCCAGATTGCAACAATCCCTAGTAAGCCAGATCAACATGCTTTTGGCTCCATATTCAGTATGTTCAGCGTAATTTCTTCAGCAGTGAAGAAACTAGAGAATGCATGGCTAAACACTTAGCCTGACATCACACAGAGGTTATGTGGCAGCATATGCATTAGACATCCTACAACCTAAACGCTGTGTGAGAGGCTCATCCCTCCCTCACCTCCCACCAGACAGAGCTGCCGTCAGTTCTCTCCCCTAGAGCTATACAAGAATTTTCAGCCAGCCACAAAGATGGTAGCGGAACAGCAAGGATACCCATGTTCTGACCTACACACCAAAAGCAATACATAAAGCATGAGCCTGCAATAACCAGATGTGATGGCTAAACGGTTTTGCCACTGCCTTCATCAGCAGCTATGGGAATATTTCAGCTAAGTCTGGGCTGTCATAGGAGCCACCTGTACAATACACCTGCTGCTGCACAGCCTCACCCAGTTTGCAGTCTGCCTTGGGCCGGGACTGAATTGTGGTGACAGTAGTCACGATGGTGCCATCGGGCATGATGGTCCGGTCCATCTCCACCTTCTTGGTGGGGGTGATGCTGGTTCGCAGAGAAGTGGCGTGTGGAGCATTCAAAGATGCAGGACACTCTTGGAACAGCAGCTATAAAAAGAGCAGCATTGCTCAGAGAAGAGCTCTTCTTCCCAGATGGAAAGGCAGGCATGTTTGGGCAACAAAAGCTAGGGCTCTGGGCACCAAAGAGCCATCCCCAGTACAGTATCAGCGGGGAGGCTCAGGGACCAAGGGTCAGGTGACATCTACCCCTCCATGGCATAAGAGTCTGCTAGTCCTCTGTGCCAAGCTCAGGTCCAAACATGCATGTCTCCAGCTGGAGGCTCATACTATGAATGCTTCCGGAGCGTGTGTGCATGCAGAGCTTGTGGGATCATGAGCTTACCTCCAATGTAATGGTAGCCTCAGCTGTCAGTGACTGTCCAGCTCCCGGGGCCAGTGAGCAGACCTGTCTCCCAGATGGCTGCTTGCCCAAAGAATCTATCAAAAGTGTGGCATATGCCAGCAGCACACCTGCAAGAAGGAAGAGTAAAAATGAAACACTTCACATGACCGCAGCACCTCAGACATCTGCCTTTGGGAAGCAGCCCTATGGGCCAACAGAGCAGATCCCCACAACACCATGAACTCCCAGGTTGAAGAGGGAGAAGGGACAGGCAGTGCTCCTCTGCTCCTCTTTAACAATGCAGGAATCAACTCCCTTAAAAAGTGTGTGGCCTCCATCAAAAATAGATGCTGTAGTTAGTCCTCGACTTGAGTGCCAAATAACACTGAAGAGCCTTTTGCAAAGCTCTCCTAATACAGGAGGGAAAATCCTGCAGGCCTCTCCCTGCTTCAGAATGCAGACGGGCAGGCAACCTCCTGATTCAAGGTCAGATCTAGACCATTTTGGTAAGAAGAAAAGAACCCAGAGTTACTTCACAGAGTCATAGAAGCTCACATAAAGCTAAGTATCAAAAATCCTTTGCAGAAGTCATCACATGTACCGACAGAGAAGTACCACGAGCTTAAAGCACAGTGAGTCCCTTTGGCATTTTTGCCTCCCTGTCTTACAACCCGTCTTATGGCTGTTCGTACTCACTTCCCTCTCCGCCGCTGTTCCCCAGCACCTGTAGTTTCAGTTCTTTGCTTCTAGGTCCCAACTCCCTGTTGAAACCAAAGACCAGCTGGTGTTAGGCAATCTTTTTTTAAGCAGACATGGAGCAACCAACTTCGTTCTGTATCTTCACTCCCTCAAATCTCACACACCTCATCACCCTCTCCAAAGTTTCAGTAGCATGCACTACCATGGAGGACACAACTAGAGCACCAAACTACACAAATGAGAACTCTGGTTTGTGTACCCTGCATAGCTGTGTAGGCTGCCAGTGGAAGTTGAGAGGGCAATCTCTCTGGAAGGCTGTTTATGCTATGCTATAGCCCTATTGCACCTGCTGCAGGTACAATCAGCATTTCTGCCCGTCCAGTTAAAACACAGAGTGTCCAGAGAAGGGAGAAATATGTATGCAAGCTGGGGGCCATATGCCAGAATCAACAGTCCAGCACTGAGGCAGCACAAACAGACACTGCCCTGTGGTGGAGACTTCACCTCTGCACAATGCACATCAGTTACTGCAGCAAGATACCCAGACTGTGCTGGTCCACCTACACCGTGCCAGCCAGAAAGAGAGCAGACGCTTACAGAAAGAACTCGTCATTCCACTCCATCTCTCCTGCAGCACCGACACTGCCACCTGTCATTGGCCTCGTCCACTTTTGCTGCGGAGGGCTGTCTAGCTCTGCCACGCAGCAGATCTCCCCTACTCCTGCAACAGAGAGAGAGGGCACATGTGCACTAGTCAACAAGAGGCAATCGTTCGTCAGGCACACGCCCCTCTTTTCCATTCAAACCCACTCAAAACATCCACTCGCTACAATCTCACCACCTGCACGCTTGCCCCTGTGCATCAGCAATGTTTTCACGCTTACCTCCCTTCCCCTGGCAGCCCAAGTTCAGCACTCGAAGATTCCGGAGCAACAGCTTAGAACCCAGAGGGGCTGCTGCTACTCCGGACGGGGACTCTCGAGTCAACTTATTGCTGGGTACCTGAGGAATGACGAGAGCGAGACCGATACCTTTATCGTTCACTCGCCAGCAGACAGCAGCAAGACGCATTGTCCTTGTATCTGTTAAGTGCTCCTCACACCAATACACGGGAATACCCACAATACCATCAAGAGATGCTGCAGGTTTCCAAAGCTACTGACCTCCAGTGGGCCCTTGTGTTATTTCAGATAGAAGTTTAAAGCAGACAGAAAAGCAGAGTGGCAAGCACCAGCACAAGCTGGCAACCAGACGGTCAGCTGATGATGACAAACCATGGGCCATTCCATGCCTGCAAAGGCTGTCTTGGACAGAGCCTAGGTGTTCAGAGCAAAGGCGACTGCCGAAAGAGAGGTATACCTCAGGCAGTCCAGCTCCACAAGTACATGACCGACAATCAGCATTCAAGAAAAAAGGTGGAAGGAGTTGCCCTTGGGAGCAATTTCTAATTATCCCTATGCACCATGTCGCAGTATCCAAACTTCTACGATAGTGAAGGCTGCTGTTGCCCAGAAGTGAAACTCAACCCTTGGGTTCCTGCCTGAGCCTCAGACCTCATAAGCCTTGCGTTGGGGCCTTGTGTTTGAGGCACAAAAATGACACGAGAAGAGTGACTTACCGCACTGGCTCCAGTGGTGCAGGCCATCAAATTCACCATCATGGCTGGCTTTGTGCTGACAATGGTATCCTCAATTAGACCCTTTATAGTGGACAGATCTGCTCTTCCTTCATCCTTCTCTCCATAAATCAAGAGGAAATGCAGGAAAGTCATAAAAGAAAGGACACATTTACAGCTCCACCTACCTCTCAAGCCTCTAATATGACACACAGTCACTCTCCCAGTAACAACCTCCCAGATATTCTTCCCATATTCCACACTCGCTGTCCTCAGTGCTTAAAGCTTCTGTGTAGCAGCTGCAGGCAAACACAAGCTTTCTAAATGAGACAAACTAAGCTTCTACTTCCATAGTATATCTGGTGTAAGTTTTTACAATATAGCTTTTATAGTCTGGCACATGCTTATCACCTCAGGAGATGGTGCCACCACACTTATGGGAAAAAAGTCAAATTCCTATATCTACTCGGGATAAAGTAACAAAGGTCTCAATAAAACAACAAATCAACCGACCTATCTGGACCATGGAAATGAAAGCACATCCACATTCTGTTCATTAAACCTCTAACCCACAGATTCCCTACATTTTATCTCGTGAACCTTAATTAATCCCTTCAAAAAATACCCAAACAAATTTAACCAACAAAACCAAGCCAACACAATAAAAAACAAACACCACCACGCACAGAAAAAGAGTGGCAACCCAGCTCATTTTGCAGCTCTACTTCTGACAACAGCAAGAGGAACCTACGCAGACAGAAAGCCTTCAATAGAACCTGGTACCACTTCAGCCCTCTTAAGGATGCTGTTTTGACACAGCTGAGCTAGTATTGATTTTGGGATGAAAGAATCCCCTCCACTGCCGTAAAGGGCCATGGCAGTGAGTTGCCAATCCTTCTCCACAGCAGCCTGCCTTCTAGCTGTTTCTTTTTCTTCCCTTCCTCCACTCACAGTCAGCCTCAGACTGTTAGCCACTCACCTCACGAAGCTCAAGTCGCGGAAGAACCAAAAGATCTAAGTCTGGTCTGTCTTTGAATGTCCATGACACCAGGAGACCCTCATTCTGTATCTCTTCCAAGTGGATCTCCACCTGGCCCAGAACAAATATCCATAGCTGGAAACAGTTTCTGTTTACATTAGGTGATTTTTGCCCCATTCCAAATTCAGCAATTGAAAGGCCCTCACACCAGTGTGACAGTAAAAAACAGAACATAAGAACACCAATGTTCCCAGGCCTACAGGATGAATCAGCTGCAGAAGCTTCAATGCTCTATAGCGAGATCTGGCTTTCCTCACTGCTGTTGGATGCCCAGGCACCACCAGCGGGAAAAAGGATCCATTATTTCTTCAGAAGAAGAAAAAGCCTACAGTACAATCCAAAAGTGCCCAACTGGGCACCAACGCATAGGATATTTACTGAGCTACATCAGTTAGCCATTGCCAAATGTAAGCACAACCATTTCTAAGTTAGCAATGCATCTCTAGGAGATGATCCTCAGGTTGAAAACCCATCTGGGTCTGCAACAACAAACCAGACTGTACACCATCCTGTAGTTTAGCTGCAGTCAGTTAAAAAGTTGCATACCCATGTACCCACAAAAGCATTGTTAATGTGACAGATAAAGGCAGAACCACACAGGAATTGAATTGACCTGAGAGCTCTAGTAAAAAGTGGATAATGAAATTCAACATAGTTCTCAATTGCGAAGTTGACATTTACGGGCAACACAGAAGGTCATCAGACAAAAGCAACAGATGAGACACAGTGGGCATGTAAGTAACAAACAAGAGGTGTGCAGAATACACAAGGCACAATTGGGAACACAGTCCTTGAAGTATTCCAAAACACAGGCATGTGGTAATCTAACCAGCCTTTCATAAAGCAGCAGCAGCAAGATCTCAATTAGAATACTCATGCAACTTCTTACACAAACAATTAAACCAAAACTCCACCAGGTGCTGAAAAGGAGACCTAGAAAATGTCAGTGAGTAGGGGAGAAATTGGATGAGATGTGAAAAAGGGGACCTCTCAGAAATGAAAAGCAACTGCAATTGCTGCCCATAACTAGATTGGCAGCAGGCACACTACATGCTAAAGAAAGAGCCCTCCGGAGAAGATGACCACAGAAGAGGTACAAAATCGAACTGGAATGACCTGATAAAAAAATTAGGCTGAAAATTGTAATAAAGCTTCCGAGAGTACAAAGGTTCCAGAACAAGCTTCAAACTGCTGTCAACAGCATGGGATTAGCTACTGCTACCGCTGAGTTACTTGTAATTTTGCCATGTCTATTTTTTTTTTTTTTTTTTTTTGGTGCACATATGAGCACACTGCCTCCAAGGAAAATACCATCTCCAGCATCATACCCATTATCATGATGGAAACAAAACCCCATTCCAGAGAATCAAATCCAGCCAGAAAGTAACTATGGAGTTACAACCCATTGTGATTTCAGAGCTTCTTTGCTGGAAGAAGCATCTCTGATAGTCAACACACAGAAAAAGCTGTATCGTGCTCTTGTGAATGTAATGAGGGGAACTGACAAGCACACTACTCCTCACCATGGATTTCTTTTTCACACCCACCACCGACACCATACTTTTACATATCCACAAGACATACCTTTCCCCTTCCATTATGCCATGAGGGGAATTGAATTCTTGCTTCTTAAATACCCACTTAAAAGCACAGTACAGAATGCTGCCATGTCTCAAAACTTTCTGGAATTTCTTACAGCTATGTTACATAGCCAAAATCAGCGGATGAAGACTCAGAAAACAAGACTTGGCATACACATTGGAAATATTTGCCACCTCACCAAATGTTAGTGACCGCACACTGCTTCTTCCATCCCAACGAGGCCTTTATTTGCACTGAATCGGGTCATCCCTCCTCGATTAGTGTGGGACTAGATAGAGGAGTAAGGTCAATGTCTAACTTCTTATAACCCTTACCTGAGCCTCCAGCACAGCCAAAGTGACATGATACGTGTCCACAGAAACAGCAACGGGGGACTGCTGAGTAACAGAGACAGGGAATTTCACAGCTTCAGCTGACAGATGGCAGCACAGCACCTAAAAAGAAAAGGAAAAGATGAGTTTGTATCCTGGCAAGAGGCAGCCATGTTATTCTCATCAGGTTGCACGCTGCCAACCTGCCACTTCAGACCCTGTGCTGTGACAAGAGCTCTATTCTCCTCTCAGCAGTAGGACCCTGATGTTTGGGTTCAGTATTCACACACTCTGGCCCTACCAACACATCTTCCCTCACAGAGCTCACCAATGAGCAGTTCCAGAGCCTCCAAAATCCTCCAGAGACCTCACCCCAAACCTCCCTGGTTCCACCATCTCCAACAAAAAGGCCTCAGCCGTCTCTGTAGAACACACCAGAGTAACACCATACTGTACAATTCAGAACAGCAAAGCCTTACCATGCTGTGGTCAGACTGTCCCTCGCATGTCACATAACTTATATTTGCAGCTTGTGGTAATTGAGGACTCTCTTCAAATGTGATCTGCGCTGAACTCTGCAAAGAGAAAACCCTATTAGTTCCCAGTAGTCAGAGCCACGCAGATAGTTTCAAACAGAATGAATGATGTGGGGTCCCAGAGACACTCTGGTCTGTTTTCACAAATCCGGTCAGCAGCCAGAACTATCGCACACTGTAATTCTACCCACCTCGGCTTATCCATACAGAGAAAGGAAACAAGGTATCCAGTTAAAGCTTGAATTCACAAACAGATATAAGCACCTCCAGGAAAATCCAAATTTCATCCAGAATGGCACATAAGACAAAGTCCTCCAAGACAACTGCCAGATCCCACTTCAGAGAACAGCTTTTAGACCCAACAACTCTCTGAGGCAACGCTGATTTCTGAGCAGATGTGCTCCAGACAAGGAGCAGCTCCGGCAGAAACTGAAGTGTTTCTCCATGCCAATTCAGCCACCGGTTAATCTTCCCTTTACATGAGTCCTAGATTCTAGAACTTATACATTCAAGTCATTTTGTGAGAATCTGAGTAATTCAACACGACAGAAAAGCATACCATATCAGATATGGGAAACTGGTGACACTCTTGATACGATGACTATTGCATTGTGATGAGAGGTGCATGGAAGCAGAGGGTGAGTTTCTACAGGAGAAGCACTAAGCCCAATGGGGGAAGACGCTTTACATTGAATTCAGCCTAGAATTTGTCACTTTGTCAAAAAGGGAGATACTTTTCCTATCTTGCTGGAAAACTCAAACACAAGTTTGCATCAAGTTCTTCAAGACCTTAACTGCTTTTTCTTCAAATATTTAGCTACATGATAATCTTTTTTAGCTCTTGATTTTCCTATACAACTTAACAGAAAGGCAACCCCTTCCCACTCACACAACGGAAAAAAAACGAGATTGCAATGAACTTTGGACTGCTTTGGACTACAGTTTCTATGGGCATTAAGTCCTTGCCTTGCAGACTACATAAGCTATAATGCAATTATTTCTATATAGAATCATCAAGGCAAACTCTCCGTGAATTTCAAAACGACAGATAATACAATGGTAATACTGGGAGATTAAAGAAAAAAAAATACTAGAAAACTTCAAAGAGATTGCTGTGGAAATATCAGAGTGACTACACTATTACCCCAACCCCCCTTAAACGACGCGTGGTAACCCACTCCGCCCTTTCCGCTCTCGCACACCGCAGCACACTCCCGCGAAGGCCGAACTGAGCCGTCCGCACGGCTCCCGGTGCCTAACGGCTGCTCCGGCCGGAGCGCCCTGCGGGGAACGCTGTCCCGGCACCTGCGAACGAAGAGCTGGCGGGTGTGCCCGCCTCACCTCGCTGCTGCTCCCCGCGCTCCCCTGCTCGTGCCCTGCCGTACCCCGTGCCGGCGCGCCTGGCTGTTGAGAGCTCGCACCCAAGCTCGCTGCCACTGCTCCCGCAGGGACCTGAGGGCGAGAAGCGCCGCGAGCAGCGCTCGGGCCCCGGCCTCCTCCGCCGCCGCTCCGCGACGCCGTAGCGCTCGCAGGGCCGTGGACCGCCAGAACTGCAGCAGCCAGGCCGCCACGGTGAGCAGCGAGGCAGCGAAGAGCACCACCAGCGCGGCCCAGCCCAGGTCCGGCCCCATGGCACAGTGCGTAGGNGGCGAAGCGCGCGCGCCCCCCGCGGCCCGGCGGAGCCGCCCGAGCTGCGGTGTACCCGCCGCCCCTGCTCCGCCCCGTACCTGCGGGTAGGCTGTGGCACCTGGTGAACGGCCGGGAAACCTCACGGCTGCTGCCGCGAGCCTTCTCTTCTGGGGGAGACTGAAATAGGAGCACAAGCGCGATCTGAAAGCCCAGCTCCCCACCGGCTTTCCGAGCTCCGATTAACAACGCTTTTCTCCTCACGTCACGCACTTTTCTGCTGGGAGTCACCAGCAACCCATTCCCACCAGGCATGTAGGACACACCAGCAAGGCGGAACCTTTCCGTTCGTCTGCTCCCGATTGTGCCACTCTTGCCGTGGAGGGCAAGTAACACGAGTTTTGGTTACCTCCTGACAGTCACAACCCAAAGCAGCAGCGGCCTCTGGCCAGACATGCTCCCCTGCACCTCTGTGCTGTGCTTTCCTCCCCGGCAGTACCATGCGTCCACCTCAAAGTTTATTTAAAGTTTATGAAATCACTTTTGTATATGTTCAACAGACAGCAGAGCAGAGGTGGCCTCTCAACACAGCAGCAGCTCTCTAGGTGGCCATAAAACCATCAGAAAAAAACAGATAAAAGCAAACAGAAACCATTTCAGGTTGCCATACAGGTGCAGGGCACGTAAAAGTTCTTCCTGCTACCGGACTTTCTGCTGTGTCACCCCTCTGCTCACCGACTCACCTGAACAAAACAGTGAATGAACATTGAGCCTAATCCTGCCTTCCCCTCCCCGCCCCCTAAAAATGCCCCTAGGGCCCAACAACAGATACAGATTCCCTGACAACCAAAAATCTCCATTAAGGTATTTTACTGATTTTTCCCGACATCTCAGGAAGCACGTGGGGAAACGAACCCGACGGCTGCTCACTTCTCCGCTCTCGCGCATTTTGCACCCCGCTAACATGGCTCGCCCCCCCGCCGGCCGTCGGTGACTGCGCTGGCGGGGGTTCGCCGGCAGCCGACCGCAAGCGCCACTCCCCAGACCCGGGCAAAAGCCGGTTCCGGCTGGGAGGCCGGCGGAGCCATCGCTTATTCAGCGCTGCCGCGCGCCCCGCGCCGCCCGCCCTCTACTGGGGCTCACCCGCTCCTCGCATTGGAGGAAGTGACGTACCTGACAAAAGGGCGGGC
>VXBR01007201.1:20407-126916 GCA_013400215.1 Cisticola juncidis
TTCTCATCAATCTCGGCGGGTCCCTGCTGGGCTTCGCGGCCACGCTGACGCTGATCCCGGCCTTCACGGACCACTTCCTCGCCGCGCGGCTCTTCGGAGAAGACCTCAACAAGACCTCAAGGCGGCCCGTGTGAGTAGCGCTTGCTCCCCGGAGCCGCCCCGCGGGGCCAGCCCGGGCACGGCTGACTCCCCCCCGCTCTACCTTGCAGCCCCGAAGCACAGGGAGTGATCAGCGGTGTTGTGTTCCTGATCATCCTCTTCTGCTTCATCCCTGTGCCCTTCTTGAGATGTTTCGTGGAGGAGCAGTGCTCGGCCTTTCCTCACGACGAGGTGAGGCTCGTCTAGTGCAGCAAGCGTGGCAGGCAGGGGCAGGGAGTGGCCACCGGTGACCGGGGTCCTGTTCTCTGTCCTGCAGTTCGTGGAGCTCATCGGTTCGCTCCTTGCCATCTGCTGCATGATTTTCCTGGGCTTTGCAGATGATGTTCTGAACCTGCGCTGGCGCCACAAGTTGCTTCTTCCTACCATGGCTTCCCTCCCACTGCTCATGGTTTACTTTACCAACTTTGGGAACACGACCATTGTGGTGCCTAAGCCCTTCCGGATGCTGCTGGGCATGCACTTGGACCTGGGTAAGTTATGAATCACCAGAAGCTGTCATCTACGTGGCAAGTAGTCAGTGGAAGGGATCACATGAAGCACTTTGTGGTGCAGAGGGAGCAGACTAAGGATTTGTTTAAGTAACCAGTAAGAGAGTGGCACTCCAACCACTAAACATTAGGTTAGAAAGAATATCGAGAAACCCAGCACACATTTAGCTGTGCATAGACAGGCACCAATCATTTATCCATGATCCTGGCAATAGGGTGAGTACTGGGGCACACAGCACATGGCTGGTAACACCAGAATGTTAGAAAGACAGAAACAGCACTACAGCTGGCTGCCATGTCACAGCAGTTTGCCGCAGTCACAGTGCTGTATATACATGTATGTACACATGACAACCAAGTCATAAGTGAAGACGCAGTCTTATCTGTAAGCTAACACTATCAAAACTCACTGAGATTGTTAGGTAGTAGGTTGTTGTATAAATCAGGAAGTGAGAGCTTCAGTGAATTGGTCTAGGGTGTGCTTTGCCTCCAAATACTAAAGCATTTGGCTTGCTCTGGTCTGCAGGTATCCTCTACTACGTGTACATGGGTATGCTAGCAGTGTTCTGCACTAATGCCATCAACATTCTCGCTGGAATTAATGGAATTGAAGCAGGACAGTCACTGGTGATAGCTGCTTCCATTATCATATTCAATATTGTAGAGTTAAATGGTAAGGAAAAAAACCCAAACATTTGTGGGCACAAAAAGCAAAGGGAGATTGAATTCTAGATTTCAATAGCTGGTATTACTAAAAACGAACCAGTCTTGTCTTATCACAAACACATGTTTTTCTTTTTTCTATAGGGGATTATCGAGATGACCACATTTTTTCTCTCTACTTCATGATTCCCTTTTTTTTTACCACGCTGGGCCTATTTTACCACAACTGGTAAGAGGATAGACATTCAGAATTTGTTTGGAAGCATCCTTTTTTCTCTAGTTTCTCCGTTTTTGATAAAACAAAACGTGCAGGTGGAATGCTGTAGTGTAGAGAGGCTTCTTGCCAGAACCAAGAACACAAAGCAAAGATAGAGCAGTAGTTTTTCTTTGTATTAGAACAATTGTGGTCACACCAGCTCACCCAAACACACAGAATACACTCTCTCCTGTGCTTCACTGGCTGTCTTTTCATACCATATTCTCTGCAAGTCAGGGAGTGAGTCCCAGTCCTGCAGTTCTGAGAATAAATACCTACAATTGTTTTTAGTGTGTAGATCTGCTGCAGATCCCCATTGGCCCCCAACCTGTGACGTGGCCATACATTCAGTGGTTATAAATAGTCGTTTCTGTGGCAATAGCAATCATGTCAGACCTTTGCTTTTTCTGCTCCATGTATTGCAGGTACCCATCTCAAGTGTTTGTTGGGGACACCTTCTGCTACTTTGCTGGCATGACCTTTGCTGTGGTGGGGATCTTGGGACACTTCAGCAAAACAATGCTGCTTTTTTTCATCCCACAAGTACTCAACTTCCTCTATTCATTGCCTCAACTCTTCCACGTCATTCCTTGTCCCCGTCACCGGCTACCAAGGTAATGTACTAATGTACATTACAAGGTAATGTACTACAGATTGTATCTTTTACCTCCAACATCAGCTCAGAGAGGTGGTGGAAGGTGCTCTTTTAAAAAGCCATGAAAGTATGTTTTCTCTTTAAAAGACAGCAGCTCACTCTGCCAGCTACAGTCAGATCATACAGTAGAAGTTTCTCAAAGAAGTGAACTTTTCTGACTAGCCCAGTCCTCAGATACAGAATGATTTTTAACAAGTTAGAACATGGCAATTCTAACAAGTTCGAGAGAAATTGACACAGGCTGCTTTTAATGCTGCAGCAGTGGGATCTGCTAAGATTTCATAGTAGCAAGCATTCCGTAGCACTGTGCCACATCAGCAATTATCTGTGCAGATGTCAGATTCTGTTTTATTCTTTAAATTACACAACATATATTGAGGGTGCAATAGGAAAGAGTCTTCTTTGCCCCACTTGAGGGGCTAGATAGCAGCAGCTGTTATTAAGTGCATCAGGTTATTCCTGTTTCTTCCACCACTGGATTTCTTTCTCAGCTATGGATCTAAATCTCCTTACAAAGTGATCTCTCTATCTCCTTGTTGTATCTGGACTAAATTTTAAATGTTTCTTTTAGGCTTAATCCTAGTACAGGGAAGTTGGAGATGAGCTACTCCAAATTCAAAACTAAGAGCCTCTCTACCCTGGGAACAAACATTCTGAAGGTAATATGTGGAAAACATTCAGAATTCAGATGCACTTTGAGACAGTCATCAAGTACAAGAGAAACAGGATGGGAGAAAATGCAGAACTTCTGGGTTCAGTAGTTACTGCCTGGCTCAAATTGGAAGAAAGTCTGTTACCATCCCTCACACTCACTCGATTGTGTTAATAATCAGTCTTTCAGAATAACCACACACAGAAGTGCCCTAATAAGTGACCATAATAAGTCTGCCCCGTCTTTTCAGTAAGAGCACAAGCAGGATTTCAGGAATGGTACAGTAAAAGAGCTCTTGAGCAAGATTAGCTGGTGAACACAAACATACCCGGTGAAATAGCATGCAATATTTCTTTCCTCAGGTAGTCAAGATCTTGCATATAGTAGATGTGAGGAGTGGAACAGATGAAGATGGCGAATACACCGAATGCAATAATATGACACTTATTAATTTTGTCATAAAGCTGATCGGACCCACCCACGAGCGAAATCTCACTCTCCTGTTGCTACTCATTCAGGTCAGACAAAGGGTTCCTCCAGTAGAAAGATGTACTCTGCAACAGAAACAGATCCAAGCCAGTCTCAAGAGTTTTAAGGGGAAAGTAAAATATCAACTGCACACAAGGTGCAGTTGAGCTATGGAGCTTGGGGAGAATAAGAGGCCTTATATACACCTCAAGGAGGAAAGAAATTCACACCTCCCTATTCATTGAGAGCTTATAAAAAAAAGTTAGATGGTTAGCTTAAGAAGACATGAGTCATTGGTTGCAAGAAAAACATGAGGACAGCAGAGTGCCTTGTCACTGACTCAAAAGAGCCTTTTGGGATGTTCCTGTTTTTCGGTAATACCAAATAACAGTTTCAGAGTTATCGCCGTCAAGTGGACTTGTATAAGCATGGCATGTGGCTCAGCAGTCCCTCCATCTGAGGGACATGCAGGAGCATTTTGAAGCCACTTGGAGCACAAGGATATGCTTCACAAATACTGCCACCACCTCTATTCAGCATGTGAATTCTCGAGCATAGAGTAGTAAAAACACCCCTTTTGGAAAGGACCTGCATTGGTTAACTGCCCACAATAAAATCGTTCTTTTTATCTTCAGAATTAAGGTAAGGGATTCTTACTAGGAAAGAGAAACTTAGCCAGATTCCAGTTTGGGAGGAATGACTTTCAACGAAAGCTTGTTGAACAGGGTACGGGCAGATGACATCGGGGATGGGAGAAGACAGGAATTACATAGCACTTTACCTTGATCCCAGTCACAGCAGAGAAGTCCTGACAGCACCTTAGTGTAAGGATGCTGAATTTCAGCTTTGACATAAGCTTTTTTGTTGCTGTTTTATGAAACGAGGCATGCTGGAAAGCTTAACAAATCCGTTTGGAAAGGAGAAATCTGATAGCCTGTAAACCATTAGACAGTGTAACGTTTCTGTTATGTGTCTGATTTTTACCTAGGTCCTTGGCAGCACGATTGCATTTTCGATCCGGTACCAACTAGTGCGCTTGTTTTATGATGTCTGACTGGACTGTCAGACAGAAGCAAGGGAAAGAGTTCTACCTGCCAGTCCATTTTCTCCAGTTGCTTGACCAAATGATTCAACTGATCTCATTCCCACTCTTTGAGAACCTCAGAATACCTGTCAAAATGCAAGCAACTGCTTAATGGGCTAGTTTTGAACTGGGATGCTTCTTGGCGCACCAAAGGCTTTTGTCCAGTTCTGTGATAGAAAAGATTCACTACTACTTGGACATCATTGTTACTAGGAATACCTTTTAGAGGGGAAGCAAATGATAGCATGTAGGGAAAGTGGGAAAGATGGAATCTCTATACATCTAACAAAAACATTACTGTTCACCAAGAGAGAAAACAGTGACTTTCATTTCTGTGAGCAGAGTAAGTAAATCAGACTCTGCTCCTGGTTTCTCCAATCCTGTTTTTGGTCCATGGACATAGAACGACATGTTATAACCCATACTCAAAACTCAGAGCGCTACAAGAATAAAATAATTCATGGTACCCTTTCTCCTGCAGTACTGTGCCTCAACAATATTGACATGCAGTGAAACGAGGTTATATGATCCATATCTAGCTTTCTACACTGTTAGGCAGCTGATCATTTCTACAGCAGACTCCCTCCTTTTTTATGGCTATTAGGACTGTTCCTGCTGGTGAGCTTTTAATTCTGAACACCTTTATCCTTTGCCTTCGTCCCTGGAAGAGGACCCGTCTGGAACAGGCTAGCAGAGTAAGGCTCACCATGTCCTTGTCTTCACAGGGTATCAGTAAGACCCTTAAGATTAACGTAGAACTAAGATGCTGCTGACTGCCAATCCCTTTTCCTGAAATACAAATAATTATTTATATAGCAGTATTCAGCATCACAGTTCAACACAGAATTGCTACCTACCTGACACAAAAACATAGAACAGCCATTGGAGTACCAGGTAACAGTCTTTGCAAGGGTAATGGTGAAAGTGAAATAATGCAACAGCAGAAACAGGAATGCTGAGGTGGGTGAGAGTAGAAATTTCTAGGTCCAGTACTCTAATAGATGCAAGGGCACCGCACCTCCGCACACCCTGGTCCAGCTAGTAACGAGGCTCAGAATGTATTACTAGAAGGCAAAAAATGTGTCCAGTGGCACGGATCAACACAGAAAACACACAGCACTCAAGTATGAATACTATGACTGGTCGAATCCTCTTCCTCCTCTCCAGTATATTCATTCAGGTACAGTATATTCATTGAGTTTACTGCTACAGTATATTCATTAACACATACACACATTATGAAACCATTCAGTACCTGGCCTTAAACACTCAGTCTGTCCAGTTGCTGGATTTCTTGGCATCAGGCCATATGAACAGAGCAATTCATCATCTAGCTGATCTAGGAATGCGGCCTTCCAGTACATACCTCTCAGGCATCCACTCCATTTTCTCCAGTAAGCTGGCTTAACCTTAGCTCCAGTAAGCATCCTGCTGATGCCGATCTCCCATATCTGGTCCTGGGCTCCAAAGCCCATTAACCTACTTGCTCTTCTAGTCTGGCTCGTTGGCTTGGGATCACACACACTTGCATTCCACCTAGCCCTGGCCCCTCCCTGCATGTCTTCCCATTTGCTGGAACCAGTGGCTGCTCTGACCTGTGTCCTAATGCCAGTTGCTGGCACTTAGACCTCCACTTGTACATAGGCACACAGGGTAGAATCTGCTCACTCTGGGGAAAAAAAATAAACAAGTAAGACAGCACAGACTGCAGAGATAATTCTTACGGATCAGCAATATTTTATAACATTACCATTTTCTTAGCTTTTTTTTCCCTTCAGTGTTCCCATGTATTTTTCCTCATAGTCCACTTTGACTCCCCCCCTCTCCTTTGGTGCTTCTCTTCATATACCCGTATTATAAACCCATAATATATCTCACATGTTCCCACAATTCGCTAAAAAGGATCTCATGGTAGTTTTTTTCACATCCCTAAATGCTCATCCCCCCCCATGTGCCACCGTAAGGCAAATGCCCCTACAGGCAGGGATACCTCTCAGTATGTGGGCATCCCAGGAGCCCCTCTACCTCACTCTGGATGGAAGAGTCCCCGAGAAGGGACCGACCAGGCCCAGGGACTGACTCCACCCCTCAAAAAGCACCGTGCGCCTGGACGGGCAGCACGAAGGGCGCTGCGGGATCGGCATCTCCCTCCGGATGGGCGGGCCGGCATCGCGCATGCTCGCTGATGGCCGGCGACAAAGCGACTGCACCCCACCAACAGCCTCGGCGTGGTTTAAATTTGGCGCCTCGCTCACTGATTAGCCGGACCCTGTCTTCAACACCCTCAGAGCAAGCGCGTTGGAATCACAAGCGACCAGTCAGCAAAAAGCTTCTTCCGGCAGACGCGCCAATAGCTAGGGACGGTGGCGCTGTCCAATGAGCAGGACCCTACTTGGCGGGAGGTTATAAAAATCCCGGGCGCGGCATCCCCAGTCGCAGCGGTTCAGCAGCGGAGAGAGACGCCATGTCTGGCCGTGGCAAGAGCGGCGGTAAGGCCCGTACTAAGGCCAAATCTCGCTCGTCCCGGGCTGGGCTGCAGTTCCCAGTGGGGCGCGTTCACCGGCTGCTGCGGCGCGGGCACTACGCGGAGCGGGTGGGGGCTGGCGCGCCCGTGTATCTGGCGGCCGTGCTCGAGTACCTGACCGCCGAGATCCTGGAGCTCGCGGGCAACGCGGCACGCGACAACAAGAAGACGCGCATCATTCCCCGTCACCTGCAGCTCGCGGTGCGCAACGACGAGGAGCTCAACAAGCTCTTGGGCGGCGTCACCATCGCGCAGGGCGGCGTCCTGCCCAACATCCAGGCCGTGCTGCTGCCCAAGAAGGCCAGCAAGAGGGGCAGCGGGCAGCAGTCGCAGGAGTACTAGGCCGGTCGGCTCGGCCAGCACCACTCAAAGGCCCTTTTCAGGGCCACCCCATTGCTCAGCGGGAGAGCTGCGATCCGCGGAGGAGGCAGGAGGAGGGGGAGGGGCCGAGAGGCGTGGCCGGCCGTGGCTGCAAGGGGGCGGGCAGGAACCGGCCCGGGGCCAGTCAAACACCGAGTGTGCTAAAGCTGCTCCGTAAGGCCCCGTTAATTTAACTCTTATCTCTGGTACATTCAATGGACGTTGCCTAGAAAATAAAACTGCTGTATTTACAAAATAGGATCCTAATACGCTGCCGTTTCAGTGTTTCTACAAGGCACTGTAACAATCAAACCCTGCTAAGAGGATGCTGACCTAGTAGCAACTGCAGGAAGCTACAGAGCTGAAATTCTACTTCAGCTCCCCCTTCACTGGCTGTTCTGGCTAACTGGCTCTCATGACCTTTATGGACAAACATAGAAGCAAAACCAAAATGGCTGTATTAAATGCACTAGGCAATTGGCAAATCTGCATCTACCTGATAATGGTGAACTTTATTTACCTTCACTAAGACCAAGGGTGAAAGTAGCACCTCTGCTACTTTACGTATAAGGAACATACTATCAGGAACCTAATGGGAGTTGTCAGTGAGCCAGTGAGTGAAAAGGCCAAAATAATAACTTATGAAAGCACTCAGCACAGTACAGCATTTTAGTACCAACACAGTTGAGTCTCCAGTTATAACCTAAGGAGCACTTAGCTCTTGAAAGGAATTGAACACTTGAAGGCTTTCACTTTATTTTTTACTTTTAGCTTCCTAGCTACAAAAATTGTTGACAGTACTTCAAAGAGACACTTAACAATTTAGAGAAATGTGGACAGGGATGAAAACTCTGAGGAGCAGAAACTATTGAAGTTAGTTAACTTCAGATTTCAGGTTTTTTGCACCCAAACGCCAGGTGAGACTGGTGTGAATGTTGAAATAAATCCCTCCAGAGGATCACAATGTAGCTTGCAAAGACTTGTAGCTAGAGTTGTTGGCCACACCCCAGGTTCAGTGGGCATCATTGAGCTGCCTCGCCACGCTAAGGATATGCTTTGCTCCCTTGCTCAGAAGTAAACTAGCTAGTTCAACACCCAGGTTCTCTGCAGCTTCCTGGGCCTGACCAGGAATGTTCTTGGCTGTGATGCCAACATGCTGCACATCATCATTTGGTCCATCTTCATTCTGCAAATACAAACATCTCAAAGTAAGGCAGCAGCAAAACAGTGGGCAAGGAATTAAAGACACCCATGAAACGGTAAAATCTAGTCTGAGGAGGCTCAAGAACAGTGCACTGTTACAGCTTACAAGAAACCAGACCAAATATAATCTATTTCTAAAGGTCTGGGTTTTGTCATTTAGGTTTGAATTTTGAAGCCACCATGGTTCACGTACCTGATGGGAATAACTAACACTGGTCTGCATCGTCTCTTTCAGGCTGTCTGATCCATCCAAGCTGTAGACTGCTCCTGTCAAATACAGCTTGGAAAAATACACAGAATGGATTAATACCACATTAACAAACAAACAAGTAGCCAAGTACCTCCTCTTTAAAAATCCCCACCTAATATACAAAGCTAAGTCTGGAGGGAAAGGCTTTTGTCATGGAGTGGGATCAGCATGAATAGCGGTACAATGCAAGTATAAGAAAAGTAATCCCTGTTAGGGCAGATGTGACTTCTCAAGGAAAAGGCTGAAGTTTTTTCTAGTTTCCCACGTTCTTAATCACATTTCACTGTCTAAAAACAGGTTTTGTAGGGTCAGAAGCAATACTTTCAAGTCTCAGGACAACATGAGATAAGCAGCAGTGGTGGAAGGGGGAAGCTGGTATATATTATAAGGGCATTTTCTGAAAGACAACTGCAGTAGCCAGACCTTTTCTTGTACTCCTGGACACACAACCCTTTGGACACAAACACAGAAGGGTCAAGTTGGGTGACTATCTGCTCTAAATGGCTGTAAAAATATCTGCTGAAATTACCTTCAGGAAAAGATATGGAAACGTGCACACACTTGGAACAGGTTTTCAGAAATAATCCATGAAAAACACCAAGTACTCCTCACCTGGTCATCCTTCAGAAGGGTGTTGACAGCAACAGGGACGCTACATCCACCTTCCTAAAACACAAAGCAGCTGACACTGAGGTTCCTACCCAACACATTCAAAGCAGAGGGCTCTGAAAAGTTTAGGCTGCACATAACCCTGCCCATCACTCTTCTGGCCCTTTTTGATTCAGAAGTGCTCTCCTTTGCAGTTTTAGAGAAGTGTAACAGATTTCCCATACTATAGCATCAAGTTAACTAAGCAGATTAGTATTTACTGCTGCAGGCAGATCACGGGTGCCAGACCTACCAAACGCTTCATAAAGGCTCTCTCAGCAATGCAGCACAACACAGTGTCTGCATCATGCAGGGCAGATACCATATTCAGTATCTCTTGGTCTTTTGCACGAACTTCCACTGCTAAGGCACCCTAGAAGAAGAAACACAACAAAATATAATAATTCTTCATTCATCTGCATGTGTACTCAGTATTGATCATGAAACAGAACTCAGAGGCTTAGATCCTTTTCACTAAGGGAGCAATGTTCACAAAAATGAATTACATTTCATTCCAGCGGCTGCAGGGTCGTCCTGTAGTACCTGCTCTAAACAGAAGATCTGGACTTACATAGCCAAATGTTAAAGATCATGCTGCTACCTCAAATCATTCTAGAACTTTGCACAGTACTTGACAAATGCATGACCAAAATCACTTTTTTAGACTGAATGCATATTCATCACTTGCAATCACTAACTGATCACCAGCTCTGGTTTAGCAAGTTTGATACTAGCAGGGCAATTCCGCCTAAGCTCAGCCATGCAGACAGCATGGACTGGAACAGTCTGCCCACCTGAAAACAGGAGCACTAAGAATGTGGTCCAAGACAGGTGTTTCAGCTCATCCCTGCAGGAGTCAGGACACCATGCACAAAGAAGGGAGCATCACAGAGCAGAGACACTGCAGTGGCTTTGCACAGTTACCCTAGTGCAGCATAATATCAACCCTGCCAGAACCTGCCCCGTATCTGCTGTGTTGCCCCACTGTAGCTGTGCATGGATTACCTTTGTCATTTACTGTTTTTCTATTACTGACAGGAATCAGCCCCTAAGACACTGGGTAGGAAAGCAGACTCCCATTCTTCTAACAAGCTGAGCCTAGAGTGTAACAGCCAACAAAAGAGATCAAAGTACTTTTCTGGTAACCAGGACATGAGAAGTCCTCAGCACAGTTAACTACGCAGATATATCTCTACTGGCTTTCAGTGCCCTTTAAGCATGGCTTAAGGAACAAAAGTTGTAAAGTACCTGTCCAACAGCATACAGACAATCTTCAGGGCCTAGGAGCTGGAAGAAAGTAAAATTAAGTTAACTCAAGTTGCACTGTTCACAATATAGGAAACAAGAGCCAGATTCCCATCTCTACTACCAACAGATTTCATGCCATGAAATAAATATCACCTCTCCCTTCCCATGCCTCAGTGTTTCCACCACAAAAGTGAGATAATGCACTTTCCATCAACTGGAGTGTAACACTTTGTGAATTAGCTAATCACTAAAATCTCAGCCTTGCACACTGTTGCGTTGCTAGATACAAGTGCTGTGAATTGCTAGGAGACAATCAGATTACAAACTTTTACTGAACCATGGAAGGCTGAACATGAGAAAATTCTATATGAAAAAAAAAAACCAAGCACCCAAAAAAACCCAACCACTCCTTTCTGAAGTGCCTCAAATCAAAGCTAACATGGCAATGGAGTCAGGAGATTGTATGCTTATCTTGGATAGGACAACCACAAGGTCTGAAAGCCAAACGTGATAGTTCAGCAGAGAATGGTATTTTCTGCTTTGCTGCGCCTCACCTGGCCAATGCGATTTTCCCAGCCCATTCTCTTCAGCCCAGCAGCAGCCAGGATGATGGCACTGAAGTCTTCCTTCTCATCTAGCTTCTTTAAACGGGTATTTAAGTTTCCTCTCTGTAGAAGGATTAAGGAAGCATAGAAACAGCAGGCAAACAGTCCTATAACCACTTGAGTCTTTACAGACTGTACAGAATCCAACAGTCTCCAAATGAGAATGTCGTCCTGAAAGAAGCGTTAAATATGGACAAAATAGAATTGTGGCAAATATTATGAAATACTAATTTAAGCATTGAGTCTACAAAGATAGACACACCACTGAAGTACACTATCAGCACCCAGCTCCTCCTACACTGCTCAGAACTCTGCTCCTAGGACTGAAGTAACAATGCCTTTTCTCAGTAGGTCAGCCACCCACATCGGAACTAGTGGACCAAACCACATCCAGGGTTACTGGAAAACCAACAACATTTGGTCACACACCCATGACAAATACAGGGGAGACACCATCATGCAGTTTTTCAAATACTGCAAAACATGTAATTCATCCGTACACTGAACCTCCAGCAAGATCAAGGCTGGCTGCTTCTTCACAGCCTCATGAGAAAACAGAGGACAGGATGGCTACAGTGCTACCTTCCCCTCAGAACAGAGTAGTGGAGAACAGCTTTTGAGGAAGCAGTTTGCTCTTGTATGTCAGATGGCACAAATCAGCCTCAAATCCAGATTTTCCACAAAGCTGCACTTTCCTGTTTGCAGCTTTACCCATCTCCCACGGCTTGCCAGGAAAGGATACAATATCTCTGAATTCTAAATGAGGGAACTTCTTCTTGAGCTGAGCTGCTCTCCGAAGTGAACTGGTTCCAATCACACTGCAGGGAAAAATATAATCACTGAAGTCCAGAACACTCCTAACAACTACCTCCAGCCACATATATGACACAAAATTCAAGGAAACAAATGGTAACTTTTTTTTTTTTTAAGTTGAAATGAAGATCAAAAAAAGGGTCAATGATTTGTATCTCCTTAAAAGAAAGAAAACCAGTCTGTGAAGTTTAGCATAAAGCATGTCTGAAGCAACTCCAAGGAGCCAACATACAGGATATGCTTCTGGCAAGCAATCCCTAGCCACTGTCAAGGACTAATTAAACCTCATTGAAAGACAACATTTTTCATAGAAAAAAAGACTCTGCTGCCCCAAAATGAAAAACTATGTGATGAAGTGGAACAGAAGAACTTCATCAAAGACAGAAATGCAATAAGCAGAGGACTTTTGAGTATGTAACTGGAAACCACAGAAACTGCAAGTCCAGGCATTTCCTTTCTCAAGATACATGCTGTTCACTTCTTTTCATAGAATCATATTATGTGCAGATTTGGAAGGGACCTATCAGGATCACTGAGTTCCAACTCCTAGCCCTGTTCAGGACACCCCAAGAATCCCACCATGTGCCTGAGAGCGTTGCCCACATACTCCTTGAGCTCTGTCAGGCTTGGTGCTGTGACCACTTCCCTCAGGAGCCCATTCTAGTGCTGAACCATTCTCTGGGTGATGAACCTTTTCCCGATATCCAACCTAAACCTCCCCTGATCCAGCTTCATGCAGTTTCCTTGAGTCTTGTCACTGGTCATGAGACTGAAGAAATCAGTATGTGCCCTTCTGCTTCCTCCTTTTGAAGGAGGAACCTGAAATCTAAACCAAATGTGATTTTCCTGCTATCCAAATGCACAGAAGCACAGGTCTTTGTGTCACAGCTAGTTTATTTCTTTCACTTTAACATACTAAAAAAATAATAGCTACCTTAATCTGAGTAATTTCACTCATCTGTCTCAGACAAGAGATTCCAATAACCTCTATGGAAAGACAGGTCATTAAAAATTGAGAAAACACAAAAAAGTGATGCCAAAAAAACAAGGAAGAAATCAGAACTGGCTGAGTGAGAACAGAAGCATGGTCCATGAAAGCCAAAATCCTGCACCAGACAGCCCGTCTGGTAGCAGTAGGCAGAATACCAAGGAGCAGTAGGCAGAATACCAAGGAGCAGGAATTCACTAAAGAGGTCATGGCAAGAAAGGTTTTAACTTGAAAAAGCATTGCCACTCAAGGGTGGCTTGCGAGATGAACCTCATTCAGTATGCAGCACTCCTGTGAGAGAGCATTACTTTTTCCAGCAAGTGGGTTCAGGTTAATGTCTGTGGAATACTCATAAAAAGGCAGTGTAAAACCACTACAGGACAAAGCAATGAGCTGACTGACTGGCCAATGGAAAATATCAACCAACTGACCCCTTCTGTTTTTACACCTGTCTTCCCCTTCTTCTCCCACTCACCTCTTTTCTGGAAGAAGGCTCAGTGTTTTTCCACAGTTTTTGGGATGAAAGACAACAGCATCAAGTGGGTTCTCCCTTCTGCAAAATAACAGAAGTGCAAAATGCGTCGTTTAAGCAAGGCTGCAAAGTTCAACAGTTCTGCTTATCATTTCCTGGAAGAACTGCCTCTGACTCCAAAATACACCATCATCACTGTATGAGCAAGAATTTTCAGCACATGTGCTAGCTATGCAACACTAGGGCAGCTCTTAGTATTCCACTAGAGCTTCTACTGTTTTGAAGATTTGCGGAGGTGGATGAACCTTCCAGACCTCTGCCCTGGAGGGATGTCCCTTGAATGGACATCTCAAAGCTCATCTCAACCCCTCCCCGGGAGAGAGGACCTAGATGAGGCAGTTCTCTCTCAGGTCAGAACAAGGCTCCCATAACGCTTTAATATACCTCTCCAAACCCTTTGGTCTTTCCCCTTTGGTACTAGCCCTACCTTCCCCCATAAATACCCCCAACGGTTCCCCTGCTAGGAAGGGAGCAGTCATCCCTGGCTTCCTGTTGCAGGGCTGGAAAATAAAGGCTACCCTGTGGAATCTGCCACACGGTGCTTCTGTCTCTCTGTTCCCGAGTCAGCCTGGAAGAACCTTGCAAGGCAGAGTTGAAATCACTGCTAAGAGCTGAAACCACTGCTAAGAGCTGAATCACTTGCAGCCACTGGCTGCACCTTGCAGAGACTGCCTGAGGCTCCCAGAAGGCTGTCTCTAGCAAGACTTCTCTCTCTGGGAATGTTGCAGCTATCCAGACCAGACTACAGACTCCATGGCCATTCACAGAGATTAATTACAGGAAACTCTGAACACCTAGAAGGACCTACACTGCCTTTGCTCTCCTTTACCAACACTATAAAATGCAAGACCCTCAGAGAATCAAGCCTCTGTTGCCTTCTGATAAAGGCAATGGCGACTTGGTTTCAAGAGACAGCACGGCAGCTTGGCTTCTCCCGAGCCACTCGGTCCACAGACACTTTCATGTCAATATGATAGGTTAGTCAAGTGGTGTTTATTGGTTTGTCTCGGGGGGTTATATAGTCTAAGAGGGCTTTACTACATCAAGCCTCATGTCCCCACTTACTTGCAGACAGCACCAATCGTAAAGCCAGGAGGAAGAGAAGTTGGCAGGTCCTTCAAGGAGTGAACCACAAGGTCAACTCTAAAAATTAGAGGACAGTAATCAGAGAACAGATGGTGGAGCTCATGTGGTGGTCTACCAGAGGCCTGCAGGTCACCTACACAAAAATTTTAACCCACTCTGGGAATTAATTTGGAGAAGGGAGAATTTCAGGATTCCATAGCAAAGATTACTATACAATTTTTGTATTACTCCTAAAAAGCTGCTTTGCCTTTCTCTGTCTCTCTTTCCCCTTACCCAGCAACAGAAGACACTTAACAAACAATCAGACTGAATGAGGGGAAGATGCTGGAGATGTTCACAACAGAGAGACTCACTCTACCAAAATGCATCAGTATGTGGGTTGGTATTATGCTTCAAACTTTAAATAACAGCGAGCCAAACTACAGGCTACCTGCTTTGTCACACAGAAATCAAGCATAATTATAAACACTTGAGTCTCCAATATTTTTTCACCAACTTCACTGAAAATGCAGTATGATGTTACTATGTGGCAGAGATGCAGAAGAATGCCTTTTTTTTTTAACATACTTTAACTAAGGCACCCCTGAAACTTTCCTCAGAATACTGAAAATAAAGAGAAATTAAATAACAACAAAAATCCCCCAACGCTTCAAACCCACGAAACCAGCACTAATCTCTCTCTGCTAGGCACCTGAAGCAAGGTTTTTTATACTCTACCTTTAGCAAGGTAGACAGAAGTTGCACAGAACACAGCACAATTTGCCCATGCCAAATTCTCCTGCACATTTAGCTTGTGTAAGTTAATAAATGTTAACAGGATAACAATAAAACTATTTTGCAATACATTACCGCCAACAAGTAAAGTATTTAAAAATATATATATTCATATGCAGAAATCATATGAGATCACATCCTCCCTGTGTATTACAGCATGGAATACATAAATAACAGAAGAAAACCTGACTGGAGCAGAAGTGGTGACACAACAACTCCACTTTAAAATACATGGCCTAAAGCCAGGGTAGAGAGAAAAAAGGAGGGGGGTGGGAAAGACAGTGAATTATCAAAGCACTACTTTTTTTAGCCCAAGAGGTACCAGGACTGAAGGAAAGTAGATCATCTAAGCTAAATATGTCCAAAGAGCACCAAACACCAAGAAGAAAGACAAAACAATAAGCTCTTACTCATTTCTTTCAAGTGCACTTTCCAACTCCTTAGTGAAGAGGCTCTTCTCTCCAATCTACACATAAATAAAAGAACATGAATCACAAAATAAGCATCAGCCAATATAACATAAAGAGAATTAGTTCTTGAATAAAGAAAGACCTTTTCCTTTACCTTGGAAAGTGCTGTATCCAAGATCTTGTCCCCAGTTGTTGACATGGCCACTGCTCAGAGACAGTACAGGTAAAACGTGAGGCTTGATAAAAGCACTAGGCTTAGGCTGAAAATACCTATGCAAAATGCCATGAGCAGTTGCACACTACTGTGTGAACATGGACTCAAGCTCAATACAAGAGCAGCTCACTTCTAGAAATGCACTGCACTCAAGACAAGTGAAATTGAGACTTCTTTCACTGTCTTCAAAAACAAAACCATGGGGAAACAGATCAGGTTTCGGGAAAAGATGATCCAATGGAAACTGCCACAGTCTGTCTCTGGAGTGCTAGTGAAGATGTATAAAGCAGTTCTCTTCAGTGCAAGGCTGAGTTCCCATTATTCCTGTTGAAAGCCTTGAGCCCCAGACCAGAAAATGCCCTTAATACTCAGAGGGGCGCAGCCAGAACAATACTAGGTTTGCAAATGAAGCAACACCATATCCATTGCATACTCAACACTTAAGTCACCAAGAACTTATGAAATCCATCTATCTCCCCTAGAAGAAACCAGCATCAGCAGTTGCTCAGCCACACAACTGAACTGAATTCAGATGGCACTCTCAGATAAACTTAGAAAGACCTCCTCCTCCTGACTCCACACACACCTCTTGCACACAAAGATAACCCACTGGCTCCTGCTGCCATCTACCCCAGGGCGACATCCAAAAAAAAACTTACCAATCTCAAAGCGGATGTCAGGGTATAGCTCACGGAGCATCATAACTACACTGTCGGTCTGAATCCGGGCCAGCTACAAGGAAGCAGAAAACAAAGTCCTAAAGAAAGAGCACATTGTCCATACAGTAGTTAAGGAAGCTTTGCCATTCTTCTACAGCCAGGCACGCATGACCAGTATATTCTCTCTAAATCAAAAGCATTAGAAGTAGGTTGCTTCAAGTAAAATCACTCATAGGTAAAAACTCCTATCATGACCTGAGCACTTCTTTTATTGACTAAAGTACCACATCTCCCCACATCCAACATCGCTGTGATGCAACAACTGATGAAACACTGCAATCAATTTATCAAGTTAGGGAGAGGGATTACAACAGAAGCCTACAGATCATGATTCACATGCTTTCACTTCTTGTTTTCACATATGTGGAACACAACTGCTGAATGATAATCAGCAATTGGGCAGAAAAATAAGCAAAACCGTTATTCTGTTGCTCAGTGATGAAAGAACAAGTCATATTGCACACTGGGCTAGGGTTAAAGCCTCCCACTTTTTCTAAGAGTACGAGTTTTACCAATACTGCAAGCTTTGGGAGAAGCCAGTAGGATTTCACTGAGCTGGCAGAAAAATCCCGAGTTAGTGTCAAATACAAGTTACATATCCTCTGTAAAAACAAAGATGTAGTTAGAGTTTCTACAAATACACACATAAGTAACAGCTTACATCATTGCTTACAGCAAGAAACAAATCCAAAAGCAGTAAACTGCATGAAGAACATTATATTGTAAGAAAACCAGAAGCAAGTAAAATACAATCATTTAGTGTATCATCTTTCTGCACATGCAAGCGGCAGCAGACTCAAGTAACTACAGATGAGTTTCAGCTTTTCTCCCACCGAAGGGCTCAGGACCCTTTGGTAATTAACGTAGTTCTTGGGACTGCAGCTCCCTACAAATACAATGAATGTATGTAGCTGCCTCCCTTTGCAAAGTCCCCCAAAAGCCTCAGGTTATTACACGAGGTAGCATTTATGCACGGCTATCTCCCTTGTCCCGATGCCTACATAAAATACCTTTGGACCAGCACGGTATTCTTCTTAGAACCTGCTACCAAAAGGAACGAGATTATCTCAGCGCAAAGGCCCGAGGGTCGCTTATCTCTCTTTGCGAGGCTGCTCCGTCCTACTGTAGCCCGCTGGCAAGAGATACCACCTCTATCTGTGGATACGTCCCTTCCCTGGCCTTTGAGCAGGCTGCAACCATCAGTCATTGGGGGGTTTTGCCTACAAGAGCTGCAGAAACTTTGCAAGTTGCAGAGTCCTAGCCAGACCCGGGAAAGACCCGCGCCGCCGCCCCCTGCTCCTGCCCCGCGGCAGCGCTAACAGAGCCGATCGTCCCCTGGGTTTGGAAAGGCTTTCCAAACTTCTTCACGGAGTTCCACGGCAGGAGTCGAAACGCACGAACTCAAGAATCTCAGGCCATTCCTCAGCCTCAGCAAGCCCGCAGACCCGATGCGATGGCCGGGACGAACCGGGTGCCCGTGCGGGAGCACACCCCGCACCCCAGCCCTTCCGCTGCCTACCTGGCTGCGGCGAGTGCCCACGCGGATCGCTCTGACATTCACGCCGTTCTCTCCCTGCGGCAGCAACGGGTCGCCGTCCGCCCTGTCGGGCCCCCCGCCAGACTCCGCTCGCCCCAGACCCACAGCGGCAGCCCCCGCCTCCGCCATGACCATCGGCCCTCAGCGCCGCACAGCCCCGCACCCACCACGTGACCGGCGGCCTCGCCCTCGCCGCCCCGACCACGTGACCAACGCCCACGGCGCGCCCGCAGTAGCTTCAGAGCTGGAAAAACTCCGCCCCCGCCCTTCCCGAGGCCGCGCCTCCTACAAGGCCCCACCCTCCCCGAGACCACGCCCTCCCCGAGACCACGCCCTTCCGCACTCCCGCAGCACGGCCCGGCCGCTCCGGGCAATGAGGGCGGGGGTGTGGCACTGCCCGGCCAGTCGGGTTTATTGGAGGCCAAGGGATGAAGCCAAATACAGGTGGCCGAGGACACAGCGAGGGACCCCGTACAATACGAGAGGGCGTGTGGACAGGGCCTGTGGTCAGGTACTGCGCTTGGTGTGGATGAGCAGCTCCCTCTGCAGACCAGCCTCGATCGTTGTAGCCGTCTTTCCCGAGGGCAAGTCCGTGATCAGGGTGAGCTTATTGAAGACGCCTCGACCAAAGTAGTCAGCAACGACAGAGAAGCCATCGTTTGAACACTTGAGCTGCCAGACACAAAGCAGCAGCATCAGCAAAAGACTCCAGAACCTCTTGCCTCTAGCCCTCTTCCTTTCTCCCCTTGCACTTATAAGCCTCTGGCTTAAGGGAGAGGGCAGCCCATGTCAGTCCCTGGCTCTTTGCTCATACTATGCAAAAGCTAGGTGTAGCAGAACCTGCTAGCTTTTCTGACCTTGGCCATTCCAGCTCCTGTTTGAACCCCATTTCCTCATTACCGAGGAGGTAATGAGCAACTGAATTTAACAGGAAGGTGTGTGCCTCCACTGCTCTATTTTCAACGCGTGTTACCATTTTCCAGCTAATGTCCCATTCTCACACTCATGGAGAACACGAGGTAGATGCAACATTTTGGTGCTGTCCCCATTCCAATTCACACTATTCTTCTCCCTTTCTCCTAATTAGTTCTATACAACCTGTTGACCAGCTGTCACACTGAACAATAGGTCTCAAGACCCACCTGAGGGTCAGGTGAGAACAGATTCTCTCTTTCACCTTCCTAGAGCCAACAATGACTCTTCATGCCCTTTACACAATGCAGTCACTCTGGGGTCTAATGCCTCCTTATCCAGTTAATGTAGCCTTGTTTACAAAATACTTTCAAGCCTTACCTGTCTCTACCTCCATTTACAGGACTGTAAATGAATCTAACTGTATTTATTTCAATTTGGTGAGATAGGCAATGTTACCCTACCTGATGCTGAAACTGGTCATGCAGATCTCTCTTCTCCTGGGCTCGGATCATGTCCATCACTTTGCGATTTTCTGGCATGCAAGTAGGACATTCCGAATCACTCTCAGAGTAGCTCTCAAAGCAGTGCTGGTGAAAGGAATGACCACACAGGAAGTGGACCGAAGGCAGTTCTAATGCACTGGTGCAAATGCTACACTTGGTCTTCTGAAAAATCTTGGGACTGAGTGACAAGAGGGAGAAGCATGAGAAAGACAAACTACACTTTACCTTACTAGAAGAAAACAGCAGTTCTATCCTTGTATAGGACTACATAAGACAGCACACAGTCCTGTACCTTGCTTTTAGCTCTTCAATTTCCAGGCGGATCCTCGTAGTTTCTTCTCGATATTTCTGAATTCTCTGTTCATCCTGCTCTATCTGGCGACTTTGCTTCTGTAGTTTGTTGACAAGATAGTCCTTAATCACAGACAGGGTGGCTGTGGAGTTATGAGCCAACGTCTGCACAACTGAGAACAACTGAGATGTTAGTTTAAACACAAGCACAAAAACTGCAGCTATGCCTGTACTGCCAGGGCAAACTGCTTTCCTGGAACAGGCCACTTACAGGCAAAGACAACTGGCATTCTCACAGAATTAATTGGAAGAGCTCGCCTAAAGATTCTCTTTCAGTTTGACCTCTTCCCGAAATGGGCATCTGGGAGCATGTCAGACCAGAAGGGACAAAGGAAAGCTCTAGTAGTGGACTGGATTCCACAAAGGCTCAACAGGAGTTTCAGCATGCCCTGTAGTGCCCAACACTGAAAGAACACGAATCACGTACAAGATATCTCACTGATACTGCAGATCTTTTTCCCTAAGTGGGGAGGTGTGAATGGCATCGTTTTTCTCTACAGAGCAGGTTATTACTTCAAATGGTAGGCTCCAATTTCATTGATTCTTCTAATATCTAATTTACAGAAAGGACTACAAACTAGTTTGGGTTGGACTCTTTTGTGGTTTGTTTTTCTGGTTTTTGCTTGGGTTGGGGTTTTATTGCAGGAGAGGCTGAGGGCTGAGTGTCACATGTCATTACCAAGCAGCGGAGGCATAAGATTCTTGTTCTCAATGTGTTTCAACACTGCAGCAATATACTCTTTGCAGTTCTCCTCCTTCCTTGCAAAGTAGCCAAGAGCCTGTTCCCAGAGACAAGCCTCTTGGTCGCCATACAACTCGCACACTTCGATCACCTTCTTGTACTGCTCATTCTGCATATGGTAGTGCATGATCTGTTGGAAACTATGGGAGAAAGACTCATCAGCTGCAACAATCTGTCTTGCCTTTGGAGTTCTTGCAGGGACCTCAGGTTTTTACCCAGCCATAAAATCCCCAGACTCACACAGAAGTCAAAGACAACTCTTTCTTTCACTCTATATAACTGTCTTGCTTCAACAGTGAAGTATTTCTGCAGAGCAATCATCTACTGTTCCCATCTTGAGATACTAAAAAGGTCACTACCATTAATGATACAGACACTTACGGCTCAGAAATCACTGCAGTGGGGGCAAGAGGGGAAGGACAGGACTCTAAAGACAAGAGTAACACTCACAGTTTGCCCTGCTCATAAAGGTAGAGAACACCATCCTTGAAATTGTGCATCTGACATAAGACCAAGGCCTTATCAAAGACTGTTCTGAACCTTCCACTCTTCAGGAGGGTGAGAGCTTCACTGTGCAACTTCTCCTTGATCTACAAAGAAGGGGAAGAAGTCAAGAAGAGGAACACAGGCACACCCACATACACAGTATTTTGCACTAAGACCCGACGATTTGGAGCTCTTTCACAGAGGTCAGTTTTGGTACTTGTTCTTTAACCCTTTTAAGCAAACGCGACATGATTTTCTTTGCCCAAACAGCCAACATCCTCACAGCTCGAGGCAAGCAAGTAAAGATACTTTCACGGGCAAGGCACCTGCTCACAGAGGCTGTATTGTCTGGAATCTGTTATTAAATGAGATGCAAACAAACCAAGCCCAGCCATCCTGAAGGGAATATTCTCCCATCTACTAGGCTGCTTTCCCATTTTTGTGCTATTTGTCCAGCATATATACAGCCCCATGTTGTCAATGCCCAGCTGGAAAGGATATTGCAAGAATGCAAATATGACTCACAGACCTCAAATCTCTCCCTCAAAACACAATGCTGGGGGAGCTCAAACCTGCTCATTTTGTTCATGTGCCCAGTTCTGCAGTTGAAGTTCCAGTAAAGTGTCATAGACACCCTGTGGAGAGTCAGCCTGCACCTCAGTCATGTGTTCCAGAAAAGCTTTGAGTTCTCGGGAGTTGTTTGCAAAGACTGGGATGAACTCCTCTGAATTAGCCTGTAAAACCATCAGAAAAAGACAAGCACCCACGTCAGCCTAAGCTGTACTAGTGCTTCCTTCCTGCCATGAGGAATGCTCATTTCCAGAGTCTCAGACAGGACAAATACAGCACATACAGGATGCCAACGACATCAAGGATCAATCCTGAGCAATAGCTTTAAGAGCTACTTAAGAGCTCCTGCCCCTAGGACTACCAGCACACCAGAATGGGGCTTCTCAAAGAATCCTTTAATAGTCTGGGTGGGAAGGGAACTTTAAAAGTCATCTAGTCCAACACCCCTGCAAAGAGCTGAGACATCTTCCTTTCTATCAGGTTGCTCAGGTCGTCATCCAACCTGACTTGAGTGTTTACAGGGATGGGGCCATCTACCACTTCTCTGGGCAACCTGGTTGTGTTTCACCACCCTCATAATAAAAATTTCCTTCTACCTAGTCTAAATCTGCCCTCTTCTGCTTCAAAATTATTACCCTTTGTAGCATCACAAAAGGCCCTGTAAAAAAGTTTGTCCTCATCTTTCCTATAAAACTTTTTTGAGTACTGAAAGGCTGCAATGAGGTCTCCCTGAAGCCTTCCCTTATCCGGACTGGGCAACCCTGGCTCACTCAGCCTTTCTTCAGAGCAGATGTGTTCCATCCCTCTGATCATTTTTATAGCCCTCCTCTGGACTCACTCCAAAAGGTCCACGTCTTCTCTGTGCTAAGGGTTCCAGAGCTAGACACAGTATTTCAGGTGAGGTCTCACCTGAGCAGAGTTTATTTAGATATAATTCTCATTATACCTAAAACATCGGGCTGGCAACACAAGGCATGCAGAAGCACTCGCTGCAAAGTTACTACTGAAGAGCAACAACTCTCATTTAACACAAACCATACCTTCTTTCCTTCTAGCATCCCAGGGCCTTCATTACCTCCTGAGGGACGGTAATCAGTGCAAAGGATCTTTAGCAATTCAGTGGTCTCATTAGGGACATGGTGCATTAGGATTTTACCATATCGCTTCATGTTACTCTCTGCCTGTTCAAAGGGCAGTTTTCCAATGTAGTGCAAAGCCTCTTGGTAGTTCTGTGAAGACAGATAACAAAACAATCACAGGACACTGCCCTTTGCTCTCCACCTTGAGGTTAGGATAGAAAGCATTGAAGACATGCTGTGAGTACCACAAGTACCATTTGCTCTGAATTATCACCTAGTTCACTATTCCTGCTTATTTTCCTCCTCAGAGAGAAAGACTGAATATAGCATGGGGGAAACATTTAGATAAACCCTTAACTAACCACCCTCCCTCCTCTTAAAGGGCACTGTAAAAAGCCACATCAGAAAGAAAACAAGACCTTCTGATTTCCACACCTAGTCTAACACACAAGCCAAAAGCAAAAAGGTAACACAACAACAGCTATAAGCATTGTTGCTGCTGCTCTCCTTAGCACGATATCCTCAGCAAAGAGGTCAGTGAAATTATATTCTCACTGAATTCCTCATAGTATTCTCCCCAGTAAGAACACACGTGCAGTTATGTCTCCTCACCTTGATGTCCTCTAACTGGATTTTGAGGTACCATTCATGATGCTCATGCTTCTCTGCCAGGTACACGGCGTGGGAATAGTAACCAGCTTGGCGAAGCACCTTGATAGCTGTTTCCACATCAAAGTGGACCTCACTCTCACTTGTCTCCAAAAACAAAAGCAGAGACATGGTCCCAGAAAAATTCTAACAGTCCAGAAGCAGTAATCATTTATGTAAGAGGAGGAAAACATGAGCAGGTACAATGTGGTACCTCTCATGCAAGGGAAAAATCACCTATGCACAAAGGAAGGAGTCTAACCCCTTCTTATTTGCTTGCCAGTTGCATTGGCAGAAGCAAGCACACTCCAGACCCTGATGACAAACCAACCAAACTGAGAATGTAAACAAGAGCTCAAAAATAAAGGAGCAAAGGCCAGGGTACTGAGTGGTAAATTCCTTATTCTCCTTCTTAATAGTTGTACAGGAGATAATTTACTAAGTCACCACTACCCCTTTTTAATTATTATGATGACATAAGAATGTAGCATGATTCCATGACCCCAATACCTTAATGAACTCTTCAAGTTTGGAGCTGTCTTTGAGTTTGGTATAGCAATTCAGCAGAAGTGTAGTGTGGTCTGCATTGGCCAGGGACTGAAGATGGAGCATCTGTAGATAAGCAGTGAGGTTGTGGATACGCTGAGCATCCAGGAATTTCCGAATAACATAAGATGGTTCTAGCTTCCCTATAGTTCTGTGAGGAGAAGAGCCACGTTACAAGATATAGTATACTCATTAAGTCAAAATAAAAGGAAAAATTAACAACAGAACACAGAGAAGCCTTAACTTCAGCAGACATTAACCCTCATGTGACTGCTTAGCTATGCATCAGAAGCAACAACTAGTTACAGTGTAAGACCACCCATCTGCACACACACTGGCATAAAGGCCTTGAGCAGGATGATCACGATAGCATAGGAGTTAATCTTCCTTTAAAAGTGGCAGTGAGAAGACAGACTAGGCTCTGATCACAAGAAACTGGGAAGCCAAAAGAAGAGAAGAATAAAAGCTACATTTTCCTTCATTTTAGTCACATAACTCAAAGTCAGCTTTAAATGCTCATGCTCAAAACATGGAGCAGTTTAGCCACAGTTACTCTGACAGTTAAAGCAAGTCAAGGTAAAAAGATATGCTCATTCTCACTAGATGTCAGGGACTCTGGAGCACCAGCTCCACAATAACGTAACACTTCATGGCATTTTTAAAATGGAACATTATGTTTTCAGTAAGCCCCAAAAGAAGGCTGCTCCGAGTTCTAGTTTTAAAATACCCAGGATGTTTTAAAACTGACATTGAACTGTTTGAGTACTTTCCTAGAAGACTGCCATACATGGTCAAATTCCATCATCTATCTTGCACAGAGTGATCCCTTCTTTATAATGATGTCACCAGGCCCCACTTCATCCCAATGGGCCTACATCATTCATGTTAAAATATGATCACATGGAAGAACTTTATTCTAAGGTGTACGGAGAGATTTTCAAGCAACTTGTTAAAAGAATTTTAGTCTCATTGACATCCTTCTCTGTACAGGTAGAATTCTTGCCTCAAGTCATACTTTTTTTTTTTTTTTTTAGACTGTTCTTATTCCTGGGCTGAAACAGGCCTATGTTGCTCCTACCTGTACTACAACATCACAGCTCCACAGGACCCCCACCTACCGGATATACTGCTGGATGGCTCCATCATGGTTTCCCTTGTTATAGAGATGGTCGCCATACTGCCGGAAAATCTCTGACAAACCATCGCTATCCAAGTGGTGGCTCTTGGCCAGGTTAATGGCCATTTCAAATAAGTTCTTTCTGAACAGCATCTGTTAAACACATGGTAAGAGCAGTATGAGAAATACCACCCCACAAAGTAAGTTCAAACACACCTGGAAAACATGTTGTTTCTTCTTCTTTGTGCATACATGTGCATGGGCCTTTACATAACAATTGTCTTACAACACTGGTTATACTGAAAAGCTATTTGGTCACTTGTTATGTAATTCACTTACCCGAATGGTTCAATTTTTCAGTCTGCAGAGCCAGTACAAACTTACAGACATAAGGCAAAGACTAATAAGAAAACAAATTTACATGCCTCAAGTTTGGTTTGTGTATCCTTCTCCTGCAGTACATGGATCTTCCCATCTCTGGTCAGTACATAGAGAGAACCCCACTCTGCCAAGACATCCACTATATCATCAAAGATTGAGCTGTACGCAATGAATTTGTTGCACAAGTCATAGATATTCAAGACTTGTTTGTCTGAATTCTGTGCCTCGTTCCCAGCAAATTCTGACCTGGAGAGAAGAAGAAAGTTTTAGAAAACAAGAACATAACTTGAAATCTTGATACCTGTTCAAACTAGGAATGTATAGAAAGCAAAAAAAACCAGAGTTAATTTAGGCAATTAAACTAAGGGGATTCAGAGGGAAACCACCATGTATTTATACACAGATACTATCATCCTGTTACACTGAGAAATTTATAGGACTGCAAAAAAATCCCACTCATTCAGCATACTTAATTGTGCTAACTTTTGCAATGGAAGTTAACTGATATATGTGTCTGGATCAATCTCAACAATATCTGACAGAGTCACAATCTGCTCCCAAGAGCAAAGCTTCACAGGGAAGGAGGAGAAAGAGAAAAAGCATGAAGCTGCATGAGCCAAAAAACTCATCTGTTTCAAGGAGCCCTACTTTGGGGAAGTCTTTCGGTCCTTGGAGACAATGATGAGGTACCCCCGATACCAGTGGACAATCAGCTTTTGTCCCTCGAAGGCAAAGCAGGGGCCACGCTCATCTGGTTGATAAAGGTACACACATTCATTTCCTGCCACAATGAACTGGAGATCCTGGGAGGGGTCACTGAGAGACGAACAGCGCAGTCCACAACCGTGAGTGTCCAGCTCCAGGTGAGGATAGTCTTTCACTGAAAGCATATAAGACTACAGAGGAAACTCGAGGGTTTGGGGGTTGCTCTGAATCAGACTCTGAAGCCAACTGAATTTGCAAGTCAGAGTCACATTTTTTCAACTAGCTTCTCACCTGGATGTTTTCTGTGGTCACCACAAACAGATGTGTTGTTTTGCCAGACTGTCGAAAAGCAAGGCCAGTAACTGGGTAACTGCCTTCATGTAGGATCTGGGTCTTACTATGCCGATCTCGAGTGATGTCCCCTTTAGTAAGTACAACACTCCCATCTGCAAAACCTCGTGAAGTAGACAGACTAAATTACTACTCATATAACACACCTGCAATTTTATCCAGCATAAGTTAGGGAAGCTCCAGTCAGTGACAATACCATGCTCACCAGCGTGGTATAAAGCGATGGGATTGCCACAGTCTCTCATGTCAAATCACTCCCACTGCTCCTGTTACAGTTCAGAGCTGTCACACAGCTGCACACAGGATAGCACTGTTCAGGAAAGGTTAACTTCCTTTCCACACAGAATCTTCACATGCAGATTAATTTTTGACTTTGTCTGAATTTTATTTTACAAATGACCTTCCTGTAGTGCAACTGTAACTATAGTTTCAAGTCCCTTGCTTATTCAAAACGCACAACACACTGTAAAGACCAGAGGGAGATTTTTTAAGAGAGAGTAAAACATGCAGTTTTCATATCTTGCCAACAGCCCCAGCCTTTTAAGTTGTTCCAGGGTTGAAAGCCACCATACACAAAGGAAAAACTTTTTGATTTCAGTGTAGGGACCAAGTCAGCTGAGAGCACTTGTAATCTCAGAACATTACTGCTCTTATTCTGTCAGAAGAGTTAAGCAAGAAACATTACCAAGGAACGGTTAAATCCAAAAAGGGAAATGTGTTTTTTACTTTGAAAAAAATGGTTTGTACAACATGCTTGAAAAAAATATCTCTCTAAATTAGGTATCACAAAACTCATGTTTTTTCCTGTACCAACAGAAGCTAAATTTAATACTAAGTTCAATAAATACCAGCTGGCATTTATTCAACTTCTGGTATTCAACCTTACCAACTGGCAGGGAAAAGAGGACATTGACCAGAAATATGTGCTTCCAAGTATCAAAGTTATTAGCGTAAAATATACAGTCAGGCTAAATTTACGCATTTATCTCTTGAACCCTGGGACAGCACGAGATACACAATATCTCTGTGAGAGTAACCTAACAAAAATGAGTGAGAAGAAAGATCACCAGGGCATCCTGTGCTGATTTTTGTGTTATCTATTAATGTTCCTTATCTCTCAGTAAGGACTGTAACATTTTTCTTAAGCTATTACAGTTCGGCTTTACTTACCGATAGCCATGAAATTAAGATTCTCGTGGACAGTTAGGCAGGATACAACCGTGGGCTTGTTACCTGGTATTGCTGGAAAAATTCGTGTGCAAAGAGGATTACCACCATCTCGTTTCTCCAGGTTCCAGACTTTCACCTACAAACAACAACGATCTGGCATAAGCAAAACATGAGGTATTAGAAGGCCAGGATCTGGCATCAGAATGTCAGAGTACCCAGAACGGACAAGCTATTTAAGGTAAGAAAAGGCAACTGAGATCATCACAATAGTCCTTAAGAAAGACCCGTATTACAAATGCATTTTCCTCTCTTTGTCATTTAACTTACCAAAGGATTAATACCTTCTTCATCCTCACCAATAGACACCAGGATACTGTGCTGCTTCAGCTGGTACAGATGCGTCACCCTTAGCTTGTAAGCTTGGAAACTGCTGAGTTGAAGGGAGCGAGGCAAAAACCAAATCTGACCTTCCATATTTAGATCACAGTTAAGGCACATAAGGGAAAAAAAAAAAAAAAGCCCCACACCTCCAATCATACAAGAATCTGCGTGCCTTTTGCTGACTCCTAGTAGAGCTACAGCAAACACTTCTGAAAAGCAATCCCGGAACACCAACATATCTATCCAGCGGCGGATTTGGTTTCTTTTTAAACAAAGAACAGCCGACAACGGAAAGCTGCCGCATTCTCGAGGCCGGAGTACTCTCTCGGCCCAGCGCCTAGGACTCGCCTACCACGCAGCCTCGGCTCGGCCGAGCCCCGAGTAGGCCACAGCGCCCGGCCCCGCACAGGATATCTCCGAACACGAGGCTTCCCCGGCCTGAGTCGCAGACTGCGATGCCCGGGGGCAGCGCGAAGGGCTTCGCACCGGCCCCATCCGGCCCCGACGGCTCCTTCACCGTCTCTCTGTCAAAGAAGACGAACCGGCGCCACTGCAGGTAGGCAGCCATGTTGGGGCCGGCCCCGCACGCCCGCCCCTCTCAAGACCTGAGTCTCCGCCCCTCGGGTGCGGAGCGGGCGGGGCAGCCGCAATGCCAAGACGTTTAACTTTAAAGATTGAATTTTGAACATACGTATTGAAAAAATACCCCAGAGCCTGCTGGGAATGTAAAACTCAGAACAGTGTCAACAACCCTAAATGAGTCATTTTACAGTAATATTCCTGCATTACAGTAACGAGTATATAATCTCTTTAATTTGCCTCTCTCCAACAAGGCCTTAATTGTATATACAAAAAGCCTTGGCATTTAAATGTGGGTAAGAACGAATGAAATCTGCATATTTGCAGAGCTCGGCAGGAGATGACTAATTACGTGCTATTTGTGACAGACTGATATTCTTGGCTTAACAAAAGCAATATAGTAAATATATCAAAAATAAAATTATACATTTGGATACATGTGTAAATTAGTTTCAATGCCACCCAGCAAACCAGAACACATTCAGCATTTATGTGCTTATGCAGTACTTCATTTCATTGCAAACGTATACTTTTACTGCTCCGGTGCCCCAGGACCTTGTTTACAATCTAAAGTACTTAGTTATCACTATGGTAAATTCTTTATGAATCTTTTATTAAATTGTTTATCAATTAAGTGCTGTTAGTTTGGCTGTTAAACCTTTATGCATAAACCACTGGTCAAGTCCAGGGCCCAGTTGATCAAGGGGAGACTACTCTGAACCTTGTGACTCAATCATTTCTGTTCTTACTCTTTTACCCCTTCTCCCCAAGCCTCCATGAAGATAATTCGGGGTTGATTTTGGGTTTGGACTGAATGTAGTCTGCTTCTACTGTGTGCTTTAACCATCCAGGCCACTGCAGAATGAACCCTGCACTGAACTTCACCCTGCTTTCACTTTTACATTAAACCTGCTTTTGCCAGTTCCTTTGGTGGTGATTTTTAAAGCATCTTCAAAATACTCATTCCAACCACCAGAACCACAGCACACACAAGGTCTTCTGTAGCACCAGCAGCCAGCAGTCAGCATGACTCTTGATGAAAGACATGAGGACAGCCACAGCATGATCTGCAGTGCTCCTCTGGCCCCTTGCAGAAACTCTCACTGTCAAAGTTAAGGCTAACTGCAACCAGATGCCAGACAGAGGCTTCTAGTCTAGTGGAGACAAGACTGTGGAGCATTTGACCCTGGAAAAAATGCTGCCATGTGGAGGGTCTGGGCAGAAAAAGGATGCCTCTCATGGACATATGAGAGCACTTTTCCATTTATCACGTGCCTCCTCCTCTTCTTGAAACTTCTCCCCAAAGATTGTTGCATCCAAAGCAAACTGAGTCTCTCTCAGAACACCAGAATGCTTTTCACTCATCACAGTTAGAAGAAAAAAACAAAACAAATGGGAGTTCCAGGGAGCTTTTATTGAGTTTAATTAACAAAATCAGGGTTTTTCCATTCATCTTTTTTGCACTTGCAACTCATGAAGCTCTTCACAAGTCAGTGCTGCAACACATACAAAGCCAGAGAAAACATAGTCTCAACAAAATCTGAGCTCCACTGGAGAGTTTGCCAATTGCCAATTTAACAGAAAGCAAATTTCCCCTCCCCCCCTTGACTGTTTTGAAGGACTAGACCATATTGTTTGCTGGTTAAGTTAGAATGTCAACCCCTTCTCTAGGGTCTACTGGATTATGACACTCCACTTGAATTGCAAGTCATTTCTTTTCTTGAAATAAAAGTTCCAGTTTCTTTCAATAAGGGGAACAGTGGCTATTTTCTTCTCCTGACACCCCTTCCCCAAAATTACTGGTTAAAATACAGCAAGGCTGTATCTTAATAAACACATCCCTGCCCCCCTCCCCCCGCCCCTTACTCCTCCCTAACTTGTCTACAGCAGAATTTAACAATGCTTCCACACAGAGGCATTTTAGCAACGCAACAATGAACTGAGCAAAGCCTACAGGATAATCTGCCAAAGCCTTCTTGTGAAGTTCAGATGCATGCTCTTTGGTCCAGAGACCTGGTTGATTACAAAGATAAACTGTGATTCAAAAAAGATGGACCAGAAGTTCATAGCAAGCAGAAAACTCCCTGCAGGGACTACAGTTACCCAACGTCTACCACAGCAGCTGTACTGCTGGGGTCCCTGGGAACAAAATTCACTTTGTTCTCAGGAAGTAATGACCAGCAGCCCCAGCAGCAATACGAAGTTCAGCATCAGGGCAAGAACCACCACAACAGCAGCTCAAGAGATGTGGCATGACAGCTCTGTAACCTCTGTCACAGAAACTGAGGCAAGACAGCCATCTGCTCAGGTTTGTGTCCTATCAGTCATTTGTAAAGAAAAAAGTGTTTGAAGCATTTTTAAATCCTTGGCGCAGACACCCTCCCCCCCATCCCAAATAAAAATAAACAGAAGAGCAGAATGAGATGATTTGATACCACCATATACACAACATGAATTCATGTTGAACTTCCCTGTTCTTACCCACAAAAACAGTCAGAGGGCAAGGAAAGATGCTCCCATCTCATTCTGGAAATTGAAACATGTATTTGAGACCAACCCACCCCCTCCCTTTGGGAAAAGGCCTCCAGTCACTGCAGTGCCCACCCGAGAGCAGACACCCAGAGAACCTGGCCTATAGGTTCTCTCGAGTGGCTGAAGATTCCATGACCTTCTTCACAGCAGCCTCACCCAGCTGTGAAGCTCCACTTCAGAGACTCGTAGAGTGGCACTTTCAGACTTCCAACAAAAAAGAAATGCAGAACACATCAGGTTCTCATTCTCATCAATTTTGTCAACGGAAGTATTTGACCTAGGGCTCACCACTGAAGGCTCTGAGTAATCCATCTGTAAAGGCTGGTAACCAGCAAAATCTGGAGCTCACAAGAAATCTCAGGAAGCCAAGATTTATACATACTCCTTACTCTTGGGTAGGCAACAAAAACCAAGAAAATCCCAAACCAAAATAATAATTAAAAAACAAACAAACAAAAGCCCCAAACAAACAAACACCCGCGCCACGCGTGTGCGCACACACACACAAAAAAATAAAAACAAAACAAAAAAACAAAACTAGGATTATCCTAGTCTTCTGGAGCATCTTTCCATTTTCAAGATTGCATCTGTTTGAGATAGCCTACTAGCACCAAAAATAGGCTGCTTCCTTCTTGACAAGAAGCCACCTAAAAATGGTGCTCCCGATAGTTTAGGTAAGTGCCAATCCTCAATGAGAGGCCAATTTTAAAGTAATACTTTCAAAAGTTCTGTGCTTCAAGAGGGACCATCAATGCATGGCACCAGGCTAACCTACCACAAATCCAAGCAGAGCACACACACCTGACTTGACAGTGCTATCCTGTTCTTGTTACATGTGCATGCCCTGGTGAGATACAAAATTTATTTACACTTTAATGCATTAAAATGATCCCTCTTCTGTCTGGAAAATCATAAGCTGGCTGCAGTACAGGAGCAAGATTTTACTTTTGGTCGAAGTTACCACCCATAAGCTCCCACCCCCCACCCCAAAAAAGCACCCCAAAATTGTTTACATTTAGTACCTGCCAGTCAGATGTAAGCTATGTGGCTCACAGAGACCACGCTCTTGAGTTTGTACTCTAGTGCAGCATTTGCTACAATTATGGAGTCACTGCTGACAAAAAAAAAAAAAAAAAAGAAAAACATCCTGAACACTAACACCTTTCAATCTTGTAAAGTTGTTGTCAGGAGGCACCTGGCTTCTATTTATGAACATCAAGGAAAGGGATGGCTAGTCCACCTTGTGATTCCGAACTATTTTACTCCAATTCAAAAAAAGGGTCAAAATGGGGAGAAATTAAGACAATTAAATCCTGCCTCAAAGGTAAGCAAGCATGGTGTGAGTGCAGCATCTGTATATGCAATAAATGACTGAGCAAAGGGGATTGCATTCACCCAGGTGCCTCCTGACAGTGGTGGTGAACAAGCTAAAAGGGATTTTAAAGAGTAATTTTTTGATTTGTCTCACTCCTTTTGCCTGTAGATCAGGCCAAACATCAAGCATGTTGGGAGGGGCACAATTTAAAGCAACACTACTTGACCAGAAAGCACTTTTCAGTGATACACAATGCAAAATGACAGACAGCAACGCATGGCAAACCACAGCAGATAGCAAGAAGCTTCCTGCAGCTTCTGACGTTAACAGGGATTTGCCCTTACCTGCTCGTATTTCTGCACAGAGGCCACTCTGGGCAGAAAATGCAGTGCTGGAGGAAGTGAATCAATTCCACAGAGCTCTAGAACTGTCAGTTTATGCATGTAAATTATTTTTTTATGGTCTCTCAAACCCAAATCCACACTTACACATGCTGCTCAGCAAAACCCACTGGATTTCCCTCACACCATGGTGGAACACAGGTCACAGACTCCTTCAGAGCTTGTCAAGTTCCTGACATTTCTAAGGGGAAAATCAAAGAGCATTTCCCAAAAGGCTGAGCTATGGATTTGGAGGCCTTGGAGCCCCACGAGTGATCTCTTCAGTATGAGCAGTACAGGACTACTGCTAGCACCAGAGCAAATCCACCCTGACAAGGGACACTTGTGGTGGCCTGCAGTTTACAGAAGTCAGAGCACTTCTCATTGTTTAGTGTTGCAGAAAACTGAGCCCCTCTCATCTTTAGCTGCTCCCATAATCAGTCTAATCCCTTTAACCTCAGCAACCTTCATCATAAAAGGAAAAGTTATATATGAACCCAAACAGAAAAAAAAAATCATATTTACAAAGTTTGTACAATATACACATCTGATTTTCTATGGGACACACTGCACCAGAAGAAAGAGGCCATGGCTCTGAAACAAATCTACTTATCAAGTGCTGTAACTACTAATGAAGACACATGGAAAACAGTGTTTAGTGTTCTGCTAGAGCACAGGGCTTTTCTTATGGCTCCTGTCAAGGATCACAGGCTACTCTTTCCTTCTGGAGCTATGATGCTGCACCTAATCAGCCCAGATTTTACGTTGGTTCCATTTTAAATACAGATATTTACAGTTTGGGTGAACTGCAGATGCATATCAACTCCTCCAATAAAAAAAAAACCTTAAAAAAAAAAAAGTTGAAGAAAATAGTAGTATTACCAATAATCAATACATTTCATTTCCCAGCCCTGGGCTTGAGTACATGGGAAAGAGGAGAAGGGGAAGAGAGGGTAACTTTGACCTGAAACCAAAAACACATGTCAATTCCTTGGGCTGTGTCAGAAAGGTGATATTCTGAATGGTCTCATAGCATAAGGCACTTTGCACGAATAAGTAACAAGCTCTTTAGCTTAAAAAACAGATGAGTAACCAGGGAGAAGTTGAAATGCACTCAGTCAATGGTTAAAGAATTTGAAATAGCAGACAAGCTCATGTTCATCAAGATTCTTCTCTTTTCAGGGTTTCTCTTCTTCCCTTGCTGTCCCTCCCACCCAAAGAAAACAAAATTTAAAACCAGCAGTTAGTGCAACTAATGTTCAGTCAGCACACAGTGCAAACAAGTGGAAAAACAAAAAGACATTCCTCCTTTTATCTTCTTTCTTCTTTGCTGCCAAATTTAAAGAGAAAAAAAAGGCTGAGCTCTTTAGTCTTCATAGTTCCAAAATGAAAAGATGAAGAAAAACCCACAAAGAGAAGGGTATCCCCAAAGAAACGATGTGTCACAGATCTGGATCATAGGGCTTCACCTTCTGGCATGTGTAATCAAAGCCTAAAAAAAAAAAAAAGAAAAAAACAAAACAACAAGAAAACCACCAAAAATAAAATCCACCAAAACCAAAACAAACAAACCAACCAACCTCCTCCCAAAACAAACAAAAATCCAAAATAAAAACCATACCAAACAAACACCCCCCCCCCCCCCCCCAGAAAAACACCAAATAAAACAAACAACTACAACACCCCCAGTTAAATTGATTATAAACAAAACCAGAACAACAAAGTGATGAATCACATATGCAACAGCTCTCAAAAGGCAAAGGGCATATTGAACAGCTCAATCCCAATTTCAGTTTTGTAGAAAGAGGTACTGCTAAAATGCCTTTCCGTACCTATGGAACATGACTACCTCTTTATTTCTTGTATTTAAGGAAGCAGCAAACTGCTCTCTGGCAAGGTCCCAGCATTCCCCTTAGGAAGCCACCCAAGAGCCTGTTCCACATTCATTACCTGTTTTGTATTCTATTTATTTATGAACACGGAGATGGCTCAACCATCAACGCAGAAGTTTTCAAGTTAGTTTGGTATGACTATCCAGGGCTACCCCTGGATGATTTCAAAGAAGGAACCATAGGTTCATTTTAATGCTATCAAGCAGTTTGCTTCTATAGCCACTTCTTTTATTTTTGGTCACCCAAAAAAAACTTCAGCAGCTTCTCTGGTATTTTCTTTCTAATTCATGACCTCTGAGAAGAGTACAAGTAAGAAAGAGTACAAGTAAGAACGATTTTCACCCCAAACTGTACGGTGATGGATCTTGCATGACAACACCTTAACTAAGGTCAGATCATCATCCTGCAGCTATTTAGCTTGACTGCTGTCCAGGGCAAATCATTTTCCTATAAAAGGACTTAACTCAGTAGCTTTTCCTGAGACAAGGATCAGAAAGGAATCACTTAGATCAACCTCCAACAGTGAAACCTCTTTTTTTTCCTGAAACTACGAAGACGACCTCAAGTGGCAGCACAGATGAATTACAGCTTCACTCCCTACTTAGTTCACTTCCAAGAAGAATTCTATGAACCACAGGATACAAAAGAGGCAGCATATTTTGCTTGAACCTGGTCCTCCTGGCTGCTGAGGTCCTTACTCTTCTGTTGATGCTGTTCTCCCAGCTATCCATTTTATCTCCCCACCTTTTTGAGGACTACTTTGCTCTCTGCCCCTCACCAATCTCTCATTTCAGCTTAGCAATACAGAAAGAATTCACTAGGCTACAAGTACTCCATCCGGGCCTCTCCCAACACCATTCCCCACTCCCTCTTTTCCCCATTTTTGGACTCCTTAGCATATGGTCAGCACTGCAATTAAAACAACTAAAAAAAAACTCATCCCTCCCCTTCCACTTTCAGCACACCCATGGAATTCCTTGCACTGACATTCTATTTCAAGCCCTTGTTTTCACATTCAGAGCTTTTTCATTACATCAGTTTCCCTCTTCCCCTGAGGTAACACTGACACACCGACAACATTCCTGTCATTCAACACATCACTATTCAGCAAGGCACTTACATACCTGTATGTTTACTGTTTCTCATCTTCTACAGGTTCACTGTGGTATTCTGCCACATACAAGCTCTTGTCAATGTTGCTTGGTATGGGTTTAATTTCAGTTCCCAACTGCTCCTCAATACTTTTCAGGTTGAATCGATCGTCATAGGTGATTAAATTGATGGCCAGGCCAAGATGACCAAAGCGACCTTGACAAAAAAACAAAAACACCACCTGAACTGAACTGAGTTAAGATAGGGGCTGACAGAAAAAGAGGAAAAGTCTGCAGACTGTGAAGTTAGTATCATTCTGTGATAATTCTGTGATCATTCTGTTAAAAACAAATCCAGCCACAGGTCTCCACACCTTTCCCATCAGTTTTTGGTAAGGAGTTTTGGAGTGCTGTAGGAGTAAGAAAACTCAGGAGGTTCAAAATGCTCTGACCAAAGCTCCAGCGTAATTACTAGCAAAAAATCTTCAAGAGTTCTTGAACAAGCCTGAACTACAAAGTTCAACTACACTGAGTTCCTTTGTCTACTGCCTTTCTTCAGGGCATATTTGCTGATTCCCAGACTGTAGAAACATACTTCAAAACACAGGCAAAAGAAAGCATAAATCTCTACACTTGAGACACTCTGAAGCTGAGATTTTAGTACAGCATTTTCCCAAACTGCAAACAGGGGCAATAGCACCTTCCCCCACTCATTTTTTTTTTTCATTAGATTGTTCAGGCCAGTTTCAAGGGAATGGCCCTTGCTTCAGATAATATCCTCATTGAGGATAGCCATCTGAAATGATACCCAAAACCAAATTTGTCAGAAAAATATCAGGTACCTAAGGTAATTCTCAAATATAGTAATAAAAGAACAAACATCAATTCAAGGCTAAAAAGCATCACAGTCATCAGCAAAGCTGCACCTAGAACAGGTCTTTCCTCTCACCTGATCTGCCAATGCGATGGAGATAAGTTTCTGCCAGCTTTGGGAAATCAAAGTTTATCACCACATTCACAGCCTGGATATCAATACCTCGGGTAAACAGATCTGAAAGACAATGCAGATCACAAAGTTAATTTCAATGAGCTCAAACACTGACAGTGTTTAGGGTGTAAAGATTAACAGTGATTAACACTGCTTTGCGCTAGTTTCCAGACATACACTTTCCTTGCATCAAAGACAGTTTACATATAATCCTGTTACAGCCTTCTCTTGTTCTGTATACATCATAAACACGAATAATGCAATAAGAAAACCAAAACCACCAGATCTGCACATCTACGCAGAAAAAATAACCACAAAGGTATTTTTTTCCATGTTACATTATTTCGGAGCAGTTCTTCTTAATCATCTCTTCATTGTGCATTGCCAGTGTCACAACAGACTTGAGACCTGAACCACATTCCACCACCTCAACTACTTCTATTCTACTTCTAGTGATTTCTTGTTAAGATGGCCCAGACATATGTAGTGATAGCAGACACTGCCAGGTACTGCCTACACAGGCCATACAACAAACAACTCGGATCATACACACGCCAGTCAAAACTACAGAAGTATTTAGAAAAAGTGAGATATAAACATTTAAAATAATCAGCAAAACTCCATATGATCATAGGCACTGAAATATCATAAATTTTATGGCCCAACAACTCAGGGAATCCTCACGTGTCAAAATACACAGAGAACACTACTGCAGTAAAATGATTTGACTTTCACAAAAGGCAAAACTACATGTGCTTAAAGGAGTGCTGCACCCTGCTACATGCAGTATTCACAAAGACATCTTATCAAAACATCTTGTTTTGGTTTATTACAGCTAACAGATCTACAATACCTGGGCTAATGCACTTTCTATCACAAACTTTAGAAACAAGAAAATGTTTAGGAACTCTTACCAGTGCAAACGAGATTGCGGCACAAGCCATTTCGGAAGTCATGGAATACACGATTACGGTGCTCCTGGAAATACATACATATAAACAAAGAGAAAGAAAAAACCAAAACCCACAGACCAACCAGCTGTTACTTTCAGGTATATTCAGGTAACTAACACTTAACTTCAATCGTGTAAATTTCTCCTCCTTCTCATTAGAGAACAGCTGAGGTGAAACAAGATGCCAGTACATATTTTTTAGCACTTCTTACCATATATTGTAAAGAATTAACTCCAGAGGGTCTTGATCCTGCTTCTCAATTAAGACAATTAACTGACTGCGTTTTAAAACCTCCTATGGCGTCATCAAAACCACCTCAGAAAAGGACTATCTAAAGTTGCAATTGCATGAAATCATATCAAGGAAGTTAAACTGGTATTTTGACTGTTGTCTTTCTCCAGCCCCTCCCTTGCCAAATTTCGCATGTTTTATTCATTCCATTAAAAACTGAAGCTGGCAGTAACTTCCTTCTCCAGTATGAAGCATTTTTCACTACCTAATGAGATTTAGGAGTGGGATGAGTCAATTGTCTGTGAAGACTCTCCTCTCAAAAACTCCTCACTTTGGGCCACACAAAAATTAAGTAATATCACTGTTAAGTAAAATTTAGAGAGGGTATGAACAAGCTGAAGCATTCTGCAAAAACATAGCTGCACTTTGCCAAAAGATCATCTACTGACTGATCAAATGGCATTTTTCACCAGCTACACCATGGCCATAAGTGTCTGGACACCATACATCAGCCACAGGTTTCAGCAAGAGGTTTGATCCAACCCACCTCCTCAACTTCTCAGATTCCCCTGAAGTCACAGTGCAAGATTACTGTTTGCAAAGCCACACAGGACACTCAATGGGCTATGCACTGGGTTTTCTGTCATTTAATTCAGGCCCGTTTTCATCTTGAGTTACTTACACTGTGTGCTCTACCCTGGCTCCTCATGCTGCCAAAGCAAGGCAGCAGCACTAAGAACTGTGCCTTCTGGCTGCAGTTTGTGCTTACACTGGGCCTAATTAACCTGATGTTAATTAGCCTGATGAAGTAGCCAAATACCAACTGGCCACATACACTGAATAGTCCAGAAAAAAGGGCTGGGATGAGGGAAGGTTGGCAGTGGATATCAAAAACCAAACCTATAGCAAAGTAATGAATGTTTCAGTTTGTGAAGAACATGCAAACTTAAAGCAAGCATAAGACTTAATTCAACTATTCAGTAAAGCCTGGGGTGAGGTGGAATAGACTTCATACTCACCTGCCTCATTTTAGCATGGATATAGAAGCAGGAATAGCCCAGCTGGGAGATCTTTTTGGCTAGCAATTCAACCCGTTGAGAGGAGTTGCAGAAAATGATTGACTGGTTAATCTGGAGCTGAATGTATAAACAGAGTTCTCATTAAACGCAACATTTTACTAACAGAAGATCCCAGAGACATCTAAATCCCTTCCAGAAAGAAAATACAGCAGGTATGCTGCTGGTAATTTATATCTGGTGTATTTTTGTATAGGAAGGGAAACAATTAAGAAAGTTCTGTAACACAGAGATACTGGCCAAGAAGCACGCATTTTCAGCTTTAGATATATAGCACATTTTGACAAAGAAAAATTTTCATTAGCCTGTCTTTGAAATACTCAGTCTTATTCTTGGTTCCAAGAGGGAAAAAGCTTCGGGCATGTTCCTGACACAGCCCCACTCCTTACCCTGGAAAAGAGCGTATTGAGGCAGTGCACTTTCTGACGCTCAGTGACATAGGCATAGTACTGAGTAACTCCCTTCAAGGTCAGTTCCTCCATCAGATTAATCTCATAGGGTTTTTGCAAATGGGAATTCTGAAAAATAAAGATATTCATAAAGCAGGCAAATCTACGCACAAAAAAGTTCCCACTCTACACTACACTTAACTTCCTCCAAGGCAAGGATGCACTGCTTAGCCACTCACTCCTCAGGCTATGCTGAAAACAGGGTGAGTAAATTTTCACAAGATTACTTATAAATCTAATGTGACTGAGCAGGCCAAATAGGAGCATGCTCCAAAAGCAAATCCACACAGATGATGTAACTAATACACAAAGTGGAAAACAGCACCTTTTAGGCAAAAAAACTACACACACCTAGCTTCCCATTAATGCAACTCCTGCACGGTCAAGAACTGCTTTCAAACTTCTGTCCTAGACTTAGGCTGATTTAGATTAAACCTGTGAAGTTTAGATGTATTTAAAAAAACCCAAGCACTAACAACTATGCACCACTCATTTATACCCTTCCTGTGCAATGTCGCCACCGTCACCATACCTACATGGACACATCTCCACTCACCATGAACTTCTGCACACTCAAAGGAAAAGTGGCTGAGTAGAGCAAAATCTGTCTGTTTTTAGGTAGCGTGAGAATGATGTCCTCCATTATTTGAACAAAATCTTGAGATAGCAATTTATCTGCCTGTAACAACAGAAGTAATAAACAGCAAGTTAAAATAATGGTGTAAGATTTCAGCCTTTTGGTAGCTACACATTTACAGGAAGGAAAAAAACCAGTTGCTCGGGTTCCTACCAGTCATCCAAGAGCTTTCACACAACTACATTCACTCAGAAGCTTGTATGCTACTGGATGCTCATAAATCAATTTTATATACAATTATGTAATAAGCACAGCTGACTCATTATAAACAGAAACCAAAAGAAATGCATTCCTTTGTTGCAGAATAGACTGTTACTCTATTCTTCAGCATCCACAAAGACAGGAAAGGCAAATCTTCCTAGGCTGTTTTCTTAAAAGGTTTACTCGCAAAAAATTCCTACTGTCAAAATACTTTCTCAAAAATACCCAGAAACAGAGGAGACCTTACAATGTCTCTAAGCAAGTTTGAATCACTGCTGTGCACTGAAAGGACATTCACTGAGACACATCATTCCCTTAACTTGGTGTTAAAATCCCAGAACATTTAACATAAGCAACTTGCCTCATCCAATACTATCATCTGGACATGCTCGACTTTTGCTACTCCTTTCTTGATGAGATCGAGAATTCTCCCAGGGGTAGCTATCACCACATGCACTGTAAGGTTAGAAGAGAGAGAGGAAAAAAAAAAAAAAAAAGAAACAAAAAAACCCCACAATGTTAAGGTGATTAAAACTGTGTTTCCTTCCAGCATTCACAGCCATGTTTCATAGGAACACTGGAAGGATGACAGCAGTATACAATAGCAAACAAGACATTGTAGTCTGTTTGGTAACAGGCAAACAGTAACAAGCAGAAATTCCATGATCACATTGTAAAAGCCACAAAGAAACGGCAACCTTAGTGTTTTAGCTAAAGTGCTCTGACCTGTATCATCAAGTCTCATGATGTCATCTCGCAAATTGGTGCCTCCCGTTGTTGCCATCACTTTGGCACCTCCCATGTGTTTGCTGACTTGGATACAGATTTGACTGACCTGCAGGGCTAGTTCACGGGTGGGAACAATCACCATTGCTAGAAGTTAAAAACATCACTGTGAGTTACTAGTAACACCCTGTATCTTAAATATTCATCCTCAAAAGAGGCAGAGACTTTATGAAGTAAAATAATGAAAAGCAGAGTTCAAGAGTTCCACTCTGGGTATCCTGAACAAGACCTAGGAACTGCTTTTGACAAGGCAAATTCCATGCAAGGGTTCTCCAGCCCTTGATGCTCCCACTGCACATGTATCCCAGCCAGCATGCTTGCTTATTACTCCACATCCACTTTCCAAGGCAAGACAGAAAAGTCTACAAAGCCTTATTCTATTGAAACCTTTTGAAAGCAACTGTGGGACTTTGCAAATTACACCTCCCCTCCATCACTCTGCATTAGCTTTCTCTGGAAGTACAAGCAGGTAAGTTACACTCCCCAGTTTCATTAACCAGTTTTAGATTCAAGTCTCTTATGCAGTGACTGACATCCATCTCAACTGACCTTGTATATTGTCCTTCTTTAAGTCTAGCCGTTCAAGTAAAGGAATGAGGTAGGCTCCGCTCTTGCCTGTTCCATTTTTTGCTCTAGCCAAGATATCCCTACCAGATAAAGCAATGGGGATGCTCTCCTCCTGAAATGCAAGGACAGAAAGTGCATAAGCAATCAATCATAAGCTATGCTTCACTGAAGAGGCTGACCAAATTTAACTCCCCTCACTACCAGTATCACATGCAATCTGACTGTTTCATGACCATTATTATTATTACTAACCTGCAACTACTAGCATGACAGACTTACAACAGGAAGAAGTTAAGCCCATCAGAGTAAAGAGTTCCCCAACTCATCCCACAAGATGAGAAGTCCTCATCTTGGCTGACCATAATGAAGGGATCAGGTACCACAAGGTAAACCCATACTAACACAAAGGAAAAAAGTGCAAAATTGGGGAAAAAAGAAGTGAAGAGACAATGACAGTCACTAGCAAACTCCTCCTATGGAAAAAGATTCCCCATACATCTGAACATCAGAACCACCTCAGCCCATGTGATTTCAACCTCTATATTCCTGTGATATACTTTTCATAAAATTTTCAGCCAATCCAAACACAGGCCCCATATATTTTTAATTTTACTACCTTTTTCAGCAACATCTAATTAAATCTCAGCCTTCTGGAAAGGTGGCATCATGAGACTCTGTTCATAAACAAAGCAAGCCATAGTATTCTCATGCTTTAAAGAGACAAGGTGGCAGAGCTGTCAGTGATTAGCCTTGAAAGACCAATTAAAAACAGAGTTTAACCTTTTACCCCACTCCCCCGAAGTTTAAACATGAACAGTTCTTAACAGAACAAGCCTTAGAAGTAAAAGAAAGATGGAGGTACAGAAAAGTAAACTTGCTAGAGACATTAATCTCTTTCTCCCACAATGTTCAAAACTCTTCTTCCACAAGATTACAATAAAAAGAGCCAACACTGTGATAAAGTCATAATTGTGTTTTTAACAACTAAAGGTACACAGCCAATGGTAACTCAGCTTCGGAAAATTTCTAGAACAGACCCCTGGGACTACTTATGTAAAAGACATTACTGAACAGAGAATTAACAAATTAACACCTCCAGCATGAAAAGCAAAATCCAAGTTAATTTCTCCAAAAGTGTAATGCAGTCTTTATCACTGTGTCACTCAATGAATGACTTAGTGATTTAGTTGGGGGTTAGAAATTCTTGCTTTTCCCAAGGGACAATAGGTTCTTTCATTCACAGCTACAGTTTTCCACAACGATGGCACAAGTACTGGATGTAAGAATGTTAATACATTTATAGAAGTTAAAAACAGCATCTAAGTAGTCTGTTTGCAAACAACCTGAATAGGAGATGGTTTTTCCCAGCCCATTTCAAAAATTCCCATCAGCAACTCCCGTTTCAAACAGTAATCTTCAAACTCATTTCCTTTTGTGGAGGTCACGTCCTGAATAATCAAAAAAATAAGCACATCCATAAGATCAGGTCATACAACCTGCACCTGTAGATTGATCTGAATTTGCCTGTACAGGAAGACCACAAATTACTATACAGGAGTTCCCATTAACCCATGCAACACCCTACAGTGACAAAGGAAACATTTGCTTTCTCAGAGCCAAACATAGCTCCTGAGCATATACAGTGACACCTTTCCATCTGCCTTGCACAACGGAGATGCTGCCTGTGTCATGCTATAATAAATTAAGAAATCCACAGTGAACTCCATTTTTGAGCTCTCCGAGAGAAGCATCACTCACAAGAAGTTGAGAGAACAAATTAATTCTTTATTTAAAACAGCAAGAGCTGTACTACTTTTTAGCCTTCGCTCAGAACAAGTACTTTACCACTGCAAGCACTCCCACAAGTTTAATTTAATGTTTATTCCTACAATTCAATCATCCTTACCGAAGTTTTGATTCTCAAATCCTTTGGAGGGAGTTTTAAAGTCTTCTTCCAGTCATCACCAGGTCTATAGCAAAATAAAATGAAAACAGATTTTTATACAGTATTTTGATTTTGCATTTTTTTCTTAGATATAATGATGAACATGTAATATTTTCACCTCCTCAACGCTAAAAGCACCTACACATATGAGCTCAAGTCTTCTCTGAGCTAAGCAGGATGTAACAGGCAGAAAACTGTAACAGACAAAATCAGCCGTCTGCCAAACAAATCTGTGAAATCTTTATCCAGCCATGATTCAAATCCTGTTTTTTAGGGCACTGAATCAAACAATAGAAAAAATTTAAAACTGAGCACTAACTTAGTCACCTAACAGAAACTGGCTATAATAAATCCATACAATAATATTTCATGACTTAAAAGAAAAATTCTTTTGCCCAGGGAACATTCATTCTTAATTCCCAAGTAACGTGAGAATGTAAGAAACACTTCTGATGAAAAAACCAAGCAAGCAATCACTCCACTCACTGACCAAACTTCATTTGCTCTCAGTGAGATTTAGATACCCATCCTCTCTTGAAAGCCACTGCAGAGTGGAGAGCAAGGCCTTCTCGTCACCAGCCCCAGGAAGCCATGCGTGAATTTTGATCGGTTTAATTCACCACATCCATTAGAGTAACCATGTAATACATTACAAAAAAGGGGAGGAGGGTCAAATCAGGCAGATTTTAAGAACCTGAGTGTTCCATCACACTTTCTCTAAGGAGAGCTGGCACTTCCTTTGCAAATAATTATCAAAATAAAAGCCAGTGCTGTTCAGGGGGAGGAGGATCCATGGAAGAAAAAAATAAAACCAACACATTACCATACCATGCAAGTATTCTACACCTTTCAGAAATTCCAACCAGCACACTCCCAAAACTAGCTGGATGGGAGCGGGATATCACAGTGGGACTGTATCCTTTTAGCTCAGGCTTTGATGAATTAAAGCCAGAGCATTACAATCAGGAGATCAGGTGCTACTATTTCAGATCAACGACAAAAGATAACTGACTTTAAAACATTTCTCACCGTGAGAAAGAACTGCAACAAACTGAAAGGCATACACAAATAGACTGAGACCAGGTGGCATTTCCTCCTTGGTCTGAAATGTCAATTCAGTTCCTTCCCACTCCTATACTTCCCTCTTGCACCACTTCCAACAAGCAAAAACCACAGGATTTTAAAGCTGGACTACCTCTGACAGTGACTCACACTCAGAAACTCACACATGGAAATACACTTTTTTCATAACATACCTCACAGGACACTTCTAACCACCCATGTCACAAAACAACAAAAGACTATATCTTCCAAGTGGGAATCCAAGAATGCCTTCCCATACATGACTTTTAAACATTCCTTTCATGGCAGCTGATATACTTACTTAATAGCGGTGGTCATACTCTGTGCTTGCTGTTGAGTGCCATTATTGATTGTGTTGGCATTTTTCATCTGGTTCATCTGTTGCTGAGTTTGTGTGCCTCCACCTCCTGGGCCCCCGCTGGGTTTTACAGGGCCTCTCAACTGCCCATTCTGACTGGATAGACCCATTATAACAGGGTTCTCTGTTCTGGCCGTGCTCATGCTTTTATCTTTAAAGATGTCTTTTTAGACTTCAAAACTTTGAAAGTCAGTACAGAAACTGTAATAACAGTTTATTAGACTCTCCAAAATGAAGAGATAAATAAGTCTTGCTCAATATATGAGTCCTTTATTGCAACGCAGGCAAGCACCTGTAAGTCACTCAAAAGTAAAGCAGTAACTTGCTCTGATGCACTGTGGAACAACTTTTTTTTAAAAAAAGCCCTCTATTGAAGTTGAGTTATATCAGAATTCACTTGCTTCAATCTGAAAGAGAAGCAGACAATAACAATTAATACGTAGATTTTTGTCTACATAAATCACATCAGTCTACTTTTGTGTTTTAAGAAAAATTTCTTCCCAGGCAATGTGCAACAACAGTACTTGCTTTTTTTGTCTCCTCAGTGATAATTACAAAGACATGAATCAAACTTTGTTTGCCTTTCTATAAAGTGTTGCCTAACATCTTCAGCCACCAGAGAAAACCTTCCAAACAGTTGTACTTTCAGCGACCTTCCACTACCTGACTCCCTCTCATAAAGTAACCATTAAAGAGTATCAGTTGCTTTGATGGCTCTTCAATTCCCCCACTTCCTGGATGCAGCCCACCAGCCCTAAAATGTGAACAACAATGTTATGCATAACTTTGTGACAGGAAGCAAGACCACAATATCAAGTGGACGTTGCAGTTAAAACTGACAAAACCCTTACGCTACTCTGATTGCCCTGTTTGGTTTAAATGGGAAACACAAATTATGTAAACCCAAACCAACAGCTTTCACTCCTCCAATCCAAAATGCTACCTGCTTACCCCCAGTTTTCAGCCAGGTATAGATTTAAGGCTATTCAGAACAAAATAAAACCATTACACTGAACTGAGCGCACCTGCCTCTTTGAGTCGAAGTGACTGAGCCTGAACTGAGGCAGTAACACTGCTGGTTATCCAGCTTCCTGCTTGTGACCTTACCTTCCTGCTATCGGCAACAACTTATGTGGTGCTCGGAAGATAACATTTCATACACACGACTTTAAACTGACTCTGTATGTAACAGAAAGGTTGCAAAACTGTGGAAAGACAATGCAAAGTCTGCCCCTTACATAAAAGAAGCTAGACCTAGAGACTCCTTATGATGGTACCGGGGAGACAAAAAGTACCTAGACTAAAATCTTTTGGAACAAAAAGAAGGCCTGCCTGTGCTTTCTCACCACAAAGCATCTGCATCTTGGAAAAACACAAAGGAAAAACCAGCAGATTACTGCTTCCTAATCTGGCATTCACAACAAAATGTATGTTTTCCCAAAACGAATGTTTTTTGAATAAAAAGGCACATTGAAGAGCATTTCAAGAGAGTGGAAAAGGAATTCAGACTTCCCAGCCGTTCTCAAGTAAGTCAGTTCTGGTTTCCAGCAAAATTTTGAAGTTTGTGATAGCAGAATTTTCTGCTAGTTAACTTTCAAGGCATCTTCGAAGAGCTCTTTCTCTTCGCCATTAACTTCGTAAAAACCAGACAAGTTACGAAGGAAACCAAAGACGCCAATGAGACCCGAGTACCAACGTCGAGAAGTTTTCCACTAGTGTAGGAAATGAAACCTCTCAGTCCCTTATGCCCTTACGCTCGTAACTATCCTTTAGAAGAAGAGAAGCTCTTCTGTGCCTTAAAAATAAGGCACAGCCTCACGGAACCCAACAAATGTCCTCGTTCCGATAAAAGACACGCCACCATTTCGCAAACCAACGGACTGAAAATAAAGGGCCTCAATACCACAGCTCTGCTCTCCGGGCGCGGGCGGGCGGCCGAAGCAGCAGCTTCGGACCTTTCCCTTCCCGTCAGCCCGGCACAAAGGGAGCCCTTGAGGTGCTCAATGGGCCCGGCGAGCCCGGGCCGCACTGCGGAGCCCCGGAGCCGAGCGGTGGGCCCGGCACCGCCCGCTGATCGCGGCTGCGCCACACCAACACCTCTCGCCCGCGAACAATGGAGCGGCCACCGCTTGCCTCCCGGGCCGGCNGTGCCCGCCCTGGCCCGTCCTCACCGCCACCAGCCGCGCTCCCCCTCGCCCAGGTACAAAATCCTCTCGCTCCCCTGGTGCCTTGTTATGGCGACTCGACGCTCCAAGATGGCGGCTTCCTCCTTCCTCCCGTGCGCCCACCCCCTCCCGGCGGGCGGCACCGCCCCAGGCGATACGCACCACGCACGCACGTACGTACGTGTGTTCGGCGTGCGTCATGCGCCACGTCCCACACAGCGCGCGGTGCCCACGTGACCGCGCTCGTAGGGCTGGCCACTCGTTCCGCTCCCTCAGACGTCGCCCTTCCCTTTTAACCCAGTTTCGCAAGAAAACGCCTGGAACTGGATAGGGGCTTCGCTATCTTCAAACAGAGCCGACACAAGCGTAAAAATAAGGGACTGAGCCACAGTCTGTAGGAGTGGTAACCACCGATCGTGAAAGGCTTGGAATTGGCATTTCTTTTTAGACAGCTGTTACTTAGACATGGATTTCGACAAACCGAGACCCAATGGGAATGTAATCTTAGTAGTTACTGCCTTGCAGACAAAATTTTCTTCAAATGTTTTTTCAAAATTCATGCAAAAGGACAAGGACATTCCTTGTTTTATCTAGTTTCTCACATGTACAGCTGTCTCTAGGTGGTCCTTTTTCCACCCTCAGCAGCAAAAGGCACAGGCTCCGCCCTCCAGTTTTAGTTGGTTGAGAACATCCTTCCTGATCTCTCAGTCTCTCGGTGCCGGGAATTCCCCACTCCTCGCCTTACCCCACAGCTCTTGCAGCACAGGGCTTCAGCACAGGGCTTGCTCAGTCCGTATTCCCCCTGTGAGTGAGGCAGAGTGCGAGCTCCCTACGGTCTCCCTGCGGTTTTGCTGCTCTCCATCCTCTCAGGAGAGAGTGCCCAGAGGCTGATGGGCACATGCAGGTGTACATAAAGGTCCTCACATAACGGGGGGACAGGGACATCCTGGAGGCAGCAGGTGCTCAACAAAGCAGCATCTGAGAAGCAGGAGTAGTGGTTGTAATCCAGCAGTGCTTATGAGAATAACAACACCTCCTTCTTCACCACTCCAAAATCCCACCAGAGTCCTTGCTGGTAGAGAGGGCCTTGATGCAGCTGTACCTAGACAAGAACCGTGCTTGTCAAACCACCTCAGCTCCTCACACAGGAGAAGCTTTCTGCCAAAATGCCAGCTGCACTGCCATCCTAGTCTGCTGACCCAGACCAAGGCGTTCTCACTGTCAGTCTGCTGCTGTGACATCACTGAATAAAATGCCCATTTTCCCGAGCAGAGAAAATCCTGATTTCCCATCTTGATTCTCCTTTCTTACCCTTGTGAAGTCAAGCTGCCCAGCCCCTGCTAGCCCTGCTCTAGACTTACAGAGCAGCTGCCAAAGCTTTACTTTCCTGTGCAAGCAACCTCACACTCCCCCTAGCCCAGATGAGGGGTGAAGCAGCAGCAGGAGAAGGAGCAGAAGACAACCACAAGTCACTGCAGTTAAAGCAAGCAGGAGGACCCCAAGGCAGAGAGCCATGATCATACCCATGCTTCAAAGTTCTGCACAGCTCCAGAGAAGTGCCTGGATCCAGGAGGTTTCTGGTGAGGGTGGTCCTTGGCATAGAACTTTTCAAAGCCCTTCAGACCACTTGGAACAAAGACAGTTGTGGGCAAAAGCCCTGAAAATTTCCAGGGAAGACCTAAGGATGTTCTGGATCTTCTGTGGTATAGACCAAAGGATTATGGACTCTTGAAACTGTACTTTAAAAATTAACTTATAGCACTAGTAAAAAGATGATAAAGCTAGATGCTAATCTTTACATCAATCAGGACTCTCTATGCCTGGAGCTCATTTGCCTTGCAAATACTCTATTGTTACATTCTGTGTCCCTCCCTACTCACTTAAATGATTAACTCCACCCCAGAAAAAAACTTTTGTAGAAATTTCTGGAGGAGAGACGGATCTTGCCCCTCAAATCATGGGGCCTGTCAGCTACTCATCAGAGACCTATGACTTGGTGAGTTTGGCCTGGCTTTGCTTTGATAACAGGGATGGCAGGTAGAGCTGGGGTGGGCTGAAAGGCCAGGTTTCTGGCCATCCATCTTCCAACCCTCCTGTTGGCAGAGGCAGAGCTTGAGCCATTTCTTATGCCAGCGTAATCAGTCCTTGCATCCCTTAAGTCCAGACCTGACCACAAGCAAAAGGCTGTTGCTTGCAGAGAGCCAGTGTAGTGTGGCTACAGCCACTGTGATTAAGGGATGCTGGGTATTCCACTGGGGAAAGCTGCCTAGCTACTGGGACCTGTGCTGGCAAGCACTAAGCCTGAGTACTGTCCTTGCATGAGGACACAGACCAGAGTCTCTGCAAAGGGTCAGGTGACTCACCGGGAGAGCAGGAATCCAGCAGTCCCACCCTGTGCTGCCAGCTTCTCCCAACCTCTGCTCCCTGCTGCCCTGCTGTCTGCACAGCCATTAGCACAATGTGGCCATAAAACACTTATTCTGAGCCAGGCACCTTTTGCACCAGCCTTCAGTGGTATAAATGACTGTGTACACAGTGTGCAAAGCCCTGTACACCTCATGTGGTCTCCTTACACAACTGGAATGCACAAGCAAACCCAGACTTGTCTCTCCATGTGTGTAAACCCTTGGTATGACCACCCTGCTTGCTTGCTCCACATACAGGCTTCCATATGTACAGGCTCCACATACACTCTGCTGAAAGGGGAATATGCAGTATATTTACAAGAGGGGAATTTTAAGAGTGGAAGATAAATTGCAAGTACTACTTCTAACAGGGACTGAGGACACTAGGTATTCTACCTCATAGTTCTCTTCCCAGCCTTTACAACTGAAAAAGAGCTGCTGCACCTTTTAGAGTATGTTGTGCTGTTCAACAGGAAGGACACAGCATCATTATCATTACCCTGATTTTCAAATATTGCATCTCAGAATTTATTTTTTTACTACAGTGGCTCCCTGCAGCAGACCTCAGGATTAGTTATTCCAAAAAAGCGAAATGTTGGATGCAATTGTTACCCAATTTCCTGTTCCTCCTTTTTTCCTACAAAGCAGGGAAGAGCAAGGAGATGGGGGAGCAAACCCTACCTTCCTTATTTCTTTTCTGATTCACCCAGTATAAAAATCCTTTGCAAATGGTGGTCATTCCTTTAAAACTTTTTTGGACAAGACTCTTCTTTCCCTGACCTCTGTTGAAATTCAGTGTCAGCGCTAAAATTTGCTGAGAGGTTAAAACCAAACTCAAACCTTTTTCACCTCCTTTTCTTTGCATATAAGACTTCCCATAATCCTTAGCTTAGTAATTTTATCTCTGCTGTGAATTCTTTTACATCTTAAAGGTGACTGCATGGGAAAAGGAGGAAGGAGGCTTGAGGGGGGAACCCAGCTGATTATAGGACTAAATGTCCACAGTCAGGTGCCACAGCAGAAAGAATTTAGACCTTTTCTCAGACTTCTGGAGTTGAGAGTTTGACATATGTTGTTTCCCACCTCTGTCTCCTGGCAGCTTCCCAGATCCGGCTCCCTCCCTGGAACAGGGCGGCCACAGATATCACATGAGCATCAATGTGTTTGCTTTGGTGGTGCCATATGTTGCTTTACTTATACACAGTGCTTGTAGCAGCAACCTACCCACAGAGATTTGAAAAAAATGTTGTCCAAGTGGCACCACAAACCCTGCCTTGTACAGAGAGGATTGTTTGATCAATTGAGCAATTATAGAAGGAAAAATGATGAAAACATTTGCACCAAAAGAGCATTTATCTCAATATCCCACAGTGAATACAGTGAGGGCCTCACCTGAATTTTGATACCGTATGAGACCATTTGACTCTGTAACTTTGCAGAAAAGTACCATGCCCAGAATGATAACCCCGTCTCTTCACAGCAAAAATGCTTTGCCTGCTAACCTTCCTCAGCTGCAGACTAGACAAGCAAAACCGCAGTTGCAGAAGAACCACTGAGATCTTCACCAGGTTCCCTAAGGTTCCTCAGGCCAGTTTGCATTGCAATGGGATCAACATGACTCGAGTAGAAAGGCACCTACACTGCAGTAACATATTTCCATAGGCCTTGGTCTTACTCTTGGATTTCCCTGGTTCAGCCCTGGAGAAGTCATGAGCAGAAGCTCTGTCAATAGATTGTACTTATGTGGGCAATTACAGTTCTAAGGTTTTGAGAATGAAATGTGCTGCTCCCAGCCCTGGCATTTACTAGAAGGGAATGATTCACATGGAAAATCTGTAACAGTGCACAAGCTGGTTCACTTCTGCAGCCAAATATTTTGATTGCTGACAGTTGTGGGGAACTGAAAAAAACAGCTGACACACAGAGACCAGAGTAACTCTGTGAGGCAGGTTATGGGGGTAAAGGGATCCTTGAGCAAAAAGCACACAGGAATGGCTTTCCCAGGCATGGACTTGACTGCTGTATTACAGAGACACCACTTTTTCTCCCACCCCCAAATCTGCTGCAATTGTCATGCAGGAGACTTGTACAAAGGTTCCTCTGCATGCACACTGTTGATTTATCCCATCCCAGACCAGGAAGCCACCCACTTCCAGTCCTAGAATTGCAGCAGAGTCCCCAGAAGTCTCAGCTTGTCATATTCAGTGCACCTCCTGCAGCTCTGGTCCCTGCCCTTCCCGTCTCAGCCCAGACTCTGATTTTTCAGCCTCTTTTGTTTGTCTCCAACTCATCTCTGTCCGCTCCTACCCACATGTGCTGCTCTGCTCAGAGATGCAGGTGAGGACGATTCAAACACAGCTCCACACGCTTCCCCTACCCACAGCGAGTAGTTTACAGTAAGAGCCCTCCCCACCTGCTCCCCATCAGCAATCAGATGGTGTCTGATAGTGGCACTCAGCCTCTGCACTTCTGGCTCCAAGGCAATGCTGGAAACTGGTCAGCAGCCAAAGCCACTGAACATTGCCCAAGTTGCCTGTCCACTGCCATCTAGGGTGCTGGCATGGCTCCAAGGGAGGACCGACACTCCAGACAGGAAACCCAGCTATTTTCCATCATTTCATTTTTCCCTTCAAAGCAGGAATCGTCCCAATGAAATTTCCCATTTCAGCATATAATCTGTTTGGGGTTTTCAGCATAGTCACCTGCACAGCTTGAGCAGCCTGGTTTGGTCATTACACCAAACTGCAAAGGTTTTTTGGTTGTTTTGGTTTTTTCTCAGAGAAGTTCAAGGATCTTGCCTTGGCCAACACATCACAGATTTCTGTGTGTGTTGGTAACCTCTCATGAAAGACATGGGTGCAGAGTAGGCAGGAAATACTTTCAAGCTGGGGAGGAAAATACCTGGGAGGGATTTCTTAAGGCTTTTGTCTTTAGCAACAATCTCTGATCTCCAAAATCATACCCTAAACCAGAAAAAGTTCTTTGGTAATACAAAATGCTTCTCACCAAAGACTTGCAGCCCCACAGTTACATCAGCAAGAGCTGGACAGGGTTATTTCACACTTTTCCCAAGGACTCTTTCATCCTCCTACCATCCACTGCTTGGGGACTGCCTGTGCCAGCTCTCTGCTCTATGAATTTGGTAATGCTTTGTAGGCTTATGCCCCATTAACATGCTCAGGTTCCTCTTGGAACCATGCAGATGGTTTCACCAGCAGAGCAGTTTTGATAAGCCCTGCTTCTGTCAAGTGACCTCTTTATCCCCACAGTCATGTGCAGAGGTACCAAGTACATTACCCAGGGAAAGCTGCCTGAGAGAGAAGAAACATAAATCACACTTCCCTAGCTAGGCACAACACAAGACTCCAGGCCAGTCACAGTAATTTTGCTTAGTAGCCCATTGGGTGAGCAAACCCCCCCAAAATCAGCTCTAAAACTGTGTAAAGCAGGGCTGGTGTTTTTAGACAGGAACTTTGGCTGATGTGGGAAGGAGAAGCAGGTGCAAATGGCTGCAGCTGGCAGTGAAAGGTATGAAAGCATTAGCAGAGACTTCCGCTGTGGTCAACACCGAAGTCTCAGCACAGGTCTCCAGAGAGGGTGTGGGTGGGGCACCTCAGGATGACTGCTGCTGAGCTCTTCCCAGTTGTCACTAACATTCAGTTTGCCACAAGCCTCCTCCACTGCCCTCTTTTTGTGCAAGGCCAGCTGAAGCATGACCACCATCCAGGAAGCTCATCCTGAGCAGAATTCCAGCTTCCCAGCACTCAAGGTTTGCCCACAGCTTTGGCCCAAACATAGGCTGGTCAAGAAGATACAGCAAGCCAAGGGCGAATCACATCTGCAGCAACTCTATTGCACTTCCCTTACTGCGTATCAGCTTGTGGTCTGAGTGGTGTTTTCCCTTCCCTTTCCTCCTCTGACTGCAATTAATTCAGAACTGAAAGGCTTATCAACAGAACAGATCTCTTCTCTACTATCTATTCCTGTAGCTATGGCACCATAGCGCCTCAGAGGCTTTCCTCCCATTGTGTTGAACACCTGCCCCACACCTTCCTCCAAGTGTGTGAAAAGTGACTGAAAAGGGCTGCTGCTGACCCCACCTCACCTTGCTCTGGTGAATCCTACCACCTTTATACCAGGCAGCAGGCAGGACAAAAGTGATCCCTATCAGAAATGGGTGGGAAAAACTGGGGAAGCTGGTAGAGGAGGGTTCCATTCTATGTGAGAAAGTAAAATTCACCAGCAGGTAACTTGGCAAGAACCAAAAGATGAAACTGACCATCTGACTGGACACTAAAACATCCCCAAATACTCCTGTTAAAGATTACAGACTGAGCAGTCCTTGCTGTCACAGATGGAGAAAACCCTCTCCACCTGCTGCTGCACCTCCAGGCAGTGGAGGCGCCTCCAACATCATCACACTGCAGACAGCATCTCCTCCTGATGCAGGTGGGCTGCAGGACATGGGGGTACTCTGCTCTAGGTCTGCCAAGTGTAGCCTAGGGACTGCGTTCTTGTGTTCAGAAACTCTCCTCCATTAACAAGACTCTATCTGTTCCCCAGAGCCAGGTGGAGTTGAGTGGTTACTACGAAGCTGAGAACACCACCCCTGCTTTGGAGGGCTACTTCTGCTTTAACGCAGCCTCATCTGTGGTTGGCAATCAGGGAGACCCCTTCAGAAAAGTCTTCATGCCCCTCATCTATCTGTTGATGTTTGTGTTGGGAACTTTGGGCAATGCCCTGGTCCTGATCATTTTAGAGAGATTCAAGCGGTCTCGCACCACCACAGAAAACTTCCTTTTCCACCTCACCCTGGCCAACCTGGCACTGTTGTTCACCTTCCCATTCAGTGTGGTGGAGAGCTTGGCTGGGTGGCTATTTGGGAAGTTCCTCTGCAAGATACTCAGTGCTGTCCACAAGATCAATTTCTACTGCAGTAGCATACTGCTGGGGTGCATCGCGGTGGACCGTTACCTGGCCATTGTCTATGCAATCCACACCTACCGCAAACGCAGAGCTCGCTCCATCCACCTCACCTGCACGGCTGTCTGGCTCTGCTCATTGCTTCTGACTTTACCCGATCTCATCTTCATGGAAGTCTGGACAGACGATAGCAACCGCAGCATTTGCTATTTTCCAGAGGTTGGGATTGATGGAAACAATGCGTGGCTGGCAACTCGCTTTCTCTACCACACCGTGGGCTTCTTTGTGCCTCTGCTGGTCATGTGTTACTGCTACGTGGCCATCATCCGGGCACTGTGTCAGTCCCAGCGACTGCAGAGGCAAAAAGCTGTCCGGGTGGCCATCCTGGTCACAGGCATCTTCCTCCTCTGCTGGAGCCCATACCACATTGTCATCTTCCTGAACACACTTACCAAGCTAGAAACCTTCACCAAGAACTGCCTCCTGGAAGACCAGCTGGATACTGCCATCATGGTGACAGAGGCCATTGGCTTCACACACTGCTGCCTCAACCCCATCCTCTATGCCTTTATTGGGGTCAAGTTCCGTAATGACTTCTTCCGGATCCTGCAGGAGCTTGGCTGCATAAGCCAGGAGACCCTGCAGGAGGTCCTGGAGGTGACAAGGAAGGGTAGTGGGATAGAGTCTGACAACATCACCTCCATCTCCACTTTCTAGCTGTGAAAGGCTGCCTGCGGGGCAGAACTGGCCTGGGGCTTTCCTTTCCAGTGCCGCACTTGCTGTGGTCTCAGTTACAAGTTTCACAAACATCCCCACAACTTTCTTTACTCTTTAGGAAACAGTCCAATAGCCACCAAACACACAAATCCCATCAGACACCTTGCTTTGCTCTTTCAGGTTCTCATACTTGATAGAGATCCACCTGGCAGCTGTTGGTGAATGCTGGAAGTCTGATGGTCACTCTTGTGGGGCTGGATGAACTCGAGTGGGTTGAATCTGACATTCTCACCTCTCTCTCAGATAACTGACTGCAGGCATCATGTGCACAAAGCCAGGCACAGGACTGGGGTACCAGGGTTAAGGGAAAAAGTGCAGCCAAGTAAATGAGTCATGTCAGTAAGCAGGTCTCCATTTCACCAGCTCAGGTTGGTACACACATGGACAAAGGAAGCTGTGGGACTCAGTGGCCACAGCAACTGGAGAGATGCAGGTAGGACTGATGGGGGCTGCAAAGCTCAACCCAATTGCATGGGCTTACAGTGCTGGACACTCTTTGATTGCAACATTGTCCTCCTGCTGTGTGACATTCCTCCAGCCAGCCACAACACATTCATCTTCCCAAAACAGCTCATGCCAGGAGGTTCTCCCAGAGACTGAAAGATTTGACTGTCACAGACTCCTTTCCTGACACCAGTTGCATCCTTCCCCACTCATTTGATCTGTTTTACTGCTGTTATGATCTCCTGTGAGTGGCTGCTGAACTGAATGCCTGACTATGAAAAAGTTTTCCTTTAAGAAAGAACACCATCTGATGAGATGGCTTCTGTCTCGTGACTGCACACAGAATAGAGAAACTACCCAGCTTTGCAAGGCTGGTGGTATAACTTTTTTTTTTTTTTTTTTGGCAGCTAGTTGTATGGCTATTTATGGGTACTGAGAGCAAGGAGACTGACAGCCCCAGAGTAAGGGAAAGAGCTCGTTTGCATAATTTCTCTTTGTTTTTCGCAAGGCTAGAGGAAATGTAGCATTTTGCTTTGTACTATGTTTTCTGATATTTTCTCCACCTGCACCTACAGGACTTTCAGAGATTAAGTGCATCCAGGTGTACGGGGCACAAACCTGAGTGGTGATCTTGCCCTGAACTGCAAGTATGAGAAACTGATCAGATCAGGACAGCTTGATGATAATTTGGTTCAAAGTAAGAGGAGCAGCTTTCCCCATCATTAATTCTTGCACTGCAAACTGGTGTGTGGGGAAACCCCAGCAGACTCAAGACAGCCTGCTGCTTCCTAGGAGGTCTTGTGACAGTTTAACGTGGCAGTGGGCCCACAACACTGCTCCATGACATTTCTGTTCCTAAAGAGTGCTGTGGCCTGAATGTAGGAGAGCCATACACACCAATGTCACATGAGCACGACCCTCCTCACAAGCACACTTTAAAATCTGCTCTACCCTTCACCTCACATTTTAAGCAATGTTGAAACAATGTTAGTTCCTGCAGCAGCAGGAATTTTGTGCTAACCTCACTTCTGAAGTTCATCCCACTAGCAGAGAGCTCGGTCCCAGGTGAACTTCACGGTACTCAAAGGCCCTGCTAAAAAGACCAGCCATTATGGAAGGGGCCACATTACCTCAGTCCAACTCAGGCAGAGATCTCAATAGCTTGATCTCACATTGTGACTTGAGGAAAAAACTCACCTAGAATAAGGCACTCCACCATTTCCTGCAGCACCACATCTTCAAAGACGAAGCTTTCAAGTAATGGCAGCTGTGGTTGTTCAGGCACAGACATGCAGCAAAGAAGAGCAGGTCTCTTAAGCCTGCACTTGTGTTCTTCATGGTTGTTCCAGTGAGAAAATCCATTGCAGATGCATTGTAAACACCTCCCCACAGCAGGTTATGGTGACAACTGTATTTCTACGTGAAAATGTTATTGAAAAAAAAAATAGTCAAAGTGTAAAATTCTTACACTTGGTCACAAAGTAAAAAGAAATGAGAGTGAACAGACTACATATCTATTGTTACTATAGCTTTTATCACTGGTATGTACAAACCTTTAGGAAGTTTTGAGGTAAGCCATAATAAACAGGTGAATAAAACACCATCTTCTCATGTATAGTGCTTGTAAGCAGTTGTCTGGAACTGTGTTGCTTAATTCAAAGAAGACACATCAGAGAGCAAGCACTAAGTGAGCAGACGGCACCTGTCTTCTGACAAGTTCTGCTTAAAGGGCTCAGAGGAGCACCTTGCTCAGATTACACTTCACCAGTGCCACAGAAGGCTCTGCTATGTTCAGTCAGTCCAGACCTACATTATCTCTGTGCTTTACGGAGCCTCTTCCACTAACTGCAGCACCTCCTGCCTCAGTTTTACAGCAGCTGCTAAACTGACTGGAAAGCTGCCCTTACACCTACATTTGGCTCAGACAGCCTGGGAATGGCTTGGCTCAGAGCTGGCAAATCTTCCCCAAAAAGTTTCTAGTGTTCCTCCAGCAGCTGCCTGCAGCCAGCCTGCTGAAGGGTGACAAGAAGAAAGCAAGAGAGGAACTTTCCTTCACTGCAGAGGAAGCTCTGCTTTCCACTCAGCAAAACCCTTGCTGTCCCCTCAAGGTTTGCATGGCTGTCACAACACCTCGCCCCAGAGTGGGCTTCCCTGCTAAGTACTCATCCTGCAGAAGCCACCCCTGCAGCCCTCGGGCAGACCTTCAGCCTCCCCTATGGAGCTCTGCTCAGCCCCTATCCCACAGCTACCAAGTGAGGCAGATACACTCTGCCCACCCAGGCCACCACAAAGGGGGACTGTGCCAAGGGGAGCTCCAAGGTGGCTCCTGCAGAAAGCGGGGAGATGGTGTGTGAAAAGGCAATGTCACCACTATCCACAGCACAGCATCTGCACCCCCAGTCCTGGACTGTGCTCTGCAAACAAGGCTCCAGCAGAAGAACCAAAGGAAGCCCTGGTCTCTGATGAAGGCAACCCCAAAGATGTGAACACAAAGACCCTCAGAACAGCACACTGCTCTGTATTTCCTGCAGGGCAACCAAGTCTCCCAGGAGACAGCTGGGGTTCCAACAGAGCATCCTGCTACACACACACAGTGATCACAGGGCTGTGGCAAGCAGTGGAGCATGTATGGGTGAGTGCAAATAAGGGAACGCATGAATGAACATGTGCCTGGGAGTGCTGCAGAGAAGGGGCTCCCCCAATACCCACACAATCCTTCCAGCACCTCTCACACTCTCTGTCTCTGCTACAGTCCTGTGGAAAATCATAGGGAAAAAGACAGGCACAGGGTCAGGTCTTGAAATTTGTCTTTTTAATAAAAAGGCACCTATAAAACAGGTCAATACATTACAGGCAGCACAGATACCCAAAAACAAGCCTAAAAATTGTTTCAAATAAAAACCAATAAGATGTCTTCACATATTGTATTTATATATTTATATTTATATATATATTTATATAATGGTACAAAATGACTGGGGAAGTTTCTTGATGGGATGACAGAGAACAGATCAGTCAACTTTACCTCAGTGTGAAAGCTAATTCCAGGTGCGTGATTATTCGACATACTGAAAGATGCAGTTTTCCAGCATTTGCATTTTTGAAGCTGGAAAAACATGGCAAAGTCACGGCTAAAAGATGGACAAACCATCCACTGTGATTATGTGGAGTCAGTACACAGAACTCAAGGTGAGGAGCCAAGCAATAAACTACAAGACACAAGACTAGACACAGGTCACGGCAGCGGTCAACCAGCTGACGGCAAACCTTGCCCAGGTCTAACAAGGACTGGCTGTCACTGAGCCTCCAAAGGAACTCCTGCCACATTGCTGTTCACAGACATGGTTGGGAGCAGCGCCCAGGGCACAGGGGTGTTAAGCAGCATTTCTTCTCCCCATTGTTCAGCCATCACAGTGGTAGGGGTAGAGCTAACTCCAGGGCAGTGGGATTTCGTAGAAGAGCACTAGCTGCTGCTCCAGAGTCGTCAGCTCTGACCTAGCATCAGGATTTCCCTTTTGTATCCAGGGCTGCTGAGTCAAAAGGCTTAGCTTCTTATTTGTCACTGAAGGACAGGTATTCCTCCTGTTGCCAGGCAAAATAGCATCACACTGCCATGCCCCTGTGAGCGCTCATAACCAGTCTCCTGAGCACTGCACAGCATGTGCCACAAGCCTGCAGGCTCCTGCTGATACAGGGACAATGTGCTGCTGACAGAGTGAGGACTGCAAAGCCCCAGGCAACTTCTGTATCAGGCTGGGCAAAAGGGACAACAGGGAAAGTACAAATACATGGAGATCCCAACCAGGCTAAAACAACAGCTATCTATAGGCAAACAAAAAAACTTCCATATAGAAAATGTTATGGCTTCAAATTAGCCAAGACTTGCTGGTGGGTGATGAGCAAAGTTTCAGACTGTAATTGGTATTTGGATCTTTGTGAGAAACTACCAGCATCCAACACCCTGAAGTGCAGTCAAGAGAAGCTACAGACTTTCGGGCAAGTCAAGCTTAGAAAGAACTACATCTGTTTGAGCCACATCCTCCTGCATGAAACACACACTGACAGGACTGAGAATCCAACCAGCTAACATGTCAGGTCCAAAGCCTGGGCTGAAGATTATTCTTCAGATCCAACTGCCATGGCAGGAAGGAGAACTTCTCGTGATTGTTCCTGTTTTACCACCTAAAAAATGTAACTTGCTCACATTGTACATAACAAACCCCCACAAAGCAGGAGACCAGAGCAAGTTCCTTCCTTAGATTCAAACCCATCCTTCTCACTCAGCACTGTTCACTACAAAATGCTCCACAGTTTCAATGTATTCCTAATGGGACTTTATGATTCCATCTTCTCACAGATTGGATCAAGACAGCTGCTGGGCTGACATTTCAGTACCCACTAGCCTTTCCAAACAGTTTGCAACCTGATAAAAAGTGTTGTTGTTCACTCACTACTTGGCAATCTCCCTTTCCAAAGCCCTCTCCTCCCTGCAACAGCAAGTTGGGGAAGGTGAGGTCTGTTATAAGAGAGGTAGTATGTTAAGCCTGGCTCTGCAGAGATAATCCTCCAAGCAGTGTTCCTTCAGAAACTGTGTGCCCCAGGTTCACCACCAGATGCTGGAATTGCAAGTCCCCAGAGAGGTCCAGAGATACTGTGATGTGTGCAGAAACGTGCATACATCACACCACATTCCCCTCTGTGAAAAAACACGGGAAAGACCATCAGGGCTGCATGCAGGAAGACCTTATGGAGTACAGGATGGGGAGGGTGGAGTGCATCCAGAAAAGCCAGAGTTGTCCAAATAGTATTGTCTTATGCTTCTGCCAGCCTAAGAATGAGAGATTGCAACTCAACTTTGGCCTCTTCTGTCTGAAGCAGAGGATGGCCACACTGCCAACACTGAACACTGAGGAAGAGCATTACACTCGGGGACAGGTCCTCTTCAAGAGCTGGACCTCTCCGGTGTCAGGGCAGGGCTGCTGCCAGTAGCTCAGGTTATGATGGAGTGAAGACTGCCTGCAAAACTCTACAGATGAAGGACTGACAAGCACAAGAAAAAGCTGGGAAAGCATTCAGTGGCAGGAGTGCGTGACACAGTGGTGAAGGGTAATGGATGGGTAATAGGCTGGTGTAGGAAAGCTGTAGAATATCAGGGTTCCCAGCTAGCCTCTCTTGGAAGCACTGGAATGCACCACCTCACCTCAAAGCTCATCTGTCCTTACACACCACAACACCTTGCCTTACAGGGGACACAGCGTGAAGGGAAGAGAAGGGAGTAGAGGTGACAGGACTGGTCAACATGTTACCATCTATGAAGCCCAGATTCTTGACGCTTCTCCAGCTCGACAGCCAGCATCCTTCCATCCAGACACAGCAGCTTCTCCAGAGAGCAGCAACAGCTTCATCCTGTAAAGCTGTGGCCTCTGCCCTACCAAATGAGCACTGCTCCAGCAGCATTTCACTGCGGCTACAGCTTGCCCCCACCACCCCCTCCAGTGACCCTTGGTGAGTGCTTATGTTTGTGTACTCGGCATAGTATCCATGTATCCACGGGACCTGCATGACACTGCACCACTCCCTCTCCCACACATGCAAAACCATTCAGATGCATGAACACCACAGGTCTGACAGAGTCATTCTGCAATGGGATCTCTCAACACCCTGTGCACCCTGGGGATTCTCCTGCCTCCCCCAAGGAGAGATTTCAATCCTTGTACAGTTTAGCATGTTTTTTCTTTCTTTTTTAAAACATGTTTTGAGGCTTCTATTAAAACACAGAAATACAGAACAATTAAAAACCAGCACAAATTTTGCCTTTCCCAGCGACCTATTTACAGCTAGTTCCAAAAACCCTCTTGCACATTTTGGTTGCTTAAACAGGAAGGACAAATTAAAAAAAAAGGGGGGGAAAAGGGCAAGAAAAACACTTGATGGAAGAAAACCGTAAGTGAAAATTTTACAAACTGCCACAAGGTCTGGATGTCCCTGGTCACCACGCAGGGTTCAAAGTAACAGCCCCACTCCCAGCCTCTGCACCCTCCCCTGCCCCAAAAAAGAAAGAAAAAAGAAACCCAATTCACATCAAGTTTACTGCACATCTGGTTGGCTGTGTAGAGGCGAATGCAATATGAAAAACACCTCACATGATGTCCTCCACCGGCATTGGCCCCCAACCCGCCCCCACAGAAAGGATTAAAAATGTTTGTAGGGGCAGCCCCGTCCCCTCCCCAGCCCTGAGCGCCAGTCAGGGTTAAAAAGGCAAGTTCGCCATGTTCCCAGGCCCGGGGATGTAACTCATCTGGCTGTCCAGGGAGACACTCCTCTGTCTCATCTGGTGAGTGACCATGAGGTTCTGCTGAGGCGGGGGCCCCATGAGGGAGCCCTGAGGTGACATCATGTGTCCTGTCTGGGCATACATCTCCCCTGACACAGACATGCTTCTCTGCTTGGCCTGCATCAGCATGAAATTCTGCTGGGCCATCAGGCTCTGCTGTGGAGACATCATGCCCTGGTGCATGCTGTTGCCCATCATGCCTTGCTGGGGCGGTATGCCTGTCCTGCCCAGCATGGGCACTTGTCCAGGGTGGCACATGGGCATGCTGAGTCCCCTCTGCACACCCTGCTGCCCGGGGAGGCTGGGAGCATTCATACCTGGACGCACGGGGGGCTGCTCAGCCATCATGTTCTGCAGGTTCATGAGGTGGAGGTTGGAAGGCTGAGATTTGGGTGCCTGGCTGTCACTCTTAGGGAAATACTGCAAGGTGCTGCTTGGTTTCTCTGATGGGATGATCCTGGACAGGTCAAACTCCGGGATCCCCGTGGGCGTGGGGCGGATGACCTCGCTGAGCTCGGGGTCGTTCAGCACCGACGCCACCCCAGGAAGCACGGGCGGGTAGGGGTCACCAATCCGAGGAGGGATGTTCTTGCCCATCATGTGCTGCTGAGGGGGCATCTGGCCAGGCTGCTGGGAGGGAAGGTCCTCAGGTGGCAAGGGCATCCCTGGCGGGTAATGTTGCTGCATCCCAGGGCCACCTCCTGCACTGGGGGCCATGGGCATGCCTCCAGCAGGAGATGGCATGGCATTGTGGGGCTGCTGCATGCGAGGGAACACGAGCTGGTTAGAAGGAATCATCTGTGAACTGTTGGGCACAGGACCACACTGCTGGCTCAACGAATCCTGGGGACCCGGGGGCAGCATCATGGAGTTCTGGGGGGGCACGCCTGCCCCTGGCCCACTCGGATGCATAGGAATGTTGGAGCCCAGAGGGTTTGGGGAGGACATCATAGAGGTGGGGGGTGGTTCATGGGAAAGGGGCTGCTGACCAGGCAGGTTCATTCCCATGGGGCTCTGAGAGGATCCAGGCCCCACAGAGTTCAAGTGCAGTTGATTTGGCTGATTCCCCGTCACACCTAAGGACAGGAAAAAGAGAGAAGAGTTAACCCTCCCCACAAGACCTTTCAGGGTTGCAAAATCCACATCCTGAAAGCCTGCCAAGCAGTCCCACCCAGAATGCCCTGAGCATGGAGCATGACACTTAGTAAGCAGCTTCAAGATGGGCTTACAAAGCACCAACATCAGGAAAAAGTGTCTCCAACTCCAGCTCCTAAGCCCATAAACACCAGAGGGCTCTTCCAGCTTCATCCAGTCCCATGCTAGATTTGTAATTTCTTACATTCTCCTGATTTTAAAGTCCTGGGTGGCTCGGTGTGTGCCCTACACCATGGGTCTCATCATCAGGGCTCTCAGCTGCCTGAAAGGCAGCAAGGAGTGACCCTTCACCACTTCCTGCCACCGGGTTTGCCACCCAGCAAGCTCCAGTGACCACAGAACCTCGGGTGCTGAGTAGGAAAAAAGCAGAGGAGTCAGCAGTCCAGCACAGGTGCTGTCTGGGCGGGAAGGTCTGTGCACATCAGAAAAGTAGAGCAGCCATCAGTGCCTTAGGAGGCAGCCAATGCATTTGCATGCCTGCAGTCAACCAAAGTGACTACTCAGCAGTGAGAGTCAAAAAGTTGATTTTTCACTTTCAAAACTGCCAAAAATATTTATCAGCTTTAGACCCCTAAATCAAGCAGTAGAGCATGTTGGAATTCCCCCTTGGGCTGGTCACCACATGACAAAAAATACTCATTTGCCTAGGTGTCCTCACCAATGCCACTACTTAGTGGAGCATATGTGGCCTACTGAAATCACAACTGTGCTACAACACAGCCTTGCCTGTGCAGGCACTTGGGCTCCACTCAAAACACCAGACTCCCAAGCCCCACTCAGAGCATCCCTGTCCCACTGCACAGGATCACAAGGGCTCTAAGCCTCTGCCTGCACATCCTGGATCTGAGAAAACTCCACAAGTCATGAAAACTTGTGTACAATACATCTACATGTGCAAAGGTAAGAAACTTCCAGGTCTTGTGGAAGAAGGACTCCTCAAGCCAGACCAGCTCATGTCCTTCCACCCAAGCCAAAAGCCAATGGACAGCCTGGGCAGTGGGCAGGGAAGTACACAGACTGTTACAAAGTGGAAATTTAAGCTATGTGACACAGCAGTCATAGGGAGATCAGAGTTTCTAATACCTCCTCCACCTGCTGCCTCAGGTCCACTGGCAGCCAAAAGACAGTCTGACCCCTCATAAGGCCATCTCCAGAAGTAGATACCTGACATACTTCCAGGTGGGAGCATAGGCCTGTCTGGCAGCAGCTCATCGTCAGAGGTGGCGATGGTTTTGATGGCATTGTGGTAAAGTGGTGTGGAGCTGGGCATGGCATACTTGGACATCTGGGACATCATCAGTGAGAGTGGGTTCTGGGAAGGGGATGGATCTGGAGAGGAAGTAAAAGGCATGTTTGGATTCATGGTGCTAGGGGTGTTGCTGGCTGGTGCGGAAGAGCTGCTCCGAGGCCCAGCAGGGAGAGAACCTGCAAGCAAGGGAGATCAAATTAGTATTGTTCACACACTGTGGCTTGCTCCCACCAGAGAGCAATCCTGTCCTGTCCTGACAGCAGTGACCAGAGGAGGCTGCAAAGCACAGAGCTGCCAGAGTCCAGAACTCTGGACTCTGAGAAGGCTCATGCAGAGTCCCTGCTCCAGACAGGGAGTGTTTTAAGTGACAAACTTCCACTTAAACCTGCCTCTGACTGCCCAGCACAGACACAGCGTTTGCTGCCTGTCTCACAGATCTAACTGAAAAGGCCTTGTTTGGACTCCGGGGGAAAATACTTGCTCTGTGAGATGTGGGACCAGACACAGAAACATGTGTCATCCAGCTCCAGAGAGAGAGCTTGTGGCTTGAGAGAAACTCTGTCCCACCAAAACACACCCACCAAAACTAAGCACAGACATGCACTCACATGCAAAACACCCAGCATACCCTGATCCAGTGCTCCAATGGAAGCAGATGAGTTCATATTGAGAGTCTGCTTGCTCTGGTTGACTCCTGGGCTGGGCATGGTGGCTTTGGGAGATGGCACCCAACCAGGGGACGAAACAGCCATAGAAGGGGACTTCAGGCGGCTTGGTGAGCCAGTTGGAGACCGGACACTGAGTGAGGAACTCATCACTTGGGGGGATTTGAGGGGTCCAGACTGGTTTGAAGGTGGCATGCTGACCATCTGTGAGGGTGTCTGTGGGGACTTGAGATTAGCAGATGGGGAGGTGACCAGTGGCGAATGCACCTGGCTAAGGGTGGGAGACTTGAGGTGACCCACGCTGGGGGAATTCATCTGGTTGATGTTGATGGTGAGGTCAGAGGGCCGGCGGCCCAGCCCCCGGGAAGGTGCTGGGTGCATGTTGGCCAGGTTTCCCCCTGGTGTGGGAGTGGGATTGGAGGCTGGAGGCAGAGGAATGTGGCTGAGTCTGGTGGTGCCACTGATGCTCCCAACGGGCATGGTGCCCTGCTCAGGGCTGAACATGTCTGACCCACTGCCTATCTCCTGGGGCAAGCTGGGGTAAGACCCTTGCCCAGTTGAGAAGCCTTGCTGTCCTTGATTGGGGAACTGTGAGGGAATCATCATTTTCTGGGGTCCTGTTAGTATTGCACTGCCATTGCCATTCTGAGCCCTAACCCTGGCCAGCTCCTCAGGGTTCATGCCCTGATGGGTCATCATTTCAGGGCCCCTCATCTTCTGTGACATCATCATCTGCTGCTGTGGGGTCATCTGGACATTGAGGTTCATGTTCATGTTCATATTGACATTCATGTTCATGTTGAGGTTTCCAGGGCCCATGGGTGTATCCATGTCCCGAAGGCCTGACTGACTCATGGGAGGGCTCAGCATTCCCCGGGTGCCTGCAAAATCCATTCCCATTGGGGCACTGCTCAGGCTTTCACCCGTTATCTGCCCAGCAAACATGGACGGATCCATCTGCCTGTGAGCCTGCATCATCCTCTCCATTTCCATGCCCTGGCTCATGGAGCTGCTGGATATCCCCATGGGCCTCTGCATTGCCACTGGGCGTTTTTCCAAGAGCTGATGCCGCAGGACCTCCTCTCTGGCACGGGGATTCATAAACCTTTCTGGGTCCCCTTGCCCTGGTGGGTAGGGCAAGGTGCCTTGTGGAAAGTTCCCAGGGCCTCCCATAGGAGATATATCATCACTCCATCCCATGCTGGGCCTGACTGGCCTCTGCATGGCATTCATGGGCCCAAGAGCATCCAAAGGCATGTTCTGCATCCCTCCAAAGCCAGAGACTCTCTGCACTTGATTCCCAGGGAACCGTGGCCCAGGGAAGGGTGGCCCTCCCCGCAGCTGCAGAGAGTCCTGCACATCTATGGGTCCCCGCAGCTGGCTGCCCATCCCTGGTGGCCACTGCTCTCCAGGCTTGCTGTGGTAGGGTGGTGGAGGCCCACGCATCATCATGCTCCCCATTGACTGTGGGATCATGATCTCCTGCATGGGCCGGCCATGGATGCTGATCTGCTCCTCTTTCCGTCGCTTTTCCTCGTAGTACTCTTCCTGCAACTTCCTCCAGGCCACCTGCTCTGGTGTCAGGCTGTCCTGGTTCAGCCGCTGCATCATCATGTTCATCTGCTGTCCCATGTCAGTACCAGGGTGGTGGGGCACTTCATGTTCCAGGCCAGGCCCACCAAGGCTCTGGGTCTGGGAGATCATGGACTGCAGAGGCTCTTCATACTTCTTCACGCTGGCAGGAGGCGCAGGGGGCTGGGCAGGGGCAGCCTGGGGCTGAGGGGCAGTCCCCCCCTCACCTGTATTTTGGCTGGACTTCAGGAAGGGCTCGGCCTCCCCACTGCGCAGCAGCAGACGTTCAATGTCTCTCAAGGTCTGCAGGGAACGCTCTCGGTGCTCCAGCTGCTCCTTTGAGAGCCCTTCTGAGTTCATGGTGTTCCTGGGGCCCAGGCCTGCCTGCCCATTCCCTGGCATGCCTGGGCCTGGGCCCTCTCCAAGGAGGCTGGAGCTGGGTGTGGCAGAGGAGTCCACTTGCCCAGGCTGCATGGTGCTGGCAGATGCAGTGGGCGTATTTGGATGGTTACTTCCAGGCTGGTTGTTGCTGCTATTGTTCCCCAAAGAGTTGGGAGTCAGATCTCTCCGGCCATCTTCACTTGTCCCTTCCTGGGGCAGGCTGCTGGGCGCCGGCAAAGGTGTTTGACTGATGGCCTGAGGTGGTGGGGCTGGAGGCTGTGGGGGGGGAGGCTGTGGCTGCGGTTGACTTGCTTGAGGGGCCAGTGGCTGGGACTGTGGAGTGTTGGCAGCGGGAGGGTTAATTGGAAGTGGCTCAGCAACACCCAGCACTTTAGGAGCAGGTGGTGCCTGGCAGAAAAAAGGGGAAGAAACTTGAGCAGGGAAAGATCCTAGGAAGGTATTCTTCCCTGCACGCTGCAGGAGACCTGTATACCCCAAAATGAAGCCTCATGGCAGTTCACCTTCATTCCTTACAGGAAAAAACGTAGGTACTACTACATGATCTAAGAATGCACAAGGAGGTAGTCTGCACACATGGCAGCAGGTGGAACATGCCATGCCCCATCCCAAACTTTTCACAGTTTGGGATGGGGCATGGCACTTTTCACAAGCAAGGACTTGTGCCAAAGGGATTTTGCAGCAAAGCAGCTTCCCATCCCACTGAAAGAGCATTCTGGCAACCCCTTCTTTCACAGCTGAGCCAGGGGATGGGGGAGAATGGCCACATCAGACAGGAAGGGTAATTGTCAGCAGCATGTGCCAACAGGAACAATTGGTTCACAGGTGGTATACCTGGTCTAGCTTTGCCCGCGGGACATTCTGTTGGTGGTAGGCCAGAATGGAGTCAGCTCGGCCCTGCAGGACAGCTTCTGCAGCTCTAGGGAGAGAGCACAAATCACTTGAGAACAGGCACTGTGTCCCATCCTACCCATACAAGGCCCCAGTTGCCACCTCCATTCTTCAGTTCTGCACGAAGAAGGAAATCTCTGGAGATAACCAAGAAGGGGGAATGTTCTCAGAGTCCTCCCATCAGTCCTGCACAGCTCCTCGTGAGGATCTTCAGGATGATCACTTGCTGTTCAATTTCCCTCTTCCCATGTCCTGTGACAGGTTTTGCTTTGTGCCTGCTGTCCTAAGGTGGCTATCAACAAGATGCTCTGGGATCTCCCATATTGAACCTGTGGTACAGCAGAGCTCTAAAACTAAACAGACTAGACTGAACTAACTGCTAAGATTCTATGGCTGAGACAATGCAGGACAGAAGAGTGGAACTGTGTGGAGAACACCATGTGTTACATTACACTCCCTGTTACACCCACCCTCCCTTAGACACTTTCGAATAAGACCAGCAACCCACACTGCTTTGGGTGAATCATTTTGTTGGATGCCGACTAGATGGGCTCTACAGTGGGTGAAACAGAGCGTGGAGCCAAGCCTCACTGGGAGGAAGTGGGCATTTAAGTCCAGGTTTGTCCACCTGCAGTGGCTGCCAGCATATCTCATGAACCCCAGGGGTTTCCCACTCTGTGCAACCAGAGAGACTGGTTGTCTCTTGTACTCAACTGCTGCATGCAGCAGGCAGGTGTGACAAGGCTGGCCAGGTGTGGCAAGGCCAGCCAATACCAATGGGGAAGGTATGGGGTTTACAGCTTACGTGTTAGCAAGGTGCGTTGTAAAGACGTAAACAAACTGTGAAGGCTGCTTCCCTGTTCCACTGCCTCCGCCTCCTGCAGCCTCTGATCGCAAGCCAGGGGCAGCACCATGGGGCACGCCGGAAGCACTGCTCTCGCTCAGGTTAGGCAGCGGGTTGGACCCTGGGCCAAGCTGTGGGGCCGTGGACATCGCAGGATCTGCTACATTACAGCCTGCGGGAGCAGAGGAGAGGAGCTGCCGAGCGGGCGCTGCTGCGGGTCGGAGCCCGCGAGCGGCACGGACGAGCCGCCAGCGGGTGGCAGCACTGGCCCGCCCGGCCCGGGGCCGCCGCGCACGGCAGAGGGGACTGTGAACCGTCGGCTGTTAATAAGTAAGATCCATAATTAATATTACTAAGCACTGCAATTACCAGAGGCATGCCTTGCCTTCCTCTGCCCTCGCCCCTTAACTCAGCTGGCTCCTTGGTTCCCTCCCGCTGCCTCTCCCCATCGCAGCAGCTCCTGCAGCCCGACCCTGCCACCGCAGCATTTACACAGGAGACATCGCGGGGAAACCGGTGCGGGGACACGGACACTGCCTCGTTGCCAGCCCCTGCCCCTAGGCAGCCCCACCATGACCCATTCCCGCCAGGCAGATCTGGGAGCAGGCTGTGACAAGGGAAGCAGCACTATCCCTTCCCACACAGCCTGCACAGGCTGTGGACTGTGCTGAGAAGTACAAGTGGATGTTCTGGAGACGATGGCAACAATGTGCTAGCCGGCACAGAGGCCACCCTCTCCTTGCTTTTCTACACGTTCTTGTTCTCCAGCAAACATCATGGGCATTTCCTAGAGTCCCACAGGACCTTGCCCCATCTCTCAGATATTCTCCCTGTTACAGTTTGAAAGCAAAGTGAACTGCAGATATAAAATGTCTAAGAATGCTGGTGCTTTTGGAAAACAGAGGAGACCTACAGTTCATTGTCCCAAAAAGTGCACACTTCAGGCCAGCTCAGCTCTGCCTGAACCACTGTCAAGACCCCAAGAGCCTCTTTAGACTCAGCTGTCTTTACAACACAGCTGCAGAGAGAAAGTTGTGTTGTGCCCTGGCACAGACTCAGCTGCTGCAACAAGAACAATGCACATCTCACTCTGGCTGCCATTATGACCAGGTCAGTGTGGCCAGAGCAATGTACATGTACAGTGCAGGGACATTCAACCTCAACAACTTTTCCCTCCAGCGTCTCAGTAGCATCTCCACAAAACAGGTCCCAGACCTCACTGCATGGCAAACATTCTCACAGCACAATGACCACCAACTGCAATGGGCCCCCACATACTTCGCTAAGTGAGCACACACAGGCAAAGCTAGAGGTGCCAGTGTCCTGAGCCATAGGAAGGACCTGGCTTCAGAGCTGGTAAGGAGGCAGTCACTCACTGTGTGCACTGCTGATGGGTTTGTCGTCTTCCTCGCTGTCCGGCCCAGAGCACCATTCATCACCACTGTACGGCTGCTTCCTTTCCAGTACACACCGACGCTTACTACGGGGAGCCACCTCACCTGCAAAGGGACAGGGCCATCAGAGGCACTTAAGGGGCTGAAAGGCTGGGGTCCTGCCCAGTTGGGTGCTGCATGCTGGCAGTGCCAACCCCACCACGATGCACTGAACAGTCAGCCTTATTCTGACATCTCCCAGCACTGGTTAAGAACCTGAAGCATCTGCTCAGTCTAGGCTCCTTGTCTTAGCAGCCAGATGTAGTGAGACTTCCCTGCGAGAGCCAAAGTTTCAGAGTGAGATGTATGTCTCACTCCCTGCACATGGGTGTCTACCTGTAGTTCCAAATTAAAGAGCTTTGGGCATTAACTGTTAATTTAAAGGGTCTGTGATTCAGCAATTAAAATCTGAATACAGAACAAGAGGGTGTGTTCACATTCTTCGTAGGAACAAGAGACACACTCTGCCCTTTGTCAACATCGATCAGGCAGGGGCCTTCATGCTATCAACTCTATCAACTATGCTCCCTCCATGTGTCCCCGCTCTCAGATGGGACTCATGCAGCTCAGAGAGGAAGTGGTTTGCCTAAAGGCACTTAGGGACTCAGGGAGAGCAATCAGACACAGGACGAATAACTTCCAGTTGTGTGCTTTAACTAATGAAACATTTTCTGGCCTTACTTTTTTACATTGTCTTTTTTACATTACAACCATATTCATGTGATCTGTCAGTGTATTAGGAAAACAGGAGATTCAGGCATTTCTGATCAAGCCATTTTAATAATTTTCCTGTGGAACTGTGGTTACAAGACAGTTCTGGGGTAAAACTGCAAATGCTTATGATTAGTGGTGTACAGTTACACCTGTAACACTATGGGGAGAAAGCCTTCCTGGGGGCAGGAATTCCATTCAGGTACATTCTAACTGTTTTTCCATGGCACAGCTCTGGCCTAGGCCAGTCAGGCAACACGGCTTTGACTGTGAAAACAAATCCTTAGGGGCACAAGCCGGAACAGCAGCTCTGTGTCTGCAGACCGGGTGTGAGTCTTGGTTGAAATCAAGGAATTTCTCCTTCTACAACTGTCTGGGAGATGCTCAAGTATCCCACACAGCCACTGAGCAGAGAACTTGATGTAATGCAAGAGGTTACAGGAAGGCTGCTGAGGACAGGGAAGGCAAAGCATTTAGAAGCACTGACTCAGCCCTTTTCCAGAAGCCACATGCTGTAACACAAGAGTTATCCATTGCTGATGAAACCACAGAACTGTTCAGACAGTGACCCTCGCAGCACCTCCTTGCTAACCCTGACTGAGTCGTTGGGTAGCTGCAACATCACAAATCAGCTCTCTACCAAGAGCAAGGAGATAGAAAACAACTCAGTCTCAAGTTAAAAGTTTGCATATTGCACATGCAGGGGCATTCGGTGTAGTTTCAGCGAACCATGCTGTTGCTTAGATGGCCTCAGTAGCCTGTGAAAACCAATGCCACATTCTGGGTGTAAAAAATTGTTTAGGGAATGAAATGCAAAGCAAATGAGAATTCAGCCACTCTGGTCCAAAAAATGCAGATGTGACAAGCAGTGATGCAAAGTCACACAGGCAGCCAGGACAAGCCTGAATGGAACACACAGCACACAAACCAAGGATGCTCCCATCCCAAGTCCTGCCACGATGTTTGTAGCTGTAACAGAGGAGGACATGCTGAGGCAAGGGCTAGGAGAGCATTACCTTTTGATTCTGTGTCCTGTGATGGGGTGCTAGCTTCTCGCTGTTCTCCGGAGTCCACCGAGATGCTTCGTTCCCGCTTCACCTTGCCCTTCAAGGAGCTGAAGTTAGGGACAGTGTTCTGGCTGTTTTTCAGTCCAGAGTTGCCAGGGGAAATCTGAGTGGCCTTGCTGCCATGGCTGCCTGCCCCCACACCCTTTGAGCCCAAGTTACAGGTGGGTGCTTGGCTCACATTGTGGTGCTGGGCCAGGGCACTGCTGCTGCCTGCCTTGCCATGGCTGGGCAGTTTGTTGTCAGGGTGCATTGGCTTGGCTAAAGCTTCCCACAGTGCCAGTGGAGGGAGCTCCCACCCCCTTAGATCAGAAACCTGCAAGAGAAAAGAGCAGCAAGTCAGCATGGTGCCCCTCACACAGTTGCAGCTGCTGGGGGCACAGCCCAGGACCAGTGCACTGGGGCTGTTAGTTTGTCACAGGGCCAGACAAAATCCAAGGCAAGGCACAACCCAGAGCTGCTCATGCTGCGAATTAGCCTTGGCCCCTTTGAGCAAAAAATCCCACTCTGCAGTTACCCACTCACATGCTGACAAGCTGTAAACTCTCACCTAGGCATGGCAGACTTGCCAGTACTTCAAGGAAGAGCCACAGAAACAAGAGCCCTCATTTCCAAGGCCAAGATAGATGAGAAATGGGTGCTCCATGCCAGCCTGGCCCTCTGGTGAGCAGAAGGATGCTCACAGCTGTTTTGCAGGTGTTCCCAGAGCTTAGACAACTTTGTGACCCTAGAGAGAAATCTGATGCCCTACTGTTTTCAGGGACCCCTTTTGGTGCTAAACAAAAGCAAAGCTCCTCTGCCCTGCAAAACACACAAAAGACAACTGAGCAGACAGTCTTGACACAAGCCTATAAAGAGAACTGGGACAGAGCAGGGGACAAAGGTTCAGGCAACTGAGAAGGAGGCAGTGGATTGCAAGGCAAGGGCAGAGCTGGGAAGTGCGGGCACTCATCAGAAAAACTCTGCCTCTCCCAAGGGCCTGAGGGACAAGCCCAGCTCCAGCTATAAGGCTCTGGGTGAGGGGGTGTCCACATTAGTGGGAGCTTCCAGCCCAGCAGGATGATGCAATTGTGCCACAGGCCTACTGGGATAGCAGGATGATGCTCTCCTGCTCAAAACGCAGCTCAGCTTTCTGAATAGCCCTGCAGGCTGAGGCAGAGTCTGGCTGAGAAGAGGAGGTTACAGCAGCACACAGAGGTTTCTGGGCTGAGGGACATGCATGCAGCTAAGCAGTGCTGCAGCAACTCTCCTTTCAGGATCTAGTTCCCTGGGCAGATTCTCATGCTCACACTGAGAATATTCTCCTAGAAACTCTGCACAGGCATTAGAGATGACTGTGATGCAGCTCCTCATCACATTGTGTATTCTGGAAGGCCACCAAAACCCCTCAGTCCAACACACAACCCTGGTAACTACACCATAACCCTGTCACAGTTGGTTTTACTTCTTGGGGAAGCAGGAGGCAAGGAGAGTAAACCACATGTTCATGGAACCTGAGGTATTACTCTGTTCGCTCACATCTGCTATATGTTTTGCATGACACCCCCACAATGCACCCGAGAAGCTTCCCTGTGCAGAGGCTGAGGAATTTCCCAGCACACAAGGAGGGGGTTGCTGTGATCTGCTCCCCCCATTTGGACCACGCAGGCCAGATGTGGCACACAGATTTCTTCTGCCACCCAGGGACAGGAAGCACCAGTTCCAGACCAAACCCCATGTGTCTAAACAGTATCACAAGAGCTCAGCATCACTACACTTGCTGCTCCTGGCTTGCTGAAGGTGAGCCTGGAGACACCACCAGCAAAAGCCAAGTGCTTGCTCTGCCAGGGCAAATCACTGCACCCTTGCAAAGAAAGCAGAGTGAAGCACATTTGGCAGACCCATAATCCCCAAAAGATTGTGATCGCCACAAGGTGCAGGCTGCAGCTTGTCCTGCACTGTGAGTGAGTTCTGTGCCTGCACAAAGGGGTCTTCTCGACACTTGCTTCCCTGCAAGCTGAGCCGGGGGCTGTTGGCCTGCTATACAAACACTGATGTGGCATGGCCCGCCCACGCATTCTTCCTTAGTTAGTGGGATCCTACGTGCACAGCTTCGCCTATCATTGCCTCCTAGCTAGGAGTTGTTAGTTGCTCCCTCCTCCTCCACCTACACCCCACACACCTCGGTGAGAATTCTGCTCTAGCCTGGAGGAAAATGGTGAGCTACAGCACTGATTAATTTTCACAGCACATAAGGGAGTTGCTAGCCCTTTAAGTGTCAGCCAGTCTCACTTGCTCGCTCTTGTTCTCCAGAGACCTATTAATAGCAGCTGGAAAGATCACATCACTCTCTGGATATTTATACCCCTCATTCCACACCAGGAGAGATTTATGTCAGAGCTGCTGTCCCAGTGCCTGCCCAACTGCTCTGTCAAACCACTTGCAGGGGGAGGGCAGCTGAGGGGGGAAGGAGACACGGAGAGGGCAAGCAGGGAGGAGGAGAAGGTCCATATGGCACAAGCTGCAGTATTAAGCACACATGCTGCCTGCAGCCATTGGCTGGCCAGCCACAAGGAGCCTTCAGCCCCAGTGGAAGAGTTGCTGCCAGACAGCATTCCAGAAAGCAAGCCCTGCATCAGCTCCTTCTGCTGGTGGCCCAGAGGCCCTCCCCCACCTCTGCTATGCTGCACTCACAACCCCTGCAACACTCTGCACCACCATCCTGAGGGTCACAAACCCACTGATGCCATTGTGTGGCTACACCCACACAGAGGAGGTGCTTCCATTTCAACAGTAGGTTGAGAGATCCAGATCTGCACGGGCATGATACTGTGTTTGTAACAGATTCCAAAATGCTTCACTGAAAATGTGAATGCTCAGCATCATTGCCGCACAACCCTAGTAAAGCCCAGCACGGTGAATACTTCAGGGAGGGAGGAAGAAGCCCAGGGCTCTGAAAAGCCTGCGGAGTCCAGATGCACCTCCTGTCGCTCTGGTTCTCAGATGTGACTACATGGAACACCTCCATCCCGAAGGACCTGGCAGTTGCCATGACAAAGCCTTCAGGCACTGCCTGCAGCGTGGATGAGCCTCATCTGCTGTGAGGTTCCTCCAGAATGTAACATCTGGAGGGCACCTACCCTCTTTCTTTTTTTTTTTTCTGGACTAGGCTGGTCCAGGGAGGTAATTCAAAACCTTGCCTGAGGCAGGATGGAAAGCTACCCTGGGCTAACAGAGGGACCTGGCTAAACTTTGGAAAGCCCTCCCTTCTGGTGTCCTCTCAGAGGGGTAACACTTGCCTCACAATTCCTAATGGGACAAATGCCAGAAGCAGCTGCCTGAAGATTCTGTTCTGCTTTCAGGAGTAGCAACAGCTGGATTGTGTTGCAGATGGATCGAAGGGATCAGCCTCAGCCTCTCATGTGTGAAGCATGACAATAGGGATCTCAACTGCTGTAAGCTCTTTCCACACCCCCTGAGATTCCAACTAGATTTCAGCAGGCATGCCATACACCTGGGCCATGGAAGATAATTAACTAGAAAGTAGACACATTGACACCAGGAGACGAACAATTCAAAACATCTTGAAAAGAACATGACAAATAGAAGACTGCACAGAAATCTGTCTTTCTCTGCAATTTAGCAACACACCCACTCCAGCCTGGTAGTTTTAAAGACAACAGCAAACTTAATTCCCAGTGGTTAAAGCAAGGAGACGAGATTCCTGTCTTCTACTCCCAGCTACCACAAATTCCACTTGTGAGCCCATGCAAGATGCCTGGGGTTTGGGTGCCTTGATTCCGTCATCATTACATAGGGGGACAACCCAGTCAACTTCATAATAGCAAGGAGGCTTTCAAGGCACTGTAGAACACAGGGCTACATCCAAATGCAGAGAGTGTTTGCACCTGATATATTTGAAAAGCCACAGTTTTAAATCTAAGGCTGGGACCTTAGCAGATAAATCTTGAAACAAAAAGTGCTTTTAGTAAGCCTCCTCCAGTATAGTCTCAACAGCAGCAGAGGGAGAGGAGTAAGCCCTAGGCAGGAGAGACTGAGCTGACATTTGCAATCTGGGAATTGCTAGCTGATAGTTAAGAAACCTGAAACCCTGCTGCATTCCCGGAAGACTTTCTGGTGAATCATGCTCTCGCTCTCTCCAAAGGACAATAGCATGGATTCCCAACACTGCTGCCAAGAATGTGGGGCCCATGCCTGCCACCAGCCTTGCAGCTTCCACATCTGGGAGCTGGCTGGCATTGCTGCTGTGCTATCCCCTCTTGGAAAAGGCTCAAGAGAGGAAGTCAGGACAACAGAGCCGGTGATTCAAAAAGGAAGGTGCTTCACCATGCCTCCCTCCCACTACTACCAAGTTGTGCATACACAGTGGACACCAGAACCCAGCCTCCTGAGCTGTGCTGTGTGTTCCACAGCTCACCAAAACCCAGCATACAAAACAGGTTGTGACACAGTGATGCAACACACAGAAAGTCATAAAACCTTTCTCTGCCAGCCTGTCCAAGAAGTACAAACACCCTCTAAGCATATAACCTATGCTGATAACCACCCAATCACTCACTGCAAGATGCAATCTTAGACAACCTAATCCAAATCCCATGGACACCACCACAAACTCATGCTGAACACCTTGGCTTTGGAAATGAGAAGTCTTAAGCAAGCTGAAGGGCTTCTTGAAGAGGTATTAGGCAGAGAACAGCAGGAGACTCCAGAAATCCACTGCTCCCTCCTGAGATACTATGCACTCCAAATCTGGATGAGATCCCTACCACATGACCCAACACCGGTCCTAGATTACCCAGTCCTCTCATGGTTAACAGCAGAGGGGGTTGAACACCTCCAAAAAAAATACCATGCTATGTCAATAAGGTCAGTGTATTTCATGAAGGGAAAGACAAAGACAAACTTTCCAGAAGTGAGACTTCTGAGGTGTGAGACCCTTGGATCATTTCTGATTTGAGAAAAGGCCAGAATCAGAAACTTGATCTTTCCCATGCAAAAATAGTGGTTTCTAAACAGTCCTTTTCACAAGATGGTTCAACAGGTTTTGAATCTGTTCCAGCAATACACAAAACCCTCAAAACTAGTAGTGAAATAGCATTGCTGTCAGCCAGCCAGCTCCAGCCAAGAGTCAGGAGGGCTTCAAACACCCAGATGAGCCCGAAACCAACCTGAGCCCAACAAGCACATCTGCGAGACAATCTGCTATCTAGCAACCAGTGACTGCAGGATCATGACTCCAGTGTGGGAACACTTGCCTGAGAGTGTTCATCACCAGTGACAACAACTTTAACCCAGGCTCCTGCTGCTGAAGGCATTCTCATTTAAGCTTTGCTTTGGCCAGACTCAGAGACACTGGAAGACAGGGAGTTCCACTGGGCAACTCTGCTGACAAGGGTCATCTGTTTTGAATATGTCATGAAATTATCTTGCCCTTTTATTATCAGACTGATAAACTGGAGAAGCCCCTTATCACTTCTATTTATTTCTTGAATCCTTCTCATGTCCTTTTAAATGAGAGAGAAGGTAGTGCCCTCGACAGGTTTATGGGAGGGCTCTAAAAGACCTGCAGAGAGAACCTAGTGCTCTTTTGAATCCTAGTAGTTCTCTGAGTCGTTTTGGCAGGCCATGCTGATCTTCTGTCATTTGGAGCTGTCTTGAGAATGGTGAATTTCTGTAGGGCTACTTGGCCATAAGTCTCAAACGCCTTCAGTAGAAAAAAACCTCAGATTCACGTTCCCTTCCACCTAGGGACACACATCCCATGTAAGGTGGGTGGAAGCTGAGGCTCAGGGACACCAAGGTGTGGTGAATTCAGAATGCCATTTCCTTTCTGTCCAGCACCCTACAACCTCTCTTCTGTCACAGCTTCAGCCCAATCAGGGTTAGAAGACCTCTTCTAGCCCTTACTTGTTCCCCTAGTCCAACAGTTTCTGCCACTCTTCTCCTCCTTACTGCAGCACCAGCCAGAGCCTGGTTTCCTGTCCTGTGCTGAGGGAGTTTCCAGGTCTAACATTCAATTTACAGATCCTTCTAGTTTCCCAGTCCAACTGGTGTGTTCCTACAGAAGCCCTGCATGTGCCAGACATTACTCGACAGTCACACGTAGCTCCCTTGGGATGATAACACGGAACTGCTTCACACGATGGCTGAAGGGGATGGGTCAGCGAGAGACCTGCAGGCACCTGCGGGTGCCCCACGTGAAGGGCAGTACAGCCACCCGTATGTTGCAGCTTGGCACACTGCAGTCAAGAAACAGCATGTCAGGAAGCAAAGCCAGAAATCTCTTCAAAAGGTACAGCTGCTGCTGAGGGAGCTTCAATTTCTTCTAAGGCAGGATCTCATCCTGCAGTATATGAAATCTGGCCAGGAAAATGGGCTGCTGTGACACAGCCTTTGGCTGTATTGGGATGCACTAAGACAAGTTCATCTGTACAGGAATGGGGCGGTTTCCCTGAGAAAACCCATCTGGCAGATAACACCACGGGCCGCAATGCAAGGCCAGACACAGACCTCTGTGGACAGTTGCTGCATGGGATGAAGAGACCTCCTCAGGTCATTTCCACTGAGTTTGTGCACTGGGGTTACTGGGACTGGGCAAGTAACGCTAAAAAGCCTAGCTAGTGAGTTCACACTGCCTCTGCTAAACCAGCTCTCTTGAGCAGCAGGGCTCACAGCTGAGACCTTAAAACCCCACCTTTTTCACAAGAATTGCAAGGGAGACAAGCGTTGCCTAGGGTCACACATGTCAGGTAAACATATGATGTAGCTGTGGCTACGAGGACAGTTTTTCATCTGCATCTAGGATTCAGTAACTGCTTTAGGATCCTTTGGCAATAACGAAAGAAGTCTGCAATGCCAGTAGCATTCAGGATTGGAATCCAGCAATGCCAGAACTTCACAAGGAGCTTCCAAGCTTTAACACAACAGTTTCTGCTCTGCTTTTTGTACAGAAGTCTCTTTGCAGGGCTTTGTGACAAACTAGCTATCGTCAGCAGGGCCACTGCACTGGCTGCCTTCCCTGCTTCTGGTCTCCAAGCCAGAGACACAAGGGTTCCTGAAGAGTCTGTTGCCTGTGACTAGTCCAGCTTCATGTTGGCTGTCCAGAAGCATCAAATTTCCCGGGTGTCCCACCTCTGGGCCCGAGGCAGAGCCTATGGGACAAAGCCACTAGGTGTCACCGTCACCCAGGGCATCCACGGTTTGGCCAGGGCTGAGCACAGGCCAACTCGCTGCACTTTTTGCCAGCCAGCGGTGCCTAGGCTCGCCCACGGGGTGTGCACCTGGACCTCAGGCTTCCTTGGCACCTCAGCCCTCACACCAGGGCCTCTGCAGCATGTGGAGCGCTGTGCTGGGGAGCAGAGCCATGCACCACATCCCTGCAGCAGATGCTTACTATGCTCTTTCAGCTTAAAGCAGCATGGAGATGCCTGTTGCTGCAAGAGAGGGCTAGACATCCCATACCACCTTGCAGAAAATCTCCCTGAAACACTAGCTCTCCCTTTGAGCAAGCTCAGATCACTTTCCAGCCTGAAGAACAGCACAGTCTTTGCTGACAAGGTCCCAGTAGGAAACTCTTGTGGCAGGGGTTTGACTCTGCTACCACCTCTCTCAGGAAGGCATTCCTCAGCTGCACAACCAGCAGTGCAACAAGTTTGTTTCCCTTTGAGGAGGCTCGCTGGAGAGAGTTGAGGAAGAGTTGGACTCTTCCTATGGCCAATCCTGGCACTAAATGCAACATACAAAGGACACACCTGGACAAAAGGAAGAGGCTGGAATGTCTGCAGGCCTGCAGATTTCCTGGATTGCAGCACCATGTCTGTGCAACAGGGCACACAAGTGTACGTACCTCAGCACACCTGGGGAGAGGGAGCTGACAGAGAAATGCGGGAAAGAGGGAGAAGCAGGGTGGCTGCCTCAACACCTTGCCCCCATGCTGCCCTCTGCCAGCCCTGCCTGTAGAAGAGATGGAGTAAGCTACCGTACACTCCTCCAAGATTATAAATACCAGGCCCAGCAGCAGCAAGCACTGGGCCTTATATTTAAACCATGGCTGGCTGAGGTCACTTCCTTTTCCCAGCAGCTCCCTCCAGCCCCCACTCCGTTGTTGCCTCGGATTTGCATGCCACCATGACTAAGGCACATCAGGGTGTAAGGTCATAGGGGAAGGAGCTATGCAACTACCTCGCAGGAAATTCCACCCTGGGAAACCTTTCACCATCCCCAGTGCAGAGAGGATCAGCACAGGCAGATGATCCTGCAGCTGAGTGGTGGCAACTGCCTGCAGGTGCAGGCAGTACTAGCACTACAGTGCTGGGCTGGAAAGGGAGGGAGGGAACCTCGAGGAGAGGGGAGCCACTGCTCCCCACCTGGCTTGACCATCAGAGTCTGGACTAGCACCAATCTGGAGAGAGGTTTCCTCACTGTGCACCACAAGACAGCTCTACCTCCTCACCATGCTTCACCTTTACTCCCGGAAGCCTCCTCCATATGTAAAGCTGAAACTCCGCAGCTTTTGCCACTCAACAGGTGCAAAAAGTGGCATGGCCTTCCCCACAGACCCAGTCCTGAGTCTCAGGGGCTACTCTGCCCTTATACAAACACTCAAGCAACTCACAAAGCTCCTCCAGAGACACAGTGATCTAACCCTGGCCAGGCCTCCAACCACCCGACAGGAAATGGGCAAAAATTGCCCCATCTTACTAACTGAAGCCCTCTGGGCAGGCAATGAGCCCTCTTGTAGCAGCAGATGTACAGCCACAGATGAAGAGAAAGGTCCAGAACCAGCCTGCCCTGGGGCTCCCCCCACAGAGCCCCTCTTCCCCACCAGGAGAGAGAGATTTTATTAGGTTATGACTTAGCCAAGTAGCTAAGGGCTTCTGACATTCCTCCAGCTCTGAGGTTTGTAGGAGGCATTGGGGTTTGCAGTGGTCGTTGTGGCCAGAGGCCAAGTGCCCAGACTCAGCCAGATCAAGCTCTGAAGCAGCATTGTTTGCACTAGGTACAGTAGCTGGGGTCATCAAGTGCTCCCAAATCAGCCCCTGGCCCCCCTCAGTTAACTCCGGTTCTGCCTTCATTTAAGAAACAGAACATATTAAGAAATGTTATTGCAGCAAAGATCAGGGTACAAAGGAGGGGAGAAGAATGAAAAGGCTACTTAGTGGGAGGAAGTAAGAGATCTCTTGGAAGCAGGATGGCCATTTAGGTAATGATATAAGCAAATTAGCATTGGGGTTTGCAGAAGAACTAGTTGGTGACTTTGACAAGGTATCTATTAGATTTCAAGGTCCTCAGCTGTTTGGATTACCAAGCCAAATCTCCAGTCTCTGAGCTGGCATGAGATACATCAGGGTTGACATCTCTGAAGACTGACATCCAACAAGTTTCCTGTACAGAGTCTTAGCATGCTAGTCAAATGCCTCTTTCTCTCCCTTGTCCCATGGATTCTGAAGAGGAAGTTTGTGACAGAGCAGGGGTGCTGAGGCAGCTCTATAACCTCTGGAATCAGCTGATCAGGAAATACACATAGCAGAATGCTGTGGGGAAGCACAACTGCTGTCGAAAGACAGTGCAGAGCCAGCGAGCAGAGTGGGACACGATCGTCCAGCTCCTTTGGCCAGCAGCAGGGTACTTGTTGTCCTCTTCGGCACACGGATATTGTGCTTTGGCTCCGAGCCTGCACCCACAGCGAGGCACGCCTGTGCCCTCCAAGGCTCTGTCTCCACAACAACAGGAACCAGAAGCCACAGCAGACCCTGAGCAGCTCATTGGTCCGAGATCACGTTACAGGACAGGAAGGAAGAAGGCACTTTGATCAGTCTGGAATTGCTTTAAACAGGTTCCACACCAGTATCTCAGCCACTGGAATTAACCCCCCAACACCCTAAATGTCCCATTCCTAAACATCTGTCCTGCTCTGGCATGCACATCGGGGCCTAAGCAATCTAGGCACTGGCGGCTGCTCCCAAGCAAAGGTCATGGCAGAAAGCAGCCTAGAAGTAGGCAGAGAGCCTCCCTATGCCTCATCAGAGGAAATCAAGGCTCAACAGGGCCCTACCTCTCCGGTGTATGTCTTTAGCACAGGCATGTGCTAGCTGTCCTCAAAACAGCAGCAAGGAGATTTTAGAGGTAGCTGGCAGAGACAGGCTGGTGCTCCCCTGCAGGTCCCCTTCTCGCACTCATGGGCAGTGGCAGCTCGTCCACCTGCCTTATGGGACTTCCTGCCCCATGTATGCCCATTCTGCAGCCTGCTCCTGGCAGGCAGAGGGTTAATGATGCCCAGGGAGCTGCAGGAAGCCTCTTCCTTGCCCTCTCAGGAACAATGGGACCATTGTGGGAGACTGGGCAAGTGTGGGCAGATCCCAGGACTGGCAGTTACCCAACTGGGCGCCCACTGTTCCTGCCAGGTTCTCTCTGCCTCCTCAGGTAGGAGGAGAGAGGGTGGCTGCCAGCCCTTCTGTGGGCCCTGAAAGAACACTAGCCAGCCCAGCCACAGGAGCACGACGTCAGCATGCCCAGTGGCCCTGCCAAGCAACCTCACTCCTGTCGATATGTCTGGGTACAAAATGCAGTCAGACAGCCACAGACACAAAGCTGTCAGATGACACCACCATGCAGCAGACCAGACTGTGAGCTGGCTGAGCGCTGCCAGCACTGCCAGCTTCACACCTGGGTATCCAGCAGGATCAGCTGTGCTTTTGAGACACGTGGGGGGGGTGCTGCAGGAGCCAAAATCAATTTTTCTCACCATAAAATCACATTTCCATTGTGGGTGCAAGTGATGACCTGGGACCAAGAGCTTCTGGGAAAACTGGGAACTCCTCCATGTGACACACAGGCGAACGGTGAGAACACAACTGTGCGTGGGAGGACTGTTTTCCAAGCCTCCACAGTCTGAAAGCAGAACGAATAAGCAAGGAAGCAAGCAGCTCCAACATACTCCCACTCTCTACAGATTTGCATCTCCCATGCCCAGCACATTGGTGTACAGAAAACTCAGGGATGCTCTGAATTCACACCCTCAAAGCACAGAGCTGATCCCCAAGGCAAGACCAGCACTCCACATCACACTCCCAGACTTTCCAGCAGAGCTTCATGCCCCCTTGGGCATGGAATCAGGGTATGCAATAACAAACACAGCTCATTGAGGCATACACTGAGCATCTGCATGAAACTTTTGGCCAAGCACCTGATTCTGGACAAACAGCCTGACTTAGGGCTGCTTCATGCCGCCTCTAACATTGGAAACGTCTCTGGCTGGTTCACGGGAGGTGCAGTACAAAGAAAAGTGGAAAACAGCCTTACGAGACTAAGCACTGCCTCCCTGGGATCTCCATGCTAGGCAGGCAGAGAGTAGCTACAAGTATCTGTATTAGCTGAAGTCCCAACAGAGGAGAGGTGCAGGCCATGTGAACCACTGTGCACAAACCACTACAGCTCAAACCCTATGGGATCAAAAGCCTATGATCAGCTGTGAGGGAGGAGCGTCCTTTTCTACTTGATGCTGCAGCTGCTTCCCCCATCTCACAACTAGACTCAATCTTCCAATTTCTAGGAGCACAAATACAGGCCATTGTTCTCTGACCTGGCAGCATCAACTCTGCTAGTAGCATCCACCTCTGTTTCTTTTCTTATCCAGTCTCAGTGCCCTGCACTAGCTCCAGGAGTGCCACTGCTCCCTAATTTTGCCAGAGATGGACTGAAAAGCAGCTTGAGCAGACTCACACAGCTCCCCAGGTCTGCACCCCAGTTCATGCCTTCAGAGCCAGCGTCTTTTTCCCTGCAACTCTCAGATAACTACTCTGCCAGTTCTTTACATGTCCCACCTGAGGGCATAGCTTTCTTCCTTCCCCCCAGATCACTTTTTCCCGTGTCTGATACTCAGCTCTGTGAAGGCCACTTAAGACATGCCAGACAAGTTAAATACAACATTACTTCAGACCCCAAAAGGGAGGCTAGATGCTCTCTAAGAAAGGACTGCAAATAGAGCTGTCACTGCTAACCCGCCATGTGCCTCACTTTGCAGCCAACTCTGTTCAACAAAGCAGCACAACCCCCAGATGGGTTTTGCTCTTCCCTAAAAGCACAAGCACAAGAGTCCAAGATGAGGGCAGGTAAAAACATCAGATGGATCTGACAGGGTAGGGTTTCATCTGTATCTTTTTAGAATATGGCAGGCCTGAAAGAAAACACAGTATCTGCTGCCAACAAGGAAAAGGAAGAATCTGGGTAACCTTTTGCTAAGAGAGAAAAGAAATTTTAAAAAATTAAAAAGATCAGGGCAAGAGAGACAAAACAATCTTTGTCCTCATTTTGCTGGTCACGCAAGCACAGGGCAGCCGCAGTACCCGCTGCCCCAGCTTGGTCAGCAAATAATAACAACAACCAGCCCATTTTCACCGAGGCTTATAGGAACCAGGCTCCATGGTCTGGGGGAAGCTGCATCCCCTGAAAAAAAGGTAGAGCATAGATGGGATTTCCAGACTGCACTGATAATCAGCTCACAGAAACCAGATAGGATAGCTCACCCTCAGAGGTTAGTGCTCACCTCTACCACGTTTGCTTCAGATGCTGTCCCTTTAAACATGGCTCCAGAGACCACACAAGGGTTAAATCTGCTATAAATATCTGTTCTCAGCAGGGCTGCTGCTCTGAACCCTTCAGCCATCTGTTCTAGCTTTCCCCCATCTAAGACTCTAACATCTGAAACATGCTCACAATTCTTAGGAGTGCTCCCATAAATAGACCAGTGCCACGGCTTAGCTCCATCGCCAGTGTCTGTAAGCACAGAAGCAGGCATACCAGTGCCCGTGCCAGCACCAGTCCGGAGTCATGCAGATATGAACACGTCTGCCTCTATGACAGCAAGCAGGCCTGCACCAACATGGGTCTGTTTGCATCTCTGCTGGCGTGGGTGTGCCTGCTTAACTGCTAATTCATGTGAATTCACACAAGCATGTTCATGCTGGTGTGAACCTGTATCTGTACACATGTGCGTGTCTGTACCAGCACGTGGGCAGGAAAGAAGGTGGAAGCCTCACTGCTCATGGACATGATGGAAGTCCTGCCGTGCCTTCTTCCTTGGTGGGACAGCAGTGCTGCAGGACACAGCCAGGCACCTCTCCTTGTGGCAGCCCAGCCCCACCTGGCCTCAGCACAAGAAGTCCCGCTGTATCCAGGCCCTGGCACTCCAATCTAGACAGGGAACCTACCCTGCAGCACAGCAGGGAACAGAGGACACCAGTTCTCTTGTTCAGTGCTTGGCTCAGCAAATTCAGCAGTCCCACCTCTGGCCACCAGAACCTCACTGCAAAAGCAAATGAAGCCTGATACTGTGTGAGGCACAGGACACACCACCCTACTCACATTCAGCTGTGGCTTGCAGGATTTTCTCAAACGCTCCACAGAGAGAGCCCAGGCAAGGCTGCAGATTCGACAGCTTTGGAGCAGAGTGGGCTCCAAGTCTCTCATAGCTCTTTCCAAAAATCACAGACATGAGTGGGTTCATCCTTCTGACTGCCAAGCCCATTAGCCTCACTCCACGTGGACAAATCAAGGAGACAACAATCATCCTCATGGCCAAACGTAAAACAGGAAATGAGCTGTCAACTCCCAAATCTGGACATACCATCAAGGAACAGACAGACCATTCTTCTGAGCATCCTCAGGACACTGGAGGCAAGTGCTGCCCACCTGCTCTATGCCAAATAAAGGTCATACTCAAACTCCCATTATTCACTGGAGACCATCACAAAGAAACTCAGCCCTGGCTGCTGGCCCTGCTGACACTACATCATGGGATGATGTACATGCATGACCCCAGGGAGGGGACATGCAGTGTCCATCCTCCACTTAGTGACAACAGGATGAGATAGCAGCTACATTTTCATCTCTAACTACTTCCACAGAAGTGATTTTCCCTTCCAGACCAAGTAAAACTACAGGCAAAGCTCCAAACACAAAGTGCCTGGCTGTGCAGGATGAGGCTTTTTTGGAGTGTTCCATTTCTACCAATCTCAAACCCCCATGGTGATGTGATGGCAAACACCAACCACAACTCAGCACACATGGTGCCAAGCCTCCTTGTCCAGCACATGCACACACACACACACAGAGCACAGTGGCAGGTAACACTGCAGGGGTCTCCCTCAAAACTGTCCCTGTATATGCAGGCCAAGTCCACTGAAGTGTCGTTTGCCTTCTTCTGGAGTGCATTCAAAAGGGCACCTGACCAGCAGGAAGATCAGAAGGCAGAAAGTACATACCTCCACTGTTTTGCTCAGGGTTTGCCAAGCTGCCCACTGCCTTTCATCCCTCTGATGTACTGGAGACAGCCAGCTAACTAGAAGAACTATAAGCAAGACTTTCAGTGAAGCCTAAAATGCAGGTAGTCCTTCAACTCAGGTGACAACAGAAATGAAAAAGTGCTTGAAATTCCAGCTCTTCATTTCAGGCTTTGGCAGGGAGATGATCTAGGAAACAGCCTCGGCAGACTGAGTCAACACAGCTGTACTCTGAGAGAGGAAAGAAAACCCCATTGATCCATGTATTGATTTGCTGCAGAAATTTGTGTTTATTTAGAAGTTTGCCCATGGGTCAGACCTTGTTACAAGCATCTTTCCTGGTGATGAGGTTAGAGACAGACTATGCCAAACTCCAGTCACCTGCCTGGGGAGCAGAATGCAAGCAAGTCTGGAAGTTAAGTAGTTCCTCAGGGATGCTTCCCTCCTCCACTCCCTCAGCTTTGAAAACCACATTGTTGGGTGGAGGAACACCACAAACAGCTGTAAGGCAGCACCAGCATTTTGAGGAGTCCAGCTAGGGTGTAAACAGGGGGGCTTAAGACCAGGCAATCTTCATCTGAAGTTTCAGATCATGAAATGGAAAGGATTTAAACAGTAGATCCATTTCAGAATTATTTCCCCTGCCCCTGTCAGAAAGAGCAATGGGATTTTGAGATCCCCACAGGTCTGCAATCCAACCAGGCAAGGACTGTACACTAAGACAAAACTAAACTGACAAGTCTTGTTTCCTTCTCTCTGGCAAAATCAAAAGCACACAGGTTAAGTACCAGGACCGTTCCTCCTCTTCTTCTGTCTTGAATGGTTGCTGAGTGAATGACCACAAATAAGTTTAAGGAAAAAGGGTGGCTGTGTCAGGCACACTGATTTCCATCAGAAAGACTCGGGTATTGCTACAGAGCATCCTCCTGACCTCAAAGCTCTCCTTACTGCTCAACAAGTGTGCAGCATCCATTACCCTCTACTAATTTCCAGTCCCAGAAATTTCTGCCAGCACCAGATGCCAGCATCACTTCTCGCTTTTCCTCACCTCTTCTGAGTTGCAGCCATAACTCCTGTATGAACTGCAGATTCTGCACACCACAGCACTTTCACAGCCACCTCCAGCTTTACCATACAGCAGACCATCAGAGATGGCCACCAGCCATCACAGAAGAGGTGGGGATATAACACAGGCAGAGACATTTGTCCTGGGGAATAATAGCGCTGTCGTTCCCCTCATGTCTGCATTGCCCATGTGACACGTGGCAAAGTGGCTCAGCCTCTTTGTGGGAGCAACTTGTGGGTACTTTTCCCCACTGTGTTCTTAAGCCTCTTTGTCCATCTTTCAGTTCCCCCTTCATTTCAACACAGGAAAATATAGTAAAGGATCTATTTTGCCTTTTAACATTTCTTAGCCCATCATTCCCTTGCTAAAATAAAAACAGTAAATCAGTTTTTCCCCTTCCCCACTTTTGCTGCCTTGCAAGTATGTCCTGTGATTAAGCTGTGATATACTGATATACAGATAGACAGAGGAAGCAGCAAACTAGCTCAGACCAGTGTGGGTATCCTCAGCTACTGCATGGCTCACAGCAGGCAGCCAGCTGCTCACTCTCATGCAGCCCCCTTGCTGAAGTACACAGAAGCCAGTCAGACTGGAGAATTTGCTGCATTCAATGCATTTGAAATAGCAACAATCAATACAGAAATTAAGAAAATCTGTCTCTGAAGCCAGCCGGACAATTTGCATTTGAAAACTTAAAGGAGTAGCCTCCTTTATTTACAGCTAAGTTTTACTTCTGTGGGGCACCACATGCTCCAGCACCCAGTGACCCGCTGCAAGCTGGGACACACACTGAGATCCCACGACTTGTCATGATCTGTCACACAGTTCAGGCTGGAATTAAGGCTTGCCACAAGGAAGAAGGGAAGGAGCAGAGTGAGTACTTAGGTCACACCTGGTCCACCCCCTGTGCCACCTCCACTCTGAGAATGGGTCACAAGGCTGCCCACAGATGGGGCTACAGAATTTGGATGCCTAGGAATTAAAGACATTGATGGCCAAATTACAGGCCACAGCAAGAAAACCACCCCTTGTGCTCCTGTTCTCAGGATACATGGTGAGCAACCCGACAGCAGGAGGTGCTTGAAACCTGGCCAGCTGCCCATGCAGATTGTCACCAAAGCTCACACACCCCTGGTTCCCCCTTGACAAAAGAGCATCTTGCCCCTCTACAAGATGTTGGCTATTCCTGAGTGTTGTTGTCTCCCATCTTCCCAGTGGAAGAGACAACTTCAGGGCGCATTTCAACCAGACCATCCTTACACCACAGCAGCCAGGAAAACACTCAGGAACCTCACACAGCTTCCAGCCCCCTGAAAGCCAGCCCATGGCCAGCAAGGCTTCTGGGTGTCAGCGTCCAAAGGAGACTTGATTCTCAGTTCCCATCTTCCCAGGCCTGGCCTGCACGGCCTTGGGCAAGGCACTTCCCCTCTCTGTCTAACTGCCTGTACGACTGTAGATGCTGTCATCAGCCTGCAAAGGCCTGAGCACAGCGGGGAGTTCCCTCTCCTTCCAAGCAGCATCACTGTGAGCAGAAGCAAGAAGGCAAAGCCAGGCTGCCCTCCTGCACCTTCTCTCCCTAGGCTGATTCTGAAAAAAAAAAAACCAGCTTCCACTTGTCCCAGCCCCAAGAGAGAAGGAGGCAGAAAGAGGTCTGTTGTAAATACATTCAACTGTCGCTAAGTGAAAGAGAAAAAAATCCAGGGGAAGCGGGGTGGAACAAGGGAGGGGACAAAACCGCATTTTTACTTCTGGTGGCCAGCCAGCTGACTGACTCAGCCAGTTTGGTCGCTTGCCATATAGATTTAAAAACAAAACCAAGCCTTGGAGAGAGAAGGGGGTTCAGATGAATGTGCTTTTTTCTTGTGTATTGAGTAAATCCTAGACCAGCCCAAGACATGTTTAGGAAAATGGCTTCCCTGCCTCATTGTGCCCAGGGGTGCAGCACAGAGCAAGGCACAGCACAGGTCTGACAGTGTCAGGGCAGTGTGAGACTCCTGCTAAGGCACTTTGCTCCTGGCAAACCACTGGGTCTGAAAAAGAAGGGCAGTGAAAGTCTAAGGCTCCAGGGCTACCTTGAGAGCTGGTGTCCTCCAGCCACCTCAAGGGCTAGGGAGTGCGGTCTGGGTCCCCAGGCAGGTGTTACCTGCCTGACGGGTGGCACTGCCAAGGCTAAGGTGACCTGCTCCATTCATTCTACATCTGCTGGGAAGAGGGCTGTGGAGTCTAGCCTGCCTGCTGCTGCAGCTGCTTTCTGGCTATGGGCTACCAGCTGCATTCTGTGGGCACCTCCTCACCTTCATCTGCTCCTCACCAGAGGAATGTGCACAGGAGGTGGGAGGAGCAGGGAAGAGGTTGTTTTCAAATACCAGCTCTCATTTCATTTATCTGGATCCCACAGTGGCCATGGCATGGTAGCCACTCGTAAGAGTGTTCTGTTCCCAAAGTGCTGTACAAACAAAAACACGTGCTCCCCACACCCTTTGCAGCAACTCAACATGCTGGCATGTTCAGCACAGCACCAGACAGGCAGTGCTCACTGCTCCACGCCAACTCGGCACTTCCATACAACTGGATGGTCACGAAATCCTATGTGAATAAGCAGTTCTTGGCACTTTCCAGCTGCAGCACTCATTACAAACACTAGCTGGTGAAGGAAGGCTCATGAGCCTCCCACGCAGTGATCTCCCATAGAAACTGGCCAGCCTCCCTGGCAATTAATCCGTTGCTCACTGCAGGGAGTGCAGACAGAATAAGTTACCTAAGAAGCTGACAACAGGTAAGGGCAAACCCTGCTCCTATTCCCATTTCAAGATAGTAGAACTGAGGCAAAGAAAAACCAAGTCCCTGTCCATAGATGTCCCAGCCATCAGTAAGGCCAAGAAGAAAACCTTTGCTTTTTAGTTCCCAGTCTCCAGCACGGACAATAAGACAATACTGAAATATCGCCCATCAGCAGAGGCCCAGTGGCCCCACAGGGGCTCAGAAGAGGAGTGCAGATGTGCACCCTGCCAAGTGAGGGAAGCAGGTGCAGGATTCCCCCAGGGGTTACTGCAGCAAGGCACTTGGGGAGGCTGCTGCTGCCTGCACTGTCTCATGCAGGAAGCAGGCAGACAGATGCAAGTGTAGTGGCCAAGCTGGATGGGACCTGCCACTGCAGGGCGAGGGGCACTGTTCACGAACCAGTGGTTGGAGCTCTCCCCAGCCTTCAGCATTCCGCAAAAAGGCCTGCCTCACCTTACAGAGGTGTTTCAGGCTTGAGCAGGAGAAGCACAATATGGGGCTAGGGACAAGGATGGGGAACGGCAGGCAGAGGTTTGCAGTGAGCTAAAAGAGGAGATTTAATAACTGTTGGAAAAAATGGCTGCTTTATTGCAGGCAGCTTGTAAACCCTGGAGCCTGAAGGTCTGGGAGTAATTTCTCCCTCCCACGTGCTGGGCTCAGTTTGTACTGGGGGTCAGAGGCCAGTGCTTTTCCAAAGCATTCTGGGACAGACGCCAACTGGAGCAGGCTGCTCAACACCACTCCTGTAGCAGGGCCTGGGCTTTGAGCAGCAGGCTGGAGCTACTATTAACCCTTTGCAGGGTGATTTCTCCCCTCCCCCTCTCCTGGCTACATCCCTCCAATGCAAAGAACACAGCTGCTGAAGGCCCACTGAGGCCACCCCACAGAAGTCTGGGCTAGGGAGGCCACTGGCCCAAAAGGGCCAGCTGGTGCTTCGGTGTTGCCTAAGGCCTGTGCTTAGCTCCCTGTGTGCTGGCTCAGCCTGCTCCTGACCCACCAGCGACAGAGTGCTAGTCCAGTCCAGGAGATGGACTCCTTGCAGAGGAAAACAAGAGCCCAGAAGAGTGACAGCCATGCACTTGGGGTAAAGTCTTGCACCAGCCTTGACACAGAGGGAATGGTAACTCATAGGAATGCACCCAGCACCACCAGAGAAGGGAGAAGAGCCAGGTACTGCTCTCCTTGAGCCCAGCACCAGTCTCTGCATTCCATACACCTACACCTGCCATGCCACTTCACTCTGGAAAGCTTTTGGGCACAGTCACAACCAGAGGCACTAACTGAAGCATTCACAAGAGGGAGTGCTTCTATGGCCAGGATCCTGATGGACTCCTGGCATTCCTTCCCTGCTCAAAGGAGCAGAAATCTCCTGAGTCCCAGTGCTCCCTCTGCCTCCAATTATCAGTGCTTTCTTCTCAGGATAACATCGTGCCGAGCTGCCTCCCCCTGCACTCCTTCACTGGTCTCCTGGGGGAGGCAAAAATTTGCCTCCACATGGCACCTTCTGCTTCTCTTTTCAGCATTGGGTAAACACCAGAACCCACCAGTCCTTGCCTCCAGCTGCTGCTGACATTCCTATTCCTGAGTGGGGGCTTTAAACGCTGCCTGCCAGAGCCCTCTAACCTCCTTAGCCATCTTCTCCTAGGCTTTGAGACAGGGTCTAGATGGCTTGGGGAAGCATGGCTTTGCTGTGTCACCCGAGCTGCAGCAGCTCTGGATCACCTGTGCAGGCAAGAGCATGGCTTCCTGCAGCATTTCAGCTTCCCCTCTCAGGGATGTGTGTGAGTATTTCTGGCCTGCAACCCAGACCCTCTGCCCCCATCCCACTGAGTATCTGCCAGCACAAAAAGAAAAGAGCTCAGTTCTGTTTCTCAGTGGCATCTCTCACCTCCCTCTCAAACACATGCCTTTGCTTCATCTCCTTTGTGCTCAGTGCCACACCAATGAGAAGAATGGGCCTGTGGCTTCTGCCCAGGCAGACAACACACCCAAGATCTTGACTTGGGCCTAGCTGCTGGATCTGCTCCAGGCTCTTTCCTCCTGTGCAGCAGCACTGGGCCCAGCTGCCACAGGCTGGCACCCAGAGGTGTGCCCACAGGTGCACCTTGGCCCTGCTTGCCATGCAGCCCCTGGCCTCACTGTCAGCCAGACACTCCAAAGCTCCCATCTCTAAGCCACATTCGTCACAGGCCTTCAGATGATTTTTCAGGCTCCTCCAGCAGCATTTGCATGGCATCCACACAGCTTTTGACACCAGGCGCAGTCATGGTCCACAGTCTTACCAACCAAACAGGGGGCCAGAACCTACTGTCAGCTGTGTGCCAAACAATACTTCTCCACATAACAACAAGCTTCCTCCAAGCTGCCAGGGCGGATCTGGCTGTGCCTCTGCACTCCTCCACCGCAAAGATGGTCATGTGATGATCGCTTCTCCCTCCAAACACAAAGCTGTGACTTCTTGTCTAAATCAGTTCAAATTGTGCTTACATCTTGCTGATCCAAGTACAAAATGGCAAATTTGCCTATTGGCTTTGTTTATCCCATCTTTCCAAGCTCCTATTTTCATGTCCCATCTGCAATCCCTCCAGCCCCTTCTTCCAAAACTGCCTTTAGAGCCAGAGCTGCAGAATCCTCTTTCATCCTCTATCATCCCTTCTGACTAATCTACATACCTCAGCCCTCCTTCTGGGCATGCCCTGAGGTCAGCAACAGGCATTGCCTTCATGCTCCCAGCTACTGCTTCACTGGTTTCAGGAGAAAGGGCGTTTGCTACACTTCTCATGCCTACTTCATTAAATCCTTCTGCTCCATCTCTCCCAGCTCCTCTGCTCTCCAGAGAATTCTCCAGGCTAGAAGCATACAAGATGCAGCCAGAGCATCTTGGCAACTGTGACTTAGAGGACTGCCTCAGCCTGGTGTAAAGATCTCTTAAATTACTGCCACACCTTCTGGTACCAAATGCTAATACCCACAGATGGGAACCTGGTGCAGCAGTGCTGAGAGACTGAACCCACAAAAATGCCACTTTGCCAGGTGCTTCCTACTGCCAAGATGGCAGGACTATCAAGCCAGGAGGTTACTCTCAGGAGACAGAAACCCACAGCCCTGTAGCCATCTACATCCAAGGAGCACATCATCCCACTACTTGGCCAGAGCAGAAAGCAACAAACGCTCCTGTCTCCTGGAAGGGGCTGCATGCATACCTGCAATAGTGAACTTTGCCTCCCTTTGTTGCATGTGACATACTCAAGCCAGACTCCGTGCATGCCAAAGCATCCAGCTCTGGCACCAGGGCTGCAGTTCACTAGCTGACCTAACCACATCTGCTCCAGTCAAATAGCTCCAAGCTTTTTGCCCCAGACTCCATGCCTGCCTCAGTCCCCAGCTGGAGCCCTGTCAAAGAGAGGGCTGCCCGTTTGAAACATAAGCCAGAACCTGGTAAGCATCACCTTTAATAAGCCCGACTCCTCCAACAGGCACCCTGAATTTTTTCAGCTATGGTCTTGTGGAACAGAAAGCTGCTTGGAGCCAAGCCAGCACCAGGGTAACCATCATTTCAAGGTCCTGCGAAGGTGCATGTAAGAGCAGAAGGGAGCTCTGGTCGGGTGTGCCGGGGTGACGCACAGAGCAGGCTGTTTGCTGGGAAGCTGCTGCCGCTTGCCAGGAGGCCGTGGGGGAGGAGGCAGCAGATGTCTGCAGATAGCATTTGCCGAGAGCCTGCAGCACTCCAGCACAGCGAGGGGAGGAAGGCAGCGGCTGGTGCCACTGCTGCTGCACTGTAATGGAACAGGATAAACACGACAGGGTCCGCTGAGAAAGCTTATGTTGCTTTTCCCTGCGATAACCACTACTTCAGCGATGGGAAGTGGGAGTCCTGGCACCTCAGCTGGGGTTAGAGAAGGACTTCAGGATGACTGCTGAGAGATCTCAAATGCAGGAGGAAAATCCCTGTCATGAAAACTGCGAGACCCTTCTTGTCCTGGAAGCAGTGGCAGCTGCAAACCCCAGCACAGCTGTTGTGCTGGGGCCAAGTCTGTCTGCAAGGCCCTGGGCAAAGGCAGCGTGCCACAGCCCATGAACTGCCTTTACTCCTGGCATACGCAACAGCTGGACACTCACAATGAGAGCCCGGACAAGTGCCTAAGGGTGGATGCACACCAGAAAGAGAAATAGAGGACAGTTCTGGCTGCAGCCTCCCCCTTTGAGCACTGGAGCCAAAAGGGGACACCACTTTTGCCCCCCATCTCTTTGCAAATGGAGGACACCAGCACTGAACAAGGCCACCAGCACTGTGGCAGTCAGCCAGTGAGCCCAATCCCAGACACTTTTGTTGCAAGCCTGAGTTGCCGGTGAGGCTCCAAGTCAGCCCATGTGATTCTCATTTCCTGCCTCTGGACAGGGGAGGTTGGCTTTTTCCCCATCCCACAGCAGCAAGGCTGACCAGAGGAGCTCTACAACCAGAAGCTATCTTGCTACTACCCCTCCCTCATGGGTTCTGTTCTGAACCTGAAAAGTGGTCAGCCAAGCAGCATTGGGTCTGACATGTCATGCAATGATGGGAAGCAGCATCTTAGAAAATTGGTCCCTTGCCACTAGGATCCCTGAGGGCAGTGGCAGGTCCCAGGCAAACCATCCTACCATCAGAGAGGATCCTCACCATCACCAGTGACTACAAGACTCTCACTCAATCACTGTCCAGACTGTTCAATGGGATCTGAAGACCCCCAGAAAAACTGGCATTTACCCATTTCAGACTGAGAGGAACTGACTTCACCAGAGGAATATCTGTGGCTCATTAAGTGATACCGTCCACAGGTTTGTTCAGATCAAATCAAGCAGTTCCTGGGTTCTTCCTACAGCATACTGAGATGCAGTCTGGCACTTGGGTCCACTTGAGTCCTCTTAGAATAAAAATTAACTGATATGCAAATCAGACAAGGCACTAGACTAGTCTATTGGCCAAGGGCAATGCAAAGATAGATTTTTCACTGTTTCAATGCTACAATCCCGATTCCCCCACAGTCCTCCTTTCCAAGCCCAGGGTCAGCCATTAGCCATGGCTCACCAGAGCAGGGAGGATCCCACAGAGACACATCTTGTATGTAAAAGAGAGCCTGAATGGCACATGTTCTTGAGGCAGGTCCCAGCTTTGCCTCATCCCCTCCCTGATCATCAGCATGTCATGTCTGGCAGAAGCACTGCTGGGCTCTCACCTCAAGCTGAGCCACTTGCACACAATCCAAGTTGAAGGCACATCAGGATCTGTGCCCAGGGAGGCAAGGAGGTAGCAAGAGAAGTAGTAGTCTGACTCCCTGGATTGTTTGCTACTGGGGTTCTCCTGCTGGTTTCCAAGGAAGATCAACTCTTTGCATACCCCTGGTAGCTTTTCCAAAAACACTGCGAACAGCCACCACAGCCCCAGCCACTGGACCAGCCACAGATCAAACAGTGCATGAGTACCCACCCTATATGCTCAGGACCAGGTCTCAGAAGAAGGCCAATGCCAAAATATGTAATTTCTCTTGGATATGCTCATCTCTTCTTTCTCCCCTTCCAACTAACTAACCACCAACCACAGTTACCCTCTACTGCAGTCTTGCTTCAACCAGAGGCTGGACAAAGCAATTAACTTCTCCATCTGGTTGCAGTGAGATGAATACAAACATCCTCACCCAGACAAGGAATCAGCAGCCCTGAGCAATGTCAACATCATCCCTTTCCAGTGAAAGAGCTCGGAAAATGGCATTGCCAGCTCGGCCTCAGAAACAGAAATCCCATGGTGGCTAGTTTCCTTCACTGGTGTTAAACCCACTGTGAACCTTCATGGACCCCTCCAAGGTCCTGTAGGCTGCTACTGGGAATTCTGGGGAAAGGACTCATCAATGGCAGCCTATTATTGCATCAGAAAAATGCCCTTAAACTATAGTGTAAAAAAGAAAAAAAAGGAAGACTACACCCTATGAAGATAAGGAATACATTTTAATCAGACTAGGACTTTGTGAAATTACTTTTGATTAAAAAGCATAATAAACTAAATGACAAATTATTTTCCAGCAGTAGCTGAGTCTCTCAATATTCTGAAATCACAAGGTGAGGTGAGAAGCAATTGCTTGCAGGTAAGGTCCTGACCACACAAGCGGGTGGAAAAATCACTCTTTTCACTAAAATAACACATCAGGGTTAAAATGATATCAAAATTGTTGGAGTCCAGGATATCCCTCTGACAGCCCTGGAGAATCTGGGGGCTGTACAGGGGGGTCTGGGATCTGTACAGGGGGGTCAACCAGCCTCCCACAGAGCCCAGGAGGACTCAGATTCTGGCCTCTGCCCATGGGAGTGAATGCCCACATTGTATGAAGAATCACAAGCTGAGTGAATTCAAAATAAGTAGTATTTAGTCTATCATAGAATGTAAATGTAGAATCTAGGATTTTAGTATATGGGCTTGAAGAGACAAGATGGAGGAATTGGGGAGTGGCCCTGGTGTTCCTTGTTCTTGTTCTCGTCCCCCATTTTCTGCTGAGTTGGATCTCANGGCACGGCCGCCCCGAGGAGAATCTCGGGGGACAGCACCCCGAGACAAAATATTTGCAAAAGGCTGGACACCTCTTTGCTGAAGCTCTGCTTTAGGCAAAGTAACTCCTATTTTAACAACAAGATGTATAGAGTTTCAACTCACGAAACTGACTTTTAAAGAGCAAAAACAGATTTGGGGTTTGGAAAGGTTTTTATTTGCTTTGATTTATTTTTCTTTCTTTTTTTTTTCTTTTTTTACTTTTTTTTCTCCCCTTTTTAAGTGAATGAGGACCAAAACTCACATTGAATTCTCCAGTGGAGGTGGGCAGTCTAGGCAGATCGTTACTGAACCTCTGACCTGTGGAAATGTTTTGGAAGGAGAGGTGCCACAGACTGAAGCACAGCCATGCCCCTGCACTTATCTGTGCTTTCTTTGGGTTTGTACTGTTCTAACAGCAAACAGGACAAGCAGGCCTTGGTCTTTTCTTTCCTAGTGTCAAGTTCACATGAAACAGGATTCCCCACTGAAAATAAGGAAACTAATTAAAGAGTATAAAAACCATCCTCTTCAGCCAGTCTAAACCATATATATGCAGATGGCATCACAGAAATAAATAACAGCTAAGTATTTAACTATTTTTTCAGTAGTCTCCCCAGCAGCTTCCCACACATTATGAACTCTGAGAACAAGCTGGGATAGAAAAGCACATCACTGCAAGAAGCCAGTAGGAGGCTTCATAATTTCCAGCAGCAGAGCGAAGGTGCTTGGCCTCTCCTATCAAATGTAATCTCAGCTTCTGCATGACCCCAAAGAAAGTAAAAGGGATATATCACTCATTTCTCAGGTGGAGGAGGAGCCACAGCCATGAGGAGTTGCTTTCTCTCCTGCCCAAAATAACAGAAAGCAGGGGATGAGTAGAGCAATGAAAAAAGGGAGACTAGAACACAATTCTGGTGCCCACATCCCACTCTTAGGGCTACCAGGCCTGCACAGGCTGCCAAATCAAATAGCTATCCAGAGCCATGCTCCTGACAAGTGCAACTAGCAATGCCCTCAAAGCAGGACCATTGACAGGCTCCTTCCACCCAGAGCCATCACTGCCCATGTATGATGCTCATCCACAAAGACTGGCAGCAGCTGACGCCTATGGATCACACAGAAACCTTGATCACTCCCACTGGAGAAGCTCCACAACTCCCCAGGCTGCTGCATTTTTACAGGCTCCAACCAAAACCCCCATCCTAATCTCCATAGATGCATTTCCACTGTTGGAAAGGGATCTGTGACACTGGGAGGACATGCAAGGAGGATGGCAAGGACCAGCCTGTACCCTTAGTGCCTCTCCAGACAGAAGTACTTGTTGGGAGATCCATGACATCACTGGTGGGCTCTCCTGAAGGAAATCAGACAAATGAAAGGGCAGATTTTCAGCATTTCACCCAGAAGGAGTTTATCCAAAACAGAGGGCTCCTTCCTCCTTTCTCAGCACCATCTTGCAAAGGGAAGGCAGGTAAGTCACCATTTATTTTAGGTCCCAGTTTCTCATTTGTAACACAGTTTTTCATCCAAAGGGGGAAACTACAGGACTATCCCTCTTAGGTCAAACGTTGTGCTGGCAGCACCTGCATTCTTTGCCCTATACCCACAACACCCTGCCTGGGCACTGTGCTATCCACTGATAAGGAACCATGAGCACAGCACCTGGTGGCAATACTTTCCCTGAGCCTTGGAGACCAACATGCACATGGTCCACATGGCCTGCAACCACAGCAGAAATAAAACCACTGCCATTGAGAAAAAGCATAATTAGCAAAGATTGAACAGCCAGTGGCTATGCTGGCAGCTGGAGGGAAGACACTGACCACCACCTCCCTGCAGCAAAGGAGTCACTGCTTGCTGTATCCATGGTGCATTTACCAAGAGCCCTGCAGGTCTCTTCCCCACTGTGCCTACTTACAGGAAGATGCACAGTCCGCTCACCCTGATCACTAGAAAGTGTATAAACTACCATATACAAAATCCTTCCTGTCTTTTCCAGACTCATCGCACCTTCTCTCAACTGGGACCCCCTCATAAAAGTAAAAAGAGACAGGCCTTTCCTGGCATTTCCTTTTTCTGAAAAGGCTGTAAAATTTTCCAAGCACAGCTAAAGCCAGAGCAAAGTTTGTCAGGAGCTCAGCTCGTTAGGCGGCTGCTCAAGGAGCCCCACGGGAAGCACAGGCTATGTAATTCAAAACATCTTGGGCCCTGGAAAAGAAAATAGAAACCAGGCTGTGAGAATGAGGGGGGCAGCTCCAGCTGTAACCCCTGCTCTGGGAGCGCCCCAACTGCAGAGCTCAAGCAGAGCTACAGCCCCAGCAGAGGTACTGCGGCCAGCCCAAGTGGAGCTGGCACCAGGCAGAGGAAATTCCAAGCCTGTTGCTTCTGGCAGCCACACCGGGCCCTGGCTAGATCCTTGGCAACCTGGAAACCAGCTACTCAGCAATTTTCCTGCCATCCAGAAGACTCAGTCTGAACCACAGTTTCACTTCCCCCTCCCTGCCCAAGAGGCAGGGAACACCAGAGGCAAAAAAACATTTGCTCAAAAGCTGTCATGACCAAAGTCCCCCAAACTGCTCTGCTCTAGGAGGACAGTCCAGAGCTGCTGTTACCGGCCCAAATCCCGCCCTCGTGGCATCTGGGGGTGGACAGAGCAGAGGAAACTTGCTTGGACTAGTCCTAGGTCTCCTCGGTTCCTTTTGCTCCTTGCCAGAGGAAAGTTCAAACAAGGCTGCACAGAGGCAGGACACAGGCAGCTTTCAGCCCAGCCTAACTGCCACGCTTAAGGCTTGCCTGTGGCTGGACCTGCTCCACTCAGGCCCTGTCTGGCCCGATCCTCTGCTACAGATCTAAGCTGGAATAAATCCTGCCAAGGAAGTGGTGAAAGCTCCAGTGCGGCAGGGGTTTCCACACCCTTCGCCAGTTTTATGTCAATAAGAGTTGACCAGAGATGCAGCCCTTCTGCTCAGTTACCACCCTTCAGAACCCCCCATCCACTCCCTCTCCACCCTGATTAGAGAGACCTGGAGTGTGGGTTGTTGGGATCCTTGCCTTTTATAAGCCACCTTTTTATAAGCTAGCATCCTTTCCCAGTTGCAGCCTTTCCACAGGCCTGAAGCTCAACATGGCAACAGAACAAAGCAACAATCGTTGTACCCACTGCTGGAGCTCCTGCCCATCTGAAGGAGAATACAGCTATTCACTGATGCATACCTATTTAGCAGGCTCTTTCTTCCAAAGAGTATACTAAGATTTTACTTTCTCTTAGGAAGACTGCAATGCTTCAGAGACCCTGCCTGCAGAACCAGGTAACTGATGCAGACCTGATCAGACAGGTACCATGCTTTGGGTGGCAACAAAGACTGTTCATGAAGCAAACTTCAGCAGGGGATACACTGCAAGCAGAGTGAAACAGGACTCCTAACATAAACCCTTCAGAGAACGTTGGGTATGGCCCTCCAAAGAAGGGCACAGCATTCTTGGAGAGCAGCATTTCTTTGCAGGGTGAACACTGGACAAGCACCACGGTGCTCCTTGGGAGTACCAGAAGCTCCACTCGGTAGCCAAGGACATAGTTTGCAACTCCGCTGTAATCACACAAGTCATACCTTTCTAACTTCAGCTGGGCAAATCTTGCTGGAAAACTCAAAGATGCACAGGGCATTGAAGATACTTCAAGAGAGGAGCTCCTGACCTCCAGCTTCCCAGAGGAATAGAAAACCCTGCTTATGCCTTGAATAGGAGGCTGAAACCCAGAGAGCCAACAGAGCGGGAGTGATGAGTAGGAACTGGTCCTGGCTTCTGTCCCTAGCTCTGCCACATATTCCCTTCCTGTCTTTGGTTAAGTCACTTCCTTTCACTTTTCCTGCCAGCCTCTATTTTGGAGGTAAAAAAAAGCAAGCCCTTGCTTCTGCAGAATGCTTAAAAAACCTCTTCTGTTCTGTGACAGGGCAGATTGCTGTGGCCAGAGGCTGCAAGACACCCAGCAGGCAGAAGCCATGCAGCTCGCACAAACCCCAGCAGAGCCTGGCATTTCCCGTGTTTACATTTTGAGAGGCATAGTCTGTAGACAGTCAGTGCCACAGAGCATCTTCTACACAAACCATATCCTGGCCCATTCCTCTTCTCAGCCACAGGAGTAGGAGCTGAGCAAGGAAAAGGAAAGCTCGTTAGCTGACCTGTGACAGAAAGAGCAGTGCAACTGAACACAGCACTGCTGTAGACAGTACACCTTGCGAGGAGATGGCTATTAAACCAGTAGCAGCAAGGATGGGGAAGGTCCAATAATACCAGGGGCAGGGTTAAACAGGGAAAAAAAAACACAACAAAAACTTAAAAAAAAACAACCCAACCATCACCCTGAAGAGGCACAATGGTAAAGATCTGCCTGAGTAGCACAGCCCTCCTGCTCCCTAGAAGATGCATCCTTTGGCCTCCCACATACTTTGAGAAGAAAGAAGACAAGTAGGCATAGGCAGAAACAAGGAGCACTCTGTGGTTTTGCTCAGTATTTCAGTCCATCTCTCACTCAGCCGGAGCTCTGCTTTGCCTTCCAAGTCTCGCCCTCTCTGGCATGGATCACAAACCTGGCTTCTGGCCCAGGACTTGGCTCCAGCAGCGCTCATCACCAAACAGGGTGGCGCCCCACCTCTGGGCACAGTGCACAGCACAGTCCCTAAAGCCATCTTGAGGCTATTACCCAGCATCAGAAGAGGCTCCCCATTATCTTCCAGCAGGGATTCCAGGCATCCAGAGTTGTAGCTGAAAAACCCAACACCCAAACATAGCTCCAGCTCTTTGGGGAAAGAAAAACCCAGCACCAAAGTACCATTTTCTCTAGTGGCTCCAGCTGAAGCTACCAGACAAGCTGCCCGAATTGGGGAAGTCCTGTCTCCCAAAGATATCTGAGCATAGCTTGCATGTTCCTCTGCCTGGAGCTGCCGAGAAAAGAGGCAGCAGGATGATGCCAGGTGAAGGCATTGCCCTCCCATCACAGGCAGTGTGGAAAAGGGGCTGGAAACCACAGCCCGATGCACCCATTAGACAATCCAGCAAGGATACCAGGATACATGGAAGCTGCCTGTGCCCAGATACCAGTAGCTGTCAAAGAACCAGACCACCTCTTCAAAAAGAGCTGAGCAAGTGGGAAGCAGGCTCCATTTCACTGACTGTGTCCAGCAGGTACACATTCAGCGAGAGCAGAACAGGTTACCGTTTCTCTCTTCAGGGGACTGCAGCCCATTATCCTCACACTGGTTTCTCCAGTCCCGAGTTGTAGCTGGAATCAAGACAATCCTGTTTATTTCAGAGTCATATTGTCTTAGATGGCCCATCCCACACCTTGGAAGAGGGGCAGCAGCAGCATCAGATCCAGGCCCAAGCAAGCAGGACTTGGAGCCAGTCAGGATGCCCAACAGCAGCGCACCCATTTCCAAGGCTTGGTACAGGCTTCAGACAGCCATGCCAAGACAACCCACGCTCCATCTTCCTGCCACACCATGGCCCATGCTGTCCTGGGGACCAACAAGCACTGATCTGCTGGTCAAGGATGCAGGGAGCGAGCAGGACTCCTGACAAGCTGCCTCGCCAAAGAGCAGCTTTGTCTTAAATCAGAAGCAAGTGCCAGTGACACTAACTGCTTCTCCTACACTATCTCCTGCTGAGTGTAATCTTGTGGCAACTGCAAACGCCATTGTGAACTGGTCCCAATTAGAACAAAATCTGTCACCCTCTGAGTTTCATAGAAGATCAGGTAGGAAGAAAACAAAACCAGTTCCCTGTTCCAAGGAAGGGTGCAATGCTAAGCAGAAGACCTGCAACAGTGTGCCTCTCATCCATGCCATGTGGTTTGTCTGGTGCTGCCTCCCCAGGAGAGGCTGATCAAGTGCAAAATACAGCAACAGAAACTGTTGCCCACCAACAATACCATGCCCACCGATCTCCAGTAACAGTTCCTGGGTACCTTCCACTTAGGGCTGCCAGAGGTGGTGAAGAAAGGAAGCCAAACCAAAGCAGCAGAGATTGGCCCATTGGAAATCAGCACACAACTTCAAAATAGAAGTCAAGAAGAACTGAAGAATATCACTGTGGCCATCCTCACAATCTGCACCACACAGAACTGCTGAAGATGCACAACTGAGAAGTAAAGCAGCCACAACACTTCCTAGGTGTATTTTTCCACAGCTTCAGCTCTATGAGAAGTCTCATAGGGCAACTAAATCTCATAGAGATCAACTACATGACGTCAGAATTCACAGCTCCCACCATCTTCTGGAAACACAGGATCACACACGAGAAAATGCAAGAAACACAGGACCACACCAGAAAATGCATTTGCCAGTCAACATCTTCCTGGGAGGAAAGGCGAGCTGACTGACACCAAGTCCTGACCTGCATTAGATTCTGATTTTCCAGAAGATTGTGCTCGCAATCCTCCTTGCACTTCACTGATACAGTTTAATATACAGTTAATATGCAGTTTAAATAACACTGACAAAATATTGCTGCATTTGTACATCATATTGCCATGATAGCTCTACCCTGCATTATATTATATATCCATGCATCTACATACCACATTTCCTGTTAAAAAGTAGTCAAACACTGCACAAGATTCCTATGTGCCCTCTCTCCCATACCCATGCCCTCCCACCCTCCCCCCACCCCAGGGCACTGGCATGATGCTGGGTCTCAGCCAAAAGAGCAACAGCATGAGGAAAATTACATTTTCAGAGCAAGCTCTGGGCTTCTGCCTGGCTAAGGCTGTTGGGGGACAGCTGACATCCCAGGGAGGAGGCAGTGACAGAAGCTCAGGAGCAGGCTCACAGGTGGAACAGACTGCTGATGCATTCTCAAACAGGAACAGCAAACTTGTGCTTTTCCACATGGGACGTATTCTCCCAGAAGAAACCAACCTGAGAGATCTGTTGGGTAGAGTATTTAAAACTGGATGGAGCCCTAAGGAATTAAGTGCTGGAAGCCAGTCAGTGCCTTCTCCAGGAAATGACTAGACCTGAGCAGATTAAAACCCATTACAGCAGCACATCTGGACATCCGAGGAACACAGACACATCCTCAAGTGCTTTGACCGCTAAGAACTTCACCTCCTAGCAGCAGCAAAGCCTGATGCAATCACCTGAGACAGGGCAAAGAAGCAAGGGCTGTTCTGATGCCAGTTCTGAACTGGACACTGTACTGACAAGACATGGGGCTGAAAGAGACAGATAACAATCCCAGGACCTATCCTGGGACCCCCAAACCAGCTGAAGGGTAACAAAGCAACATCTCTACAGCAGTAAGAAAGAGCCACGGGTTGAGACACAGGTGATGCTCCCCACAGAGGGAACCAAGAGCCTCCTCTCCTGCTACCCCTCCTTTCCACATCCCTCCACACAGCAAGCACTGACAGAAGGGAAAGCACTCACAGTGTTCAGCAGGAGCCAACAGCAGGGGAGAGAAGAAAAAGCAAAGTTTTTTTTTCTCCCCAAAACAGCAAGCATGGAGGACACAATGCCAGCTGGGTTGACAACTTGATAGAAAAGTCAAAGGCTGAGCTGAGCTTGGACCTCAGAAACTCCAGGTCAGTATGAGCAAAGTCCACAGTCCATGAGCTGGAGTTAGCCTGGGACTAAAGTGCAACTCCAGCACATCTTTGGCAGCTGCCCTGGAGCAGCATAGCCAGGATGCTTGCTATGTCCAGCTTTCTGATGGCCCAGTTGCTTCACGCAGCTGTCTGTCCCCTCTGTCACACAGTGGCCAGAGAGCCACCTTCCAACAGCAACACAGTGAGATGCAAAAGGGCTTAAAACTACAAAACACAACTACTTTACTTTCATCAACTGAACAACAACTGTGGTTTCTAGTTTCTAAGTAGGCTTTCCTTTAGCTGCTGCCTGTTTGTTGCTTTCCGGTGGCAGAGATCTGGAAAGAGAAAATGGACTTTCAGGAGGAGGGAGACACGGTAATACCTACAACACTGCACCACAGAAGACACCGTGGACTTTGTAGGTAATGAAGATGCATGTCAGGGTGGCAAGGAGCAACCAATCCCACCACCTGTTCAGCTAAAATGGCAACACACACATTAAGAAACAAACACAAAGGTTCTTCAGCACTTAGGTTATGAATGCTCTGGAAAAAGTCCCAATGGAGCAGACAGCTGTTGTAGAGACAGCACACCAATACTCTAATCTTTCCACCAAGGAGAATCAGGTAGCAACATCAACCTGGACATTTTTCCACTTGTACCAGCCTTGGGTGTGTATTACATACCCATGTGCGGTGGCAGCCAGCATTATCACAGGCACCAGAGTCAAAGGAGGTCTTGATTCAGCACCAACACAGCCTTGCCAAGTGACCTTGGGCAAATCACTTCCTCGGTGACTCACTGTTCTTATCCCTGCTGCCACCAAAGTAGCAAAGTAAGGCACACACACAACCCATGTACGTGACTGATGGATGGAAGAAGCTGTATGTCATTACTGCATGCCTGGCATGAAATTGCATTTCAGCTGGGTAACGAGTGGTAGCCACATTCACAGAACAGATCCTGCAGGTCAAGAGTGTGCAGCTAAGGCTCCTGTAGCATTAATCTGCAGCCAACAGTGCATGGTTGTCCTCTGGGCCATGCCATCAGCAGCCCTTTGCCGCCCTTTGCCTGGCACAGCCAGGACACCACCTTAAGCTACCGCAGCCTGACACCCCATCAAACAGAGCTGCCCCCAAGGCGTGCAGACGCTGCCGCACAAAAAAAACACAACAGCCTGCCCTGTCATGTAGCATTACTTATGTGCTCAGATATGCATCCTTCTCGCATTTCTATTCCAGCAAGTGGTTGCTAGCAGAGCGGGGCTGGAACAAGTTCACCACCTGCTAAAGACACGTCCCTAATACAATGTAGGGGAGGTTTTGTTACATTGGTTCCTTTCTGCGTGCAAGGAAAATACGTATGTAGACGTGGTGTTTCTCTCATTTTTCTTCCAAGCTGACCATATGCCTGATTTACCTCAACGGGGAACCGAAGACTACGGAGTAGAACACCGCAAATAGAGGGGAAAGGTCTCCCCTGACAGTTAGGATAGGCCCTGACAGGAGTGTTTAAACCCCACGTGAAACGTGGCGACTTCCCATCCTCCCTGGGGCTTTAACATCACCGATAACGTCTTGCAAAATCCAGACCAGCTCCGGTAAAACCAGACGCAACCCGACTAAGTTCTCTGAACCTAGAGAAAAGCCCCAGTCGAGGCACTTTTGTCCTCGAGGAATTGCCTGCGGCCGCAGCAGCAATGGGTGACAAGGACCTGGGAAACGCTGTCCCCCAAGACGTGAGAGCGGATGGAGAAGGGTCCCGCGGACCAGGGGCAATGTCCAAGGCAAGCGGGGGAACTGACAGCTCACCCCCCAGCCGGCTGGAGTCGGAGGGTAGGCCGAGCCGAGGCCGGCGCCGTCCCCCC